>VZSV01000019.1:978241-1007530 GCA_013398735.1 Nothocercus julius | reverse complement strand
TCTTTCTCTCTTTCTCTCTTTCTCTCTTTCTCTCTTTCTCTCTTTCTCTTTCTCTCTCTCTCTTTCTCTCTTTCTTTCTCTCTTTCTTTCTCTCTTTCTCTCTTTCTCTCTCTCTTTCTTTCTCTCTTTCTTTCTCTCTTTCTTTCTTCCGTCCTTCCTTCGTTCATAAACTGGATATAATATCTCAACGAGGATTTGTTCTGCACAAATTTGTACTGATTTTGATGCGGTTCAAGGTATAATATTTAATCCAGTCCTGTGTCCTAAGTATACAGCTGAGTGCTCTCATACAGCAAAGTGTGATAGAGGATATATGACAGTAACCTTGAAGTTAGGCAGATAAACTGAGATAACTCGTGTAATGCACATTTACTAGAAAATGCTAGGCTTTGCTCATTTAAATTTGTCACTATTAATATGATATTCTTTCCTAATATTGTTTGATTTGCCATGGCCAATTATCCCTAAGATATTAATTTCTTATCTTACTAGAAACAATTTGCATATACACTTGCCTCATAGATTACTGAAATGAACTTTCTTTCTTCAAAATCAATTACAGTAATGTCCATTTGTGCCAGTCATTTCCTATGTGGTATTGAGAACTGTGTGCTTTTGGAAATAAAAAATAGGAGATAAAATGGTACTAATTTTAATATTTCATGTTAAACTTTTAAGGCTGGGTGATGCTCTGGTTCATCAGACTAATTTCACTAAGTGAAATTAGAATCAGATCCTACACTTTAAGAAAGTTTTTTAAACTAAAATGGACTTTTCTCTTTGAGAGGGATAACCATTTCCCTAGTTTCAAAAGATGTACACGATAAATCAGCAAATAAGAGACAAATAAATAAGTTTGTCCTGAAGAAAAGGCCAGTTTTAAGGCAATATTAAGCTGGGTTTTGACCAGATATGGCAATGAATCTTAGATATGTCTTTAATACTGGAATGGATGCAGTCTTTTGCTCCTGGGCATGTCTGCAAGTCTCTCTTGCATGTATGCAAAGAGAATCAATTGCGTGCACTTTTGGTTTCAGGCACCATCATACAGCCGGCACAACCTGCCTACGGACACAAATGAGAAACAAGCTCAAGAAATCCTCATCCGTCGGCAGCATAGCCTGAGGCAGAGTTGCAGGAAAGGAAACAGCCTGCCTTGGGGCAGACCGGTACCCGCTAAGCAAATTACTGTTCATTTGATCAAGATGTATAAAAATGTCTCCATGTATAAATAAAAAACACACCCATTTTTATTTGCTTTTTTGGTAATAGTTAAACTGGATATTTTTTCACAATATCCTCATGTAGCACCTAGCAAGGAAGACCTTTACTTAGCATGCAGACAGCAATATTTATTGTGCCTACCTCTGGTCAGAAAACAGCAACAATGGCTGTAAGTAACAAAGTAGCTTGCAGTGATTTGGTACGTGTAAAACAAAGTATGATCACACCTGTGTGAACTTGTGGATTGACAAAGGATGTCCAGTTCTTGACACCTTGCACTCATTGTTTGGGCTCTAGATTGGAGGGAAACAGTAAGATGTATCTGACCAAATGTAACCACCAGATAGCATAGACATTAGCAGCTGAGATAATCACAGCTAAGGAAGAAAAACAAGCTCTTGCTGTGTACAGTTAATTTTATTTAGTGGCCACCTAAAATAGGAAAGACGGATTTTAGAAGAACATATTTCTCTCCACTGGTTGTAAAGAAAACCTAGAGCAACCATTTCAGAAACAGGCATTTTCACTGGAGATGAAGCCAAGTCCAACCTGGCTAAGCCAAGTGTGTCTTACTCACACTTCTGTAAACTTGGCACTAAGGCTGCAGGCACAGTAGGAAAAGGCTGAAACTGTTCCTCTTTAACAGTTAATTACCTTGTCCTACCAAGTGCAATTTCTCCTAACACCTCTCCTTTTTGCCATGAATATGTAAATTATTCTGGAATGGTATATCCTTGGATACTTACCCTTGCTCATATTCTGCTGAATAAGCACAGTGCCATCACTGCTCACTGGAGGCTGTTGGTAGCTGCACTTTGCTGCCTAGAGAATGGGGCTGTTCCAGGTGTGAGAGGCAATCACAGGCACTGACTGCACTCCTGTCTTTGTATGCAGGCTGGCACCGAGGCTGTACGCTACCTTTCGTTGCCGCATGGCCACCGTCAGCCTGCTAGGCGAAAACCCCGGCGTGTGACTTTTAGAGGTAATGTAAATGCTTTACTCTGTATGCTACTCTGGTAGTGAAAGAAATTGGGTCAGTTGTTCCGTATGTTTAAAGTAATAAATGAATACTCCCAAGGAAGTCCAAGGTCCGTTGTAATGCGTTACACCCTTCTCTCCTATCTGTTTATCTATGCTGTTCATGTGGACATGACTGCTGTTCCTATCTTGTTCCAGCACCACCTACTTTTCTCTTTTTTTCTTCTTGCACAAACATGCCTGTGATCCCTGCAATCTGGCCTGCCCATGAGGACACCCTGAGAGCCCAAGAATGTAAATAGACTGTTTCCTGCAGCCCCACAGACACAACAGCATGTAGAAGTGTTAGCAGTTGCTAAATCCAGTCGCCCAATAGGTGCAAGGCTGCTGCTGTTCCAAGTGCCAAGGTCCAGGCAGTAGCAAGGCTGAGCGAGGTATTCCCAACAGGCATATGCACACACACAACGTGCATATACACATGGTCAGCAATGCAGATCAGCAAAAGTGGAAAGCATGGCTCTCATGCAAACCCAAGCGGCGCCACTGGCTTCATCCTGTTCCCTTCCTTGGCTGATCAAGATGAAGGTCCATTAGTGGAAAATATATATACACATGTACAATGTGGACCTTCCAGTAACTGGCCTTGGGCATTCACTTTGCTCAGTAGCTGCCCTAGATCGCCGGTCTCCCCAGCTCCTTGCACCTGGACATTGGGGCCTCACTCAAGTTGCTGGTGCACACTCCCACTCACACACATGACCACATACGCTGTGGATCTCCCAGTAACTGACCTTAGACACCCCATCTTCCCAGCAGTTGGCCCTTGGAAATCCTAATCTCTCAGTTGCCTTGCACACATGCATGACCTCAGGCCCGTGGTGACTGACCAGGCCATGGTTGCTGACCTGGACCTGCAGTAGCCAACTCACAGGCTGGTCCCTGAAGTAGCCAACTCACAGGCTCTCTGGTCTCTCCAAACCAGCCTCATGGTCACCCTGACACACGGCTCCCAAGCCGCTTACGCTGTGTGCGGGCTAGTCCAGCTGGTTTGCTGGAGATCACACACTGACGCACACAGCCACATTCCGGTCTCTCCCAGGGCTGCCACCATGGCATATAGCCCGTCTGAGCCACGGCTCCACCACAGGGGCTGGCCCTTAGAGCTCCAAGCACACCTGCACATGGGCTAGACTCTTGTCACCTGGGAAAACATCTAGAAATTAGTTTAATACAAAGACAGGACAGACTCTGCTGGTCAGGCACAAGACACTGCCAGACAAGCCTACTGAACAGCCCATATATACATGGGACTGGTTCGTTCCTTTTATCTCCCTGTTTTCCCTTGCTTGTTTCTCCCCAAATTGTCCTGGTCCTTCCTTTTCACCACCTTTGGTTCCTCTTAGTACAATCTCCTGAAGCCATTCCCCTGCATCCCAAAATGAGCCCCACACTCCTTGGGCAATAACCTTGGTCTGCAAGGGGATAGGGAAGGATCCTGTCTGCCTGAAGCATCACGGTGGGTCTCACCCTGGTCAGCCCCCTTTAGCACCCCAGGAGGGGCTAGGGCAGGGGACTCCTTTCTCTGATCAGGGTATTGGTGGTCCTCTGCTGCCCTGGGGCCTATGGGCTTCTTTGTGTTCACTGACATGAGCCTTTAACCAAATAAATTTAGATAAAAGTATGGCACAGTCTGTCCCTAAATATCTGTTCTCTTCTCCTCTTTTTCTAGCTTGCTGTCTGTGAGTATTTCTGTAATAGTATTGGTCTTACTGGGACAAACTATCAATTGCCAGTGTCAGCACTGTACAAGTTATCACAGGTACACAATAAAATACAGTCCTATCATCACTTACAGTCTAAATAAGGAGATGGAGTTTAGGGATGGAAGCAAAAGTGGAGTAACACTGAGTTGCCTCTGGTAAATACAGGACAGTGTCAGAGAAAATGTGCAATTTAAGTCAGTCGAGTATGCCTCTCTGTCTCCATCTGCAGTCTCCCTACTCTGTTCTGACTTTATTTATGTGATTATGAAATGCATTTGGGTTGTTTTGAAAATTAATTTTTAATTTCTGGCAAATTAGCACATTTTTGGTGAAGTGCAACAATATTTTTAATCATTTTCTTTGTATCAAAATTTAGACAACCAAGTTGGTTTCTTGCAGGTGCAAAATTATTTTCTTTCTTCCCCCCTTTTTTTTTTTTTTTTTTTGGAAGAGATGAAAACAAAAGTGATCTGTGCAGGCAAAATGTCACCTGGAGCTTGTTTGGCACATACACATGTGCTACAAGAAAACAGAAACCTATAGGATCTATTCAGAAGGAAAAGTCAAAGTTCGTAAAGCTTTTTTTTCTTGTTGAGATGACACTTTTCTGTGCTGTTTGTCAGGATGTCATGGTGGGATATGTGTCTTTCTAACAGATTCAAATTGTTCTACCAGCAGCCCGGAGCTTAAAACGATTTCATACACTTTCAGGGACCAAGACCTGTTCTCAGAAATAGTTCCCTTATTTCAGTGGGGAGAGGAGTAAACCCTGAAGCAGTGAAAGTGGGTACATTTACAGTAATAGCTGGCGCTGAATTCAAGTCCTGTGTTGTGCTCTATACAAATAATTAGACCTCTTATCTCTGCTTCTGGCATCATGTTAGGTCCCCTGGGTAGCATTCACACCATTTAGATGTCTACAGTCAGAAGAAGCCACCTAAACTCCTCTAATAATTTGTGCTTGGATGAGATGACTTGTACTTGGGAACAGAGAAGAGAAATACTCCATATGTAGGCGATTAGAAGGACAACCTCATTTGTACACGTCTGCAGAGCTAAATGACAATTCTGCCTATGCCTGAAAGCCCTCCTAACACAACCACCCTCTGGGCAAGCATGATTTTCCTGTGCAAAAAATAGGTGTATGCAAAACTTTAGTAACTAAGAGGTCAAAAGTAGCTTAAACTGCCTAGCAGCGCTGCTTGCCACTCACACCGAAGAATGAGTTCATTACTGGTACATACCTTGCTCTGAAGCAGTTATGTCCCCAAAGGGCTAAGAAGACAATCCGAAGCATAAATTTTTCTCTTTCAAATCTGCAAATAGCTCTCCTGGGGCAACTGCAGTCTGCCCACACAGTCTAGCAGACGTGGGGTTCAGCTGCTAATGAAATCAGTGCCCCGTTCAGCTGGGGTAAGTGACGGTGCACGCATTTTTACTCTGTGCCAGCTGCAAAGTAAACATTACCTTAAAATAACTTTACTGAGACTAAGCTGTGGTAGACCTTTTCTGTGTGTTTGTACCCATTATATGTATGTTTTAACTAATTTTATTATTCGTAGGTCTTTGATTTTAACTCCTGACACTTCTGAGCTTATTGTGAGCAGTTTTTTTTTTTTTTTTTTTTTTTTTTTTTTTTTTTTTTTTTTTTTTTTTTTTTTTTTTGGTATTAAATAACTAATTTATTAGTGCATAATCAGGCTACACGTGGGCTGTAATTAAACAAAGTAAATAAAAAGGTGCATTCTATAAGCCAAATGGAATAAAAGAGCCAGCTATATATGGTATACTTGGAGTCTGGAAAGCCAGCAGGAGCAGTTCAGGCACACCCAATGTAAGCAAAGCACTGCAGAGTGCCGAAACTTCTGGTTTCAGATGGGACTGTTTTTTTTTTTCTCTCTTTTTTTTTGTTTTTTCTCTTGAGCAGTATAGGTGACTGGTAAACCTGATCTTTAGTGGCACTAGAATCTTTTCCTTGCTTACTTTCTGCCTACTGCTGTTGCTTTTAAAATACCTTTGAACTGCCTGGTAGCTATGCTTGTGAAACTCGGAAAAAAATGAGTGCTACATAAAGGAGAACGCCCTGAGATGACAACAGCAGCTCTTCAAGGTGCTATCAGATAGCTGAAAGTGCTCACTCACTGGTATTTCAGCGTAGAGGCAAGATCAGTAGAATCATGTATACATCAACTTTGGGAAAAAAATGAAAATTTAGGATTATTTTTAGCTTTCCTTGAGAGCTATCTTCTATAGCACCTAAAAGGCTTCAGTTCCAGCACTTAAAACAGTAATGCTGTATTTTATTGAATACCCTTTAGTTTGTCATTGCTAATACCACAGTGCTTCTCTTTCTTTTCTTGCTGCAATGAATCCTTTGTTTTTGTTTCTCCTTCAGATAATCGCAGCAGTGACTCTGACCGTATGCTCCCGGTAACACTCAAACCCCAGCCCCGACTACGACCCCTTGAAGTAAAGTACCGCCAGGAAGAGCTTATTCCAATGGCACGCTTAGATAGACTTGCTGGTTCCTCCAATCTGTCAGGTCGACGAGGAAAATCAATCACCAGGGTAGACACTCTGAAGCCAAAACCTCGATTTACTTTGGGGGAAGTAAAAGAGTATGAGTCAGAAGAAGAGACAGAAATAATGGCACCAGCCAGGCCATTAGACATATGAGGAGTGGAGAGGAGAAATGTTTGCAATTCTAGGCACTGCTCCAGAGAAAATAACAAAGCTCTAATATGAATCAAACTGTAATTTTTCTTTTGGGGCCAGTGTGCTCATTCTCATATCACTTTCGAGCACTGTATCAAGGTACACTGTGCCTCTGAGAAGACTCAAATTCTAATGCTTATATTAAACTTGCCTTCCAAAAAAGACACTGAGAGAGGGCAATATGATCTTTGTAGAGGTTTATATGGGGATTTAAATGACAATAGTTGGGCACATGTAATGATGTTGGTGAAAGCTGATATTGATTTCTGCCATATTCTCTACCATGGCCTTAATCCAGAAGAAAGAAATACTTAAGGACATGCTTAAGCTTGGACAGAGGAGTGCCCAGACTACTGACTTCAACTTTCTATGGGCTATTGACCTCAAAGTAGTCATTCTGGGAGACATTTTTAAAGCATTTTTAGGGCACTTAAATACCACTGAAGGTGCCTAAAAGAATACTTAAAAGAATTGTTTAGCGTACATTTCCGATGACAATCCATTGGCATTCTGAAGTTTTGGCTCCAGAAAGAGCCTACCGTTGTTTGCTTTGGTGGACCACAGCTCCTGCAACTTCAACCAGTTTTAACATGTAGACACCTATCACCCATCTGCACCTGGGTAGGAGGAATAAAGGAGACATCCTGGTGCATACAGCTCCAGGGAGGCCTCTTCAGGCAGAAGTGCTGTAAGAACCCTAACACGAAACTCAGCATTTTTGTTTGTGAACATGGATCCACAAGGATGTGCACAGTAGTCCAGTGGTTAACAGCACTAGTCCATCAAGCAGAGGACTTTGACTGCAAAGAAGAGTCCGACCTCCACCTTCTCTCCCCCCTTGCTTAACAGTGCCCAGATCACAAGGCCACTCTTCACACTGGAGCTAGACCAGTACAGGACTTGGGAAGCATGAGAATGGGACTAAAGGAAAAGGACACCTAGAAGAAAGAAGAGCCCTGTATTTGATTTCAGCTTTTTTTTTTTTNAAAAAAAAAAAAAAAAAAAAAAAAACAGCCTCAGGTGGTTGTGCGCAGTGGTAAGGACGCTTTGCCTAGGAAGAATGAAGCTGTGAGCTGGAGTCATTTTGGATCAAGCCTAAAATTCCAATCACCTAGTTTGTCTGCTTGAGCTCTGTTCTCCTAAACGGAAGCAGTATTGCTACTGTCAGCTGGACTTTAAAAATGTGGTTGAGTTGATTGTACCCAACAGGGGACAGTTTATACCCAAACAGGGGCACTAAACTCACGTCTGGAGCTAAGAAAGACACCAAGTTCAGTCTTGCTTTATTCACATCTTCTTCTCCTCTCCTCTACTCAGAACCTGCTTAGTTGCCCCCCTCCAAGGTTTTACTCTGCAAATCAGGGAGAATTAGAGATAGCAATGCTGTCTCCATGCTTTCGTCTTTAACTATTACTGTTAAGCACTGATATGTCCTGATCCAGAAAAGCATTTACATGTAAGTTATGACTTTATCACATTTCCTACGACGTAGTTCTGATTCAGGACAGGTAGCTTTCAAACCAACAAACTTGGGAAACATCACTGGGGAAAGCCAAATAAAAGTCTTTTTTTTTCCCTTTTTTTTTTGTGTTCATAGTTTGTAATGTTCAGTGGGTCATAATGAATCATCTGCGCTGAAATTACACAAAGCTTTCTGAATGTTTAAATGCTGTTTGCTTTTCTTTATTGTGCCAAGTGAAAGTATTCAATTTCCTTTCAAGAAATGCAATGGCAGACTATAAATGCAGCAGGTAGGTTTTGGCTTTTGTACCAACGGCGGCTAAACAAGGAAACACAGTTCTATACCTGAAAATCAACAAGTAAACCCAGATTCAATACAGCATGAGAAATGGTGGGAAAAAAATCCAAACCAACCAAACAAAATGAAATACCCCCAATAGCTTTTAAATAAAAACCTTGTATCAGGTCTACACCTTACAGCAAGCTATACTGAGATATCATCAAACCTCAGTAAAGGCATTATTTTAAGAAATAGGATGATTGCACAAGATCAGGCTTTAAATTGCAGTATGAGCTATGCAGTAACCACAAGAAATTTAACTGAGGCAAAATCAGCTTTTGTCTGACATAGTCCTTATGCCGCACAGCAGATGTAGGTGCACAGAGGAGGGCAATGGACCTGCTTTCTGTGTTACAGAGTCAAGAGCGAATGGGATCTCCAAGGTGATTGGTAGGAAGTGGAGAAAAGCCTTGAGGATAGCACTGAACAGAAACTGGTAGTCTGAGTGGAGAGTGAAGAAGGGCTCATGTCTCATCTTCAAAGGTAGGCTCAGGGCAGAGATTATGAAGGAGATTAAACCAAGGAATTACTACTGTGAGCTGCAAATGCAGCATTTTCTCTTTAAGAAGATTTAATGGAGGAGCTGTCTGGGGAAGCCGGTACAAAGTGGGCAAGAAGAGGAAGGTTAATATCTGGAATAATATGGAAAGGGACCTAAAGGATACACCATGAAAAAGAAGGATCTATGCAATTTGCTTAGAGTGTTTTTAAAAGGCATGTTTAAAACCAACTCTGAAATTCTTTATTAAAATATTTAACATGTTGTACGTGATTATCCATCATGAATAGGAAGAAAATCATTCAATTTCAGATGACCATTTATATTAGAATTGGGGAAAATAATTAAGTCTTTCTAAAATCCAAAGGAAACTCATGCCTAGCTGGAGTAAAATCTCCCACTTTTGGTTCATTTATAATCTTTTTTCAAGAAATCAATGAGCCACATCTTCAAATACTACAAAGCAGTAGAACAGCTAAAAGTTAATGGAGCTCTCCTAGGTTTGTAGTCTGACCCCCAAACCTGTAGAGTCTATTTTCAGTTTGCTTTCCTACCAATTAGAAAATAGGACAGGAGGAAATTTTTCTTCTGTGCCATTAGATGCTATTAATGGATCTGCTGGCCATTAGTCAAGAAGCAATGCTGCAGATGCCCATATAAAATATATGCCAATAGCTACCAAGTTGTACTGTTTTGTTTTTTTGTCTGTTTGTTTACCTGGGACTGCCCATAGAAAAAAAAATATCCTTAAAGAAAGGTATTGGCTACAGAATAACAATACGTACAGCAATGCTTCATTGCCGATAAAGAACTTTGTTATGGACTCTGAGGCCTTTAAAAAATTGAACCGGTTTTAGGGTGTGAGTTTAAATCCTCTTTAAGTCCTCATGTGTGGGTGCATCCTTAAATTCTCGCGCTTCTACAATTACAAAGGTAAATTAATCCACTGGCCCCTGGTCTATACTGTTATAGTGCTTTTACTCAGGAATTTGCATTGGCCTAGCTAATCTGTTTTATACACTGATGTAAAATGAACTGGCACAGGAGACTCAGGCCCAGAAGATGAAAAATTATTATGAAAAATCCAGAGAGGAGATGAGAATTTAGGGAATTAATGCAGGAAATTAAGACCTTTCTCTTGGGGCAGGAGGAGAGTTCAGGGCAGGTGAGTTTCAGGAAAGAATAATAATAATGAATCGCTTGTACTTCCAATAGTAGAGAGAAAATCAAATGTATCAAAGATACCTTTGAACAGAACTTGCTAATCAATAAGATAAATAAGAAAGTAAAAAGAACAGTGATAACAAGAAAATATTTTAATACAGAAAAAACAGCAATCAGAATGTTGTGAAAAAAGGGAGTGGGTTATCAAGGTAAATAATACATTTTGAGCAATCAACCACATTTATTATGTGGGATGATTAACTGTGAGATCCTGTTGTTGTTCTTGCTGCAGCTGTTTCTCTTCATCTAATACCACAGGCAAGCATGAACTCGTAGCAAAAGGAGCATCTTTTCCCCCAAGAGCTTCCAACCAAAGCAGCAGCACGGGGGGCAACTGGGGTGACCAGGACGTGACAGGCGCTAGAACAACAAGCACCTGTTTGGGGCAAGCTGTCCCCCGCCCTCTGTTTTCAGAAATACCATTTAACCAGGCACTGAATGAGGACAGTGGTCCTTCCACAGAGGAAAACAGTGTCCAGAGGGAATGTTTACAATTCTGTAATCAGAATTTCAGGCTGTAGAGGCTGGTAAAGAAGAAGGAACTATGATCAGTTTCAGCCTGAAAAAATTAGCTTAATCCATATTAATGAGTGAGGTAGTCAGATACCAGTTTTAAAGAGGATGGGTGGTATCTAAAGGTGAAATCATCAAAATGCTATTGAGAAAGTTACAGGAAAAAAAAAAAAAAGCTTAAAAGTGTCTTATTTTCTTGCTGGAGACTACTGTTTAAATGCTTGTGTGAGACTCTGGACAACATACAACTTTTTCCAAGTTTCTTTTCTTCATGTTTACTCTTTTTCTAATTTTCTATCTACTTGCGTGTGTAGAACTCAAACATTAAGAGTGGAAAACCAGATTACCTTATCTTTATATTTTGTTTGCTTTTTGGGTAGGACAATTACGTTTATTGTTTTGCCAAACACACTATCCTTAAGAACCTTAAAATCAAAAGTTCTTGTTAGGTAACATGAGTAATACTCTGACCCAGTTAAGAAGACTGGAAATCTATTAAACCCAATTGCCTAATTTATTTTCAGTCTCAATCTTAATTGCATGTGAAACTCTTTTTTTTTTTCTTCTTCTTCTTTGGTTTCACAGGTGTAAAATTTCAAAAGTCAATATTGGTTCTTGTTTATTTCTAGTCCATCCTTCGTCCTGGAACAATTAGGGTTTCTACTGCCTTTCAACAATAAGAAATAAGAGGTGCATTGCAGAAAACAATGACAAGTTCAGATTTTCAGATTTTCCTTTCCTTGTCAGGGCAGATACAACCATATGCTAACAGACAGTCAGGAATAGACAGCTTAGTTGTACAACATCCTCAGCTTGTTTCCCACTGTTCTTGCTGGGGCTTGCTAGGTAAAAGAGGTACCTGCCATGAATACCTGCACTGAGCTAGGGGCCACATATTAGTCACCCACAAACTATTGTCTTGCTTGCAACTCCAATCACAAGCCTACTCAGAGCTTCTCCATAATAGGTTATTCTGCTAAATGTGAAATTACCATAAAATAAGATTCAAGTCAAACTGCCCTTGTGTGGTTGTGTATGTCAGGTGCTTAGAGCCATGAACAGGTACTGGGACAAACACCATTTGCTCCTTCTGTTTTTCTATATTATCTCCAGTGATAAGGAGTGACAAATAGTGAGTTATGCACAAATGTCAAAATAAAAGGGCCTTTACTTTATTAAAGATATCTTGGAATAAAACCTATAGCTTTCTAGCTAATTTAATTTGTGCCTTATTTTAGAGTCTAATTTCCCATCATAGAAGCTTGCTTTGGGTAAAAAGAAAACAACACACCAAGGAGATTCTATATGAAAAACACCTGTTTTCTGAGGGCTAGCTGCTGAGATATATTCATTTTCTATATTACACGATCATGAATACTGATAGCACTTGCACAGGAGCACAGTGTCTTCTAAGCACGATGTGATGTGCACACAAGCAGCAGATAATTCAGAGGCAGGGCAGACTGAGGATGATCCCCATGTTAAAACTCCTATTTGGAAGCTGGATATGCTTGCACAAAGCGAGGGAGCCGTCACATGGAAAGAAGTGCCAAGGACTTCACAAGAAACCCTGGTCTCTTAATCCCAAGTCTACCTTTACTTCCTGTAAGCATTCAGGTGGCTGAAACTCGAACAAAGGAACAAAAGAACTGCCTGAAACTGCTCTTCCAGCTTTCAGCACAAAAAGAGGAAGAACCTACATAGAAGTTGCATTGTCTTTGCACTGCTTGAAGTCAGACAAAAGGAGCTGCTGTTTGCAAACACTCATTGTTCAAAAATCATCATAAAATGTGCTCATATTTAAGATATGCGTGCAGAATATATTCAATGTAAATAAGTAATAATTCTTCATTCATTCTTTTCCTTGTGCGTTCACTGCTGTTCCTTTCCAAAAACAGCATGCATTTTGCATGACTTGCATAGTTACAGAAAAGCTTAGTAATATTGAATGGGCTTATAAAGCAAATAAGAAATGAATAAACTGTGGCAAATAAACTTTTTCTATGGGAGATGAATAAGAATCTCTTAAAAGTTGCTGCTGCTTCTCCATTTTAGTCTGGAAGGGAAGAGAAACTGTACGTCTTTAGTAGAGATGTTAGACTTAAGAAAAATCTCCTCAGCTTTCTCTACCTCCATTTCCTCGCATGTAAAACAGGGGTAAGGTCACTAGGGGCTGTGTTTAGTTAGTCATAAATAGATGGCTAAAGTGATCTGCGAGACAGATTTGCACTCAGGAGTCCTCTGCCCTCTAAGCTGTCAGCTGGAGGCCAGAAGGCCCCTTGGGCACCTTTGGACTCTCTGTGCAGCAGCTGGACTGACCCCAGAGGCAGGAGTCCGGGAGACCTCAGGGCACAAATCAGCTGAACGAATGGATGGAAATTCCTGTGGAGGGCAAACATCTCTTCAAAGTTAGGTGGTAGGACTGTTTCCTTAATTGTTTAGTGATGGATCGTTTTTTTCTTACTTAAGAAACTAAGATATTTCTGCAGGATCCATATGTGCATATAAAACAGTAATATATATATTTTAACAGTCTGCGCTGTTACAATTCTTATATTCAGTTTTATTTCTGAAGTAGTTTCTGTCTGCAAGTATATTTGACTCAATCTATGGTAATGGATTTAGCGATAGACAATTGCAAAGCTCACATCATTGCTGGTTCAAAATGGACCCTTTGGCTTCCATTTCTCTTAATGATAAATATCACAAAATGCCTCATCACTTTCAGAAGCATGAAGGCACAAATTCAAAGGAAAGTGATTATTGCTGACAAATTTGTTACTCGTGTCTTAGCAATTTGAAGGAGCTCTTTAGGGATCTTTTCTCTTGTTTTTCTGCAGTGGAAAAATGCCTCATACTGAATTACTAAGAGTTGCAGAGCAGATATAACAGCCAGGGTCAAGACCAGATTCACAGATTTTGTTGTCAGGTAATGAAAGACAATGTCTTTCTCTGACAGATGTAGAGAAAAAATGCAAAATATCACCATAGTCAAGTTTTCCTGAGTTATGCTAAGGTCCAAAGCTCAAAAAGGAATCCATTAACAAATTCCTCTTTGTATTAATATTGTTTTGATTTGGGTTTCAGGTTTGCACACTTCGCCTCCACAGTGGGCAAATTTTCTTGCACTAAAGATAAAAGACAAGACTGGTAATACTGCTGGAATATTATTACTGTTTTATCTGCTGGAAACGGCTTTCACCAAAGAGGAAAAGAGCTGTAGTGACCTCTGTTGATAGAATTAAGTAAATGTAGTTAGAACCAAAAAATCCTCTTAAATCCTCTGCTGAAATTAGGATTAAATTAGACCAAAGCAAAATTGGCTTTCAGGTTGCATATGATAAAAGAATACTTCCCAACATGCACTGAAATCAGTGTCCTCATCACAGTGGCTATCTGTTGAAAACTATATTTAGAAGATTTGTTCTTCTCCCATGTGGGATTAAAAATAAAAATAATCTCTTTACAAATGTCATGAAGATACATAGGCATAACAGACTAGCGGAGATGTGGGTTTGTTTTAGGTGATATCCTGCATTCTAGTTGTTTATATCGCCAAAGAAAAAGATCTTCCCCCTACATATTACATGACCTGAATTTAACGAGTAGTGCATCACACCAGGCTGACATGCTGTTCTCTTGGACATATGAGGCAAAGAAGCTTTTCAGTTGGTGGGCTGCCTATTTCAGACAGAAGTATCTAGGAACTGTCATGCCTTTATGACCAAGAACTTGGAACATTTCTTTATGTGCCAATTCTGACCCAGGAAAATCATTAAACACGTAAATACGCACTGAAGATCTGGGCCTTAATGCTTAACTTCAAGGCTGGGAGCAGTTTTGCTCCCAGTAAACCAAAGTATTTAAGGATTGGTCATGTACAGTTAAAGTTACTGAAATCAATAAGAAAACTTCCATTAAGACCTAACTAGTTTGATGGAAATGAAGGAATTATGTCCTAATTTTCTTCAGACCTGACTCTTTGCTGAGGATTAATCAGTGTTAAACAGAGACATTAATGAGGATGAGGGCTTTGTATTATTAAAGCTATTTTATGCTTCCATGCTGTCCTGTAAATTACCAGTACCCGTGGTGTATGGCTCTTCCAGGAAACACAGAAGCACAGACTAATACACTTTTTCTCTTATATTCAGTGTCACAGTAGGTTGGACCATGCCCACAAGGCTGGAGGTGTTCCCAGTTCAGGCATTTTAATTTGTTAACAACTGGAACAGACCCTAAGTATTTTTATTTTGAGTGTACCTTTCAGAACCAGTGCTGACCCTCTGATTCTAAACCATATCAGAAGAAGAGATATTGGTAATGACACATTTCTCATAAATTAATACATGGTACAGACTATAGCATACTCACTTAGGCCTTGTAGAGAAAAATTAGTGGAAGTTTAAGGAGGAAAGGAAAGTCAAATTTATTCTGATTTTTCAGAAATAGGAGAGACTAAGTGAGCTGGGCCTGTTTAGCCTGGAGAAGATAAGACTGAGAGGGGATCTGATCAATATGTATAAATACCTGACGGGAGAATGTAGGGAGGATGGGGCCAAACTCTTCTCGGTGGTGGCCAGTGACAGGACAAGGGGTAATGGGTGCAAGCTGAAACCCAGGAAGTTCCATCTCCACCTGAGGAAGAACTTCTTTCCTGTGAGGGTGCCAGAGCCCTGGCACAGGCTGCCCAGAGAGGCTGTGGAGTCTCCTTGTCTGGAGATCTTCCAAACCCACCTGGATGCCACCCTGTGCCCCGTGCTCCAGGTGTCCCTGCTGGAGCAGGGCGGGGTTGCACTAGATGATCTCGAGAGGTCCCTTCTAACCTGAACCATTCTGTGATTCTGTGACATTATTGACTGGTTGTTAAATCTGTATCTGCTATGTAGTCTAAGAAAATAAAGAAAATAAGGTTTCTAAATCAATCCTGCTTTAGATATGTGATACTGTAAATATTACCACATTTTATACAAAGGTCAGGAGAAACCCAAATACTATAGTTTCTTATCTGAGGACTTTATGCTGTTAGGCATCAAGGAAGTATTGCTATATCTTCCAGATAAAACTAATCATCCTGACAAATACTTGAATGGGCTCCTGGGAAAATTATATCTGTTTTTTTTCCCTCGATATAAGCATCTGCCTGACTTTTTTTTTCTTGATTGTCAGTCTGGGAAACACATCGGTATACGTAGCATCCTATGAAGACTTCTACACTTCAAATGTCTCTAGCTACCCAATGTTCCAAAGATATCCTGAGAAGAGGCTCTATTCACAAGAGAATTTATACATTAAATAAATCATTCTATATTAGAATGACATATAGAATCATTTTACATAAAGAACAATTGTGTTTTACCAAGCTAAAATTGTGGTAGGGCTTTTTTGTTTTCTTTTTTTTTTTTTTTTTAGGTTATCTAAGATTATTCTAAATGCCACATTTGCCAAATTTTATATTGCTGCAACTTTTGCACTGACATCTGAAGTCACCCATGTTCTGATAGCAATGTTGAAACTGAGCCCCAGTCCCATCTGAATTAGCTCTACCACCTCAGGCATGGTCTAGCAAGTGGATTATGACTCATAAGGAATCAAAATACCTTATTGTCAGTCTTTGATTGTTCATTCTTATTACTAAATATTCAAGCTTTAGAGTTTAGTTTTTTTCCAGTTTACTCTTGTGCTGCAATTATGAACAAGTTCCTGAGTGGTTATTTATACAACAGTCTTCAGAGGTCAGCTCTTTTGGCTTATCTTAGGGGAAAGAAAGGAAAAAGTCAGCAGTCATCTTTTTTTACATCTGGAAAAGTATCTTTTTTCATGCAATTATAACTCAAACTGTTTGACAGGAATTTGCTCAAAGTTAAAGAATATCTTTGGATCAAGATTAAAAATGGAAAATTACATCTTCAAAGATGTACTTTTCTTTAAATTACTAGTATGTGAAAACTGTTTTGGAACTTTAATTGCTGCTACAGACTTACTACAAAATAAACTTCGCAATAAACCCTGGCTGATCCTTATCTACAACCAAAAATCTCCACACTGGCAAGAATAATATAGGGTAAAATCCTGTTTGGATTTGGAACTTTTTGCCACTGAGTTCAACAAAGCAGGAGTTCCTCTTACAAACATCCCTAAACTTCTCCTCCTCTGTGTATATAGGGATTATTTGGATCTTGCAATAATTGCTAGTTGGGTCAATTGCTTGATTTTTTACAGTGGGCAGCCTTACATACTTTCTGGTTTTGGCATCACACAGAAGCATTTGAGCATGATTTCTCAGAGTAAACTGGACAGTTCAAACCCAGAGTTTGAGTGACCTCCTGAGTTAGAAGTCAACATCCTTGCTTAATGCCAGCTCTGAACTGTGACAACTATGCCCGTTTCCAGAAGCTGCATCTGAACCTGCCATTCTTTTGACCATTCTGATTAGGGCAGTTTGCATCTCTTTGCTCAGTCCTATTTTAGCATGTCTAAGGTGGGCACACCTGTGGGAAGGTGGACTCTAGGAGAGAACTTTTGTCAAAAGCGCCCAGACTAGTAACCACAGCAAAATTGTTAGGTAAAATCCCCTGTAATGTGTGCCTCCTTTCTCTCGTTACATGAGTGGTCACTTAGAGAAGAGCTGGGCAATGTGCAGAGTTGCAAGGTTGCTCCTAGTGATGGCCAAAACTCAAATTCCTTCTTGACATCATGGGATAATCAGGAAAAGAGGCATGGAAGAGATGGACAGTGAAGAAGAGGGCACCTCATTCAGCTGTGCCTGCTATTTTAATTGCAGCAGAGAAAATGAAGAGTTGAAGTCTACCACATCTGACCTCAGACATGAATGCAGCCTGTTAATCCTTGGCTCCTTTCATATGCTGCTGCAAGAGTTAGGATCTACAGAGTGACTGAAGGGGTCTATGCTGGGATGCAGTAGTCAGCCCCTCTCGAAGGGCCTGCTGAAGCCACAAGTCCTGCATGGGGCCCTACGTGACAAGCTGGGGCACAGATGCCTAAACTTAGGACTGATGAACCACGATGAAAATAAATTGTGACTGCCTTTTCTTAGTGCTGACTGCCTTTTCTTAGTGCATTGGAAGGCTTTGTATAAATTTTGGTGTTTCCATGGAAAACCACATTTTCGGTCATGCTAGGCCTCGAATAACAAGCAGTTGTTAAAAGCTTGACATTTTTATTAGTTCTGTTTCTGGATACTTGTATTAGCTCTAAAAAGGCAAGTTCCACACACAGCATCTGTATCAGTGTCTGTATGATCATTGTCATTTTGATGTTATTTTCTAAGCTGTCCACAAATAGAGAAGTGAATTTGTTTATCCCTGTATATGCAGAGATGATAATCTCTTTTGCCAAGGCTTACCATTAGAAGCTTTGTTCATTCTGGTTTTTCAACAGTGCATTCAAGATTCCTTCCTCCTCCTAAAGATGGAGTGTCACCCTGGAGAAGTCTAGAAAAAGCTGATAATTGTGATGATAATTAGCAAGAACATAATTACCCTACCTTCCTTTTCCATGATGTAATGTTCCAAGAAAGTCTATTGCACAAGAAAACAATCAGAGGCAGGTTCAAATAGAAGGAAATGGATATAATCTTCCAAATAAAGTAATGTTATCCTGACATGGCTTCTGTGAGTACACTGGCTTGTTGTAGGCATCACAAGATACTCTCCCATTTCTCCTCCCTTTCCTGAGCTTTCTATAACAGCAGAAAAGATTTCATCGCACACTTACCATTACCTTTAGGTCAATGAGGAAATTTGAGATTTGCAAGCAATCAATACTTCTCTTTGTATTATTATACATATAAGAATATTCTCAAAGCTATTTATAAAACAACTAATACTTCCAGAGTACATTTATTCATGTCAATGTCTCATATTATCCTGTATTAGATTACAAAGTACTTGTTCTTCTTTGAATGTCGATGCTCGTGAAAGGAGATTAGGAAAGACTATGACTGGACTTTAGATTTTATTTTCAGATCACTTCCCAGATGTTTTTTTTTCCAGCATGGGCCAGGGTCTACGCTCCAGTCTATGCTTAGGCTGTGTATTTTTTTTTTTTTTTTTTTTGAACAGCCTCTTCTCTGATAAACAAAGTATGCTTAGATATTGATCCTTGTATGTAATTGTAAATGCTTTGGATTAAGTCAGGAACTTTGACATTTAGGTATATATATCCAGCTGAATGGTTCAAAAATACAGGAGCAGTTTTCAGCTGAGGTATCTGCATTTGTGAAGAAAGAGAAGAATCCTTTAGAATGTAGCAGGGCTGATCAGAGGTAATTACATAAAAGTTATATTAAATATAAATGAAATTATACACACACACACACATACCTATGTTAGCATACATCTGCATATGTATATGTGTATGTGCATATGAAATGAAAAAGAGACTAGTAGACTAAAAGAGGCTAGTAGATCATGCAGAAGCAGTGAACTTGTTTGCTACCTAGCTATAATTACTATGCCTGTACAACCGAACACAGAGTATAGGTAGATACAGGGGTTATGACAGAGGTTATGAGAGTCAAAGTGCTACTGATGACCTCAAGAAGGATTCCACAGATGTCACAGTGAAAAGTTTCATCAGATTTTTCCAGTGGTGTAGGTTACATTTGTCTTGCATCTAAAAGTTAGTCACTGAAGTCAGCTGAAGTCCTCCTACTGAGACAAAGAAATTCGCCATCTGCTTCATGCCAATATGTCCAGTCTCCTTCTACAGCTGGCAATATCCAATAGTTATTTACAAAAATTTTCACTCATCTGAGAGTTATCTGATTCAGTGTCAAAATTTTTCAAAGTTTCATGAAAGTTGCTGTATCATCTCTGCTCCTTAAAGTACCATTAAAACTCTTTGAAAGGTCTCATCATTTTAGTGATTGTTCTATTGCTTTTGATTTTATTATTTGGAAAAATTTGGTTATGAAGATATTTTATACTTGTCTTAACACCATTTTTGAAGGTTAACTGAGGTATGTGATTCAACCATGTCATCTTTGAGATGAAGAAAGAGTTCCTTCTCTAAAAGAGAGGATTTTGACGCTTGTCTGCTGATAGATCTAACCACTGCAATATTGAAGATTTCAGGCTGAAGATCTGCTAATCCCACCCGTTGAGCCTGTTCTACTTAGCACAGAGGGAAGCATCACAGACAGGGCTGCAGCTCAGGGAATGGTTTCATGTGCAGAGGATCTCGTGAAATGTCTCCTTATTGAATTCCTCAGTGAGGAACTCACTGCTCCTGAATGAGGAGAGTCTCCCTTTCCTCATGGCTCTTCTCCCAGTGTAGCAGAGGGATCCTCTCTTCCCCTTGTCCAGGCTGTAGTGTACAACTTAGGCCCTTCCCTGAGTTTTCCAGCATTTTGATTATATAGCTTTTTGGTAGAAATTGTAATGAGATGAGCTGACTCAGTGCTGGCTGATGCCAGAGCTAGCCCAAGGTGTAGGAGCCCAGTGAGGAGCAGAGAGAAGAGAGTGCAACTACCTACTTTCAGTGGTGGCAGTGAGCTGTCGTGGTGGTCTTTGTTAAAACTCCTCTCCTCTCTAGTGAGGAGAGGCAGAGTTTAACAGCTGGAGTCCTGGAAAGAGTATCATTTGTTTCAAGAAATGGAACAGCTGAAGGGAGCCTAGTCGTGATGCCTTTCTCTCTCCACACCTGTATGAATGTCCTCTCTCAGGAGATGGGGAAGGAAGGCAGAGTACCCTACCCCTCGTAATCAAGGCGTCCTGTGGTTTGGATAAATCATTCAGGATGCTTTGGACCAGAAAGGGAGAGCAAACACCAGTGGGCACGACCTTCTAGGTTAGCAAGTAGTTTGTTCCTCTGGAATAAAGGAGCATTTGGCTCCTGGGATGAAAGGAGCATTTCATTGTTTCATGCACTCAAGGAAGCACTTCATTTAAAGCACATAGTCTAGAGGCACTGACATGCTGATCTTCTCTTTGTCACAAACAGTAGGTAAACAGATTGATTATCTGCTGCTCTTTTTTACTTACAGTGGCTGTTGCTTGTCTGCACCATGGAGCTGCTTCAGAAGACAGGATTAGATTAATTTTTTTTTCCACTAACAGTGTTCAGAAAGGCAAGCTTGAATGGAGGAAAGTAAGAAACTGATTATTGTTCTCCTACACATTCAACAATTCTCTAATTGCTGAGTTGCTGAATAAAGAAAAGATATCCTCAATGAACTCCTCTTTCTTTGCCACGTTTCAGAAGCAAGTTGCCAATCTCTGATATGTCTTGGAAGAAAATTGATGCTATGGGTGTTTCTTAGGGACAGAAGCATTAGATTGCTTGGAAAACACCTAGTTTATGGATCCTGACTGACACCAAACTGACCCCAGACAAGATGGAGCCGATCCTTTTCATGTACCATTTCAGCACTTCATTCCTCTAATTCTCTTTAGTATTAGGCCCCAAATAGCTTCAAGGTCATGCTGGAAGTGTGTGTGCATAATTATAGACAAGGACTTGGGAGTTTATAACCAAGGGCAGTCTAGTCACCGAGGCAGCCAAGCAGATGGCATAGATCAGACTCCTTTCTCCTCAATCAGGACTGCTCACCACAGCTTGCAACCCAAATTGCAGGAGTCATTGTATGCGTGCAGCTGTATCTCACCAAA
Organism: Nothocercus julius; assembly: GCA_013398735.1. Classification (NCBI taxonomy): domain Eukaryota; kingdom Metazoa; phylum Chordata; class Aves; order Tinamiformes; family Tinamidae; genus Nothocercus; species Nothocercus julius. The sequence goes on along the minus strand of VZSV01000019.1, from coordinate 986,179 downwards.
TCCTTCCAAGGGGCTGCTATGTGGAATTCCTCCACTCTTATGTCTTTATCAGCATTTGTGAAACACTTAAATGTGTCTGTACACTTAAGTTTGTGCTGATGAATTATGTGTTTTTCCTGAAATTCAGAAAGAGTTAGCTAGATAACAAAAAAATTCTTTGCTATTCACTTACATTTTTGACTATGTGATTATGGTAGCTACAGAGAACCTTAAATAAAAGTCATCTTTTTACTCTCACAGCTTTACTGTCTATGTTCCCCCAGTCACACTTTATCTTTATGCAGCACGGTACGGGATGGAATTTTCTAGGATATTTCTTCTTCTTTATGCTCATGTTTGAATGTCTCTTTCCATGTTATTCCCTCTGGTAAGGTATCCTCTTTTGCTTCCTTTGTGACATGAATTCTTTTATTTCCTGAATTCTTTTCCTATTGCTAACTTTTCCAAGGAAAGTATTATGTGAAGAGGTAAAGAAGGTTTATTTTTACATATGACCTTGGAACAATACTAAACTGGACTAACCTTTCTTGAAAACAAGATGTGGGTAACATTCTGGGTGAAACCTGAAGTCAAACTCCCACCAAGTCATGTGGAAAACCCATGTTCACACCTACTGCCTGCTGCTCATTCAACCAATCAGCTGAGATCAACATTTAAAGATTCTGCAAGGGATTATTAACCCTCTGCAAAGAAACCACGACGACGTCAGAGTTGTAAGTAATGGCTAATTAAGTCCAGCAAATACTGGATAGAGAGAAATAAGAAGTAAAGGAAAAAAAGGCAAAGAGAAACAAGACACAAACTTAAGCCTCCAAAAAGAAGTAAAAATTCATTTATGCTTCAAATGTGTCTTTGTGTACCCAAAGGGAAAGTTGTATATACATGGTATACACAAAATATAACATACACAAAACATCTGCTTACCATTTAACTTCTGCATACACTGTACTAGTACACAGGCAGTTAGTTCTTTGGCTAAGAATGGCAGCAATTCACCAGCTGCCCTATAGTACAACTCAGCCACATCTGCAAAGCACCTACTTGGGCTGCTTCTGCTTCAGCCATACAGGAAGCCTGTTCCTTGGCTTCCTTGGGATATGTGCAGAATCAGCCAAGATATGGAGTCAACTTTGAGGGCTGTAGAGGAGACAAGTTAGTGTTTTGTGCTTTTGCTATAGGATGGTTCTTCCCCTTGGCTCCATGATAAGGAGCTGTTGCTCAGCTCAGCTGGAGTGGGCACAATGTGTCTGTATTTGTACTTCACAGGTACTCCCGGGGATAGAAAAAAAGACAGGTGAGAGGCAGACAGAAACAAGAGGACAGGTGAGAAAGGGACTAGAGGATAAGCTCCCCGTACTTTTCACATATGCTGCGATTATAAATTGAACTGCAACATTTACTGCAAGATGATGCCCTATAAGGCACTCCAACAGATGTTTCTAAATGCCTTTGATGGTCTGAGTCCTCCTATAAAAGCACTAATCAAGGGCCTAAATCTAACTGGTGGTGCTGGTGCAAAACAGCTCATCACAGTGAAAGTGGAATCAGATTTTAAGCTGTGCTTGTGAATAGCATACACCTTGGAAACATTTTTGCTTGCTTAAAACTACTTGAAAAGCTGTGTAACTTTTTTACATGACTTTTTTTGTGGAAAAAAAACAACAGCTTAGCATTTTTGAAAGGACCATATGTTCAACAAACTTCTGCCATCAATCTACTGATAAAGGGGGAGTGGGAAATGTAGCTCATCAGAGAGGCTACTGGGACTCTAGGGCTAGATCAGCCTACGTCTTGCTCTTTGTAGTGTTTAGACCCTTATCCACTAAAATTTGCCGGAGTTATAATTGTTGGTTATAACACTAAAGTATGCTGCTCAGTCACGGAGTCCAACACATGAACTCATAGGCAAACATTTAAATATACATTTATAAATGTTTAAAAGCAGGGACATTTCTTATTGTCTCTTATGATACCACTGTAAGGCTGAAAGAGGAGACATTGTCTTAGTTGTTAACCTTATTTTTTTTTGCAAAAAAACAGAAGTTAAACATTTAAATAAGTATTTCTGCATTCTTGGCAGTGACAGGTATTAAAGTTGGGAACAGTGGCTATTTTTGACACCCAGTGTGAGGACATGGCCTCAAAAATCAGTCAATGCCTAAGTGTCCTGGTGCAGAATGAGCTAAAGAAGGAATTTACAGTTTAAACATTAAACATGTTGCTTAGCTAATAAACAATGAGATTGTTTTAATCCTTAAGGGATGGAGACCAGTCTGTCATCCCTAGTTCTCAGTTTCTGGCCAATGTGCCCAACAAAGTCATTTTCCAGTGCTATGGTGACCCCCTGAAACATAAGTAAAGAAAGAAAGGAAAAACAGCACAAAAATCTCCTAGTCACCTCCTCGTGATTTTGTCTGTGTTGCTCTGAATTGAATAAGCAAAGTTGTAATTCAAGGAATGCCATGGCAAAAATTAACTTAATGGGTTATTAGCTTTCCTGGGATATAGCTGTTCACCTGGAGCCCGAGACATTGCATAGTCCTCCTGCGATAGCTGACGGTGGGTTCCTTTCTCCTTCTGGGTGATACTTAATTCCCATGCCCTGCAGCATTGCAAAAACCTCTCTGCTATTTGATGCATATGGCATAAAATGGGCTGACAGAGTTTCCTGGCTGAACCTGTTGGAGCTGCTTGCTCACACTGACCTGTGGCTGTGTACACATAGCATGGCTTGGGAAGGCCCTAGGAGAAGTCGCTGAGAAAGTGTTCATGTAGGTGCAATTATTCTTTTACTCTGCTAACCAGATGAGTGGCTCCCCTGGGGAGGTAGCTGCCCATAACCCGCAGAGAGTGTCTATTTTTCTGTTTTTCCTTCCTTGGTGCCCTGCACCCATAATCGCGTAGTCTCCTACAACTGCCACTCCCTGAGCTCTGCCAAACTAGGCAGCCGACGGTATCTATGTCCTCAGCCTCAGCCCTTTCTGATTTAAAATCAAAGCTTGTGTGGACGCAACGGTTAGCGCAGCAAGGGCCATAAAATGGTTCACTAAAGTTCAGATCTGCACAACTAAATTGCTGTCATTAAAGTGAGTGTATGAGGGAGATATAAAACCTCTAGTAGATGTGGTTTATGGTGAAGGTTGCTAGGCAGCCCTGGAAAAGCCTATGGAAAAAGACATCTTCAATGGTCTATTGACTTCATATAATAAATTGCTTGATAGACGAGGTATTCTTTCACTAATTAATGGATTTAGAGACAGAGGCACATGATCAAGGTGAATACATAGTCCTAGTAAAGAGCATGTTACCCTTAATGGAAGAAATGTTTTGAGAAATATTTGCTAAAATAACGTGCAAAGTGAGTGCCCCACTTCCCTCCTCCAAATTATAAACAACTATCAATCAAGTGTGCTTAGAGCTTCTAATTCTCAAATCCTCAATGCAGGAGGTATTTTTAAATGAGTGAATAAAACATATCACCTCTTTGCTCTCTATTCTCTCCTAACTCTTTGAACATATGGGTTACAAGTGTCATGGGCACACATCCTCTGTATTCCCACATGATTCCCATGGGGCTGCTGCTAAGAACTACCTTTTTACCTGAGATAACCTGAAAGTTTTTTTTTCTACAACCTAGTGGAAATTCTGTAGTTTTTAAAGAATTTTTTTCAGTGCCACATTGATTTCTTTTAGCAAGATGGTCCAAGCTTAAATCTGGACTAAGCTTCCAGGGGAAATCTGAAGGAAACCTTTGTGTCCCTTTTAAGGGATGGGTAGGAAGAAGAATGACATTTATAGCTTTATTTTGAACCAGGAACAGAGATTTTACAATGCTGCTATTTGGACTATGTCAGAGAAAATTCAAGCAGGAAGCAACTTAAAAGCTCCAATGTATTATATCTCCATTAAAACAAAATGTCGGAAGTAGAATGTCATTTTTTTTTCCATTTGCTGAAAATGTCTATCAAAGCAAAACATTAGTGAAAATTATGGACAAGTATTTATTAATACATCCATGAAAAAATATTTCTTCAATCATCTTTTTTTTTTTTTTACCATATAACTAGTGAGCAGCTATGACATTATTCCTAGAAGATTCATTTATTGAAACATTCACTATGGCATTTTCCAGAAAAGTTTCCTTGGTATCAAGGAAAGGTCAGAAAATTAAAAATGCAAATATGACTACAGATCACATGCTTTTTAGAGAGTCTCTAAAATGGGGTTGAATTTATGATACAGTGAAAAATTCTCATTTGTTTAAATCAGTACATATATATTGTTTTCCTTGTGAAATATGAATTATCTCAATGATGATAAAGATAGATCTTTTCCTACTATACAGATAAAGCTGGATTAATACTAACTGATGACACAGAATCCTGCAACACCAAGCCTCTCCTACAACAAAACGGTTACCGTCTGTGGCAGTGTTCAAGAAACATGCAGATGAGGCACTTAGGGACATGGTTTAGCAGGCAGGGTGGTGATGGGTTTATGGTTGGACGTGATGATCTTGAGGGTCTTTTCCAACCATAATGATTCCCTAATTCTCTGGTTCTCTGCCTATTACAGGGAAGATTAAACTGTCATAACTTGTGATGGGTCATGACACCCATATTAACGACCTGCCAACATGTCCAGTGTGACTAGAGACAGCTCCTTCCCAAAGAGCACATTGTAGGCATCCTGAGCAATTCCTTTCTCTGGTAGCAATTAGAAGCAGCAATCAATCAATAGATTGAAACATAAATTGAATTATGTGAGTTACCATCCTAATGTATAAAGCGACATGCCCTTTGTGACACGAGGTGCCGTTAGCACTGGGTCTTTTAGATGACGCCAAGCCGAGGGCTGGCACCAGAGGGATGACGCAGGCGGCATGGCGCAGAGCGGGCGCTGTGACATTGCCAGGTGTCCCGCTGGAAAGCCCGCTCTGGACTGTTTGCAGCCCGGTGACAGCCGTGTTCCTGCTTTCCGCCTGTGCCATCATCACGGAGATGGTGCGGAGCGACCCGGCACCAACCCGTTCCGAGTTAAGAGCAGATGCACTGAGCTGCGGGGCAGAGCCAGGATGAGACACAGCGGAGCCAGGGGGCATGTGCACATCGCTGCTGTCACTCCCCTGGCTTAGTGGGCACCTCTCTGCCCTCCCCACGTTGCCTCAGGACTTGGGTGTATTTTTCTCCATGCTATTGCATGGATAGCAGCGGGGTCTGGTGGGGCGTGAGCGGTGGTGGCACAGTGGACACCCTCACTACCATGCCCTAAGATTTGGGTGAATGAAGAGCCGATGGGAATATTATGCTCCACTCTACTCTCTCCTCCTGGCTTGCAAGGCCTTACACCAGTGGTCAATCCCCTTGACTCCTTGGGGATCTGGAAAGGCAGAGATTCAACTGCATGGGATGGGGAGCAACCATGAGCTGCAAATGATGCGTGAGACCCTGCAATAGCTTCAGCATCTCATACTGTGGTGGCCCTCACCACATCTAGTCCCCATGAGCACTGAAGTCAAATACGGTCCAATCTCTTGCTGAGTCACATTGCGCAATAAGGGAAATCCCATCCAAAAGCTGGATATTTTAATCTACAAAATCTATCTATAAAACAGATATTTTTTATCTATTTTGGTTTAACAATAAACATGATGAATTCTAGTAATTTTTTTGTTCGTTGTTACTCCAGTTTTCTTTAGTCTCCCATTCATTTCGTCCCTGTGTTACTGTATTTATTTGCTATTTCCCTTTTCATTACAGCCAGAATTAAAAGTCAGGATCAATAATGCCATTTCCTCATTTTATTTTTCTTTCCATTTACTAAATTCTCTTGTTTGTATTATTAAAAAAAAAAATAAATCTGTTACTCAGATCCACAGCAACATCAGGGCTGGAAGGATTCCTGTTCTATGCGCCCTTTTGTTTTGTTTTATTTTTGTTTTCTTTTGGGGAAACAAATGACAGTGAATGGACCTGAACATGGCAAGGCATTGAAGATGCCTGGGAGAATGGGCCATATTTCTGTGTCAGGGGCTGGGAGATACTTTTGCCTGTAAAGACATGACCTGGATACCGAAGCGTCTTTCTGACTCTACCAATACATAGAAGATGCATTATCCAAGAAGAAAAATTAGCAGCAGCAGAGCACAAAAGATCATTTTTTTTCCATGAGAAGTGTCCTTCCTTTTTTTAAACACATTAGAACCTTTCTGTCCAAAGGCTTCTCTTTCATGCCACTGACAAACCAAAACACCCGGCCAGCTGTTCAAGATTTCTAAATGTTGACCTAGTGGCTAGCAAACCTGCTGGGAAATCAGAAGATGGTTCAGTTTTCTGTTCTATAGCATATTACTTTTGTGACAGTTGCATGGACTTTCCCAGCATAGAAGGGGATTATGAGGTGGTGTTAAAGAATGTGACACCATGGGCACTACACAAATAATGATACTTCCAATAGCTTTGGTCAGCTTGCTCTTACCATTGCTTTTTCATTGACATCCATTGGAGATAACGCTCGTGCCACTGTAATGTCCTGAAGCCCCAGAGCAGACAGCTAGAGAGGATCTCTATCGTTCCTAGGAAGTCCACGTACTGAAATGTTCATAACAATATTCTTCAGAAAGGCTTTCTTCACCTGAAGGTCATAAAATTGAACATTAAAGATTCTTTACAAACCATATGATTATCAATGTTAAATTTATGTTAAATTTATGATTTAGAGTTTGACTTGCATGTGAGAGAGAAGGCTGCATCCTTCACTGAAAGGCTGGATTTTTCTTCTAGTGTTCTGATAGATACTTTCAGGAATCAAGGATTCTTCTTGCATCTTTTTACTTTTTTACTTTTTTTTTTTTTTTCCATTTAAGAGGGATTTCCTCAGAGTTGACAATGTTCAGCTGTTGCTGAACACTGTTGAGAAATTCAAACATGTTCTCCGAATTGATTCGTGGATGAAATACAGGCAAATCTTTTATTGGTATTAAATTTTAAAATTTAAACCATGAAAATTTTAGTCCTTAGCACACTGTTTTCAGGTTGTGGGGTTAATAGCAGCTACAAATATTCAGTTAATTGACTCCCTTCAAAATAGCAGGCACTTGTTTGCTACTCTCTACCATTCATGGGGGGGGGAAAAAAAAAAAAAGAGAGAGTTCTTGTTACTGGCTTTCCTTTCACTTTAAGCAACATACTGTCATGCACGATACAGTTTGCTATACAGGTGTGCAGAATGGCGTGCTATAAAGATTTTATTGGTTTGAGCTTTGGAATACCGTACTACTCTTAAGTGGCGAAGTCGGGAGAAAATCACAGCTGTGAGCCAGAGAGAGCCAATGCTCAGCACTATCTAACTAAATTTTGGCATTGCTGAAATGAGTGACAGGTTCCCATTGCCTACAAAAGGAGCAGGATTTTGCCAATCATATTTGATACAGGCAACATATCCCTATGTGTGTGTATGTATATATGAAAATGTGTTCATTTATTTACACATATGCATATACATATATTTTTACAGTGTGCTTTATAACTCTCTAAGTTAACAGAATTTAACTCTCTTGATTAACAGGAAGGGGACTTTGCCTATTTTATTTGACAGAGGTAACACCCGTATATCAAGAACACATATCACATGCATACACATATATGTTTGTATTGATACCGAGGGTCTTCTTTAAGTTCTCCAAGTTAAAAGAATTTATATAGTAGGAGCAGAATCTTCTTCCTGTATTTGAGAGCGGCGATGTGTGCATGTATCTACACATACATCTGTAAACATGCACATGCACTATGCATAGAGTGCGTTAACTCCGTAAATTCTATGAACGCACGCACGCATGCAGGTGTGTGAATAAGCCCGTCTGCAACCGCCGTTAGAGCCACTCCGGGCGCTACACGACTCCCCCGGGCTATTTTTATGCCCCGCAGAGCCCGCGGCTCC
>VZSV01000019.1:930074-977795 GCA_013398735.1 Nothocercus julius | reverse complement strand
CACGTCTTCACGCTGGACTACCCGCACGTGCAGATCCCCTTCGAGATCACCCTCTGGATCCTGCTCGCCTCCCTCGCCAAGATCGGTGAGCGGCCGCCGCGGCGGCGGTAGCCCCGGCGGGGAGGGCGGCGGAGGCCCCCCCCGCGCCGCGGGGACCGGGGCCGGGAAAAGGCGCCTTCCCTGCCGGGGGAAGGCGCAGCGAGCGACGGGACGGGGTCGCTTTTGCTGCCCCTAAAGCGAAGCATCCGCGCCGCACTCGAGGGTCCGGCGAGCGCAGGGCGGGCTCTTCCCCGCCGTCACTCGAGCACTGTTTTCTTCCTCTTAAAATAACGCCGGGTATCATGACAGCTCCATAACATAGCAGCAGATCGATGGGAAGCAAATATTAATGAGGGGAGAGTAAGCGTCCGCGCTGCACTTTCCTACTAGCCACTTGTGCGCTGTGAAACTAAAAAATATACAGAACTGAATGAGTAAGAAGGGCGGCTTATTCCCTCATGTGGAAAATATTTGTACTGCATAGCTGCATTTTGTTCATTTTATTTGTAGTGTTTTTAATTAGTTTTCTATGTCCCAGACTGAATGGATGGGTCCTATATAGCGATCTAAAGAAAATTAGATAAAGGCATACCAGCTATATGCATAAAAATCAGTAAAAATCTCCATATGTGATGACCATTGAACATTAACTAATAGATAGCTTCAAGAATAAAGCCGTAGTTAGTTGTGAGCTAAGGAAAAGGCACGCAAGTACTGCACTTGTCTGATTGAAAAGTCTGGATTTGCAGCACACATTTCAGTGAAAACCATGGTCATGCTCACTCTGGTAAAACACTTGAATGAAATTTGAAAACTTTGACTCCCAGTTGTGCCATTTAAATGTGTCACCTTCTGGCTAGTGGTCAGGTAGTTCTGATTCTGCCTGAACACATGCTTGAAACTCACCTCCAGTCACCACCAGCGTTGAGGTCGGGGGTAAGATGCCCTCTCCAAGTAACTGCTTATAGCTTCATTGCTGTCTACAGAAATACTGTGTGTTGCACCCTGTAAAGATGCAGATAACTTACTGCATTAAAGATGCATTAAGATTTGCCTACTTAGTCTTGAGTATGTATTTAGGCATTTGTAGAATCAGGATGGAGTTCATATATGAAATACCTACATATATCATCAATTGTTATAGCCAGAACATATAAAAGAATTATAAAGAATTAATGTTGGCCAAACTAAAATAATATTCAAAAAATGCCCTAGGTTCTGTGTTTAGGTATTATAGAAAGACCAATGAAACTGATTCATTTTATAAAACATTTCAGTGAAGCCATTTAAAACATCCCAACATAGAGGCATACACGGTAGTATACAGTTCCTGTAGGATTGCATGCATTCTAACCATCACGATGATTTGCTAGTGCATAGGCATCTAAAAAGTAAGAAGGATAACTCTGCTACCTTTATTTTCCAAGCTAACTGTGGCAGAACAAATAAGCAAACTTATCTGAATATGGAGAATGGGTGAATAAGGAGAAATGTGTTTTATTTTTAGACTCTTTCAGTTATACCAAGCAAGAATGGATGTTGTTAATGTAGGGCATTATCTCGCTTGCGTTAAGTGTGCACTGAGCACTAAGGGCCAGATCCAAGAGAGGCCCTAGGTGCGGCAGTGCTGAGCTTCACCACACCTCCCTGCAGGGGCCCTGACTCCGAGACTGCAATTAGGAACGCCCAGTTCTTACTCCTGGAGCAACTTCGGCGCTTCCTTATCCTGCGCCTGCGTCAGGCACACCTTCCCAGGACAGGCTCTCATTGCTCCCAGGGCACATTCCCACAGTGTTAACTTTTTTGCTCGTTTGTGCCCTCTCTTATATTAAAGATGGCCCAGATAGATAGTTCCCTAACCACTGAGATGTAGAAATATTGGTTCTACTGCATCCTTTTCCTAAGCAATCAACAGGATGGAGGGGGCTTCGCAGCCTGTCTCAGGATGCGTAGGCTTGGGATAGGCCTGGGATTCCCTGACGTGTTCCCTCTCTTCACAGTTTTGTGAAGGGCAGTGGCATCTTGCTGGGCAGTGTAGGCATCTTGCCCATGTCATGCCAGGTGGCATGAAATCCGTGAGGAGACTCTTGCACTACCCAGCAAACTGAGGTGCTTAGTCTGGCATTGCAAATTCCTTTCTGGGGCTAGGTGCTGGACACATACACATTCATGTACACGGCAAACCTGCATGAATTTAGCCCTCAATCCTTTTCAACTGCGAGGATTTCAGAATGCATGGTCAAATTTATTAATACTTCTTGCAGTGTGTGAAGGATCCCAAAGGCAAATGTATTACAAGACTTCAGTATAACTTGACTGGAACATTTTTGGACAAATACGTTTTCATGGAAATATGGTTTCACTGAAGCAGAAATCTTCCAAAGAGATACTAATTTCAACAGAGTATTTATCTGATATTTTTCTCAGATCTTGGCTGTGATGGGGTCACAGTAGGCCCAGCTTAGAGAGAGCAAGAAAGAAAGAATGAGACAGAAAACATGCAGCTAGCTGTCAGGCAAAACTTAAACATTTTGTCAAGGCAGATCTTCAAAAGACATTAAAGAAAGACAGTGCTTTTTATTCCCACACAGAACAAGAAAACATTTGGAAATCTCAAAAAATGCCTTGAAAGGAATTGTTGCTTTCTGACTATCTCTAGTTATTTATTATCTTGTGTGGTGATACTATAAGATCTACAATAAGATCTGCTATCAATACACTGGTGGACTCCACCAATGTACAGGTGGGATTCAATGTACTTAAAGTACGCCATGGTGTCTAGACAGTGACACAGTGAGAGTTTTGCTTAATCCTTACGCTACTAAGTTTACAAAACATTGCCTATCTCATCCAGATTCCCATGGCTCCTACCTTTAATCATAAATGCATGATTAGAAATGCTTCTTCTGGAAACATGAGCTAACATCCTTCCTACAGTTCCCTCCTGAAACAAAAAAAGGCTTAAACTCTTCAGCACCAGAACTCTGAAAATACCCCTGGAAAACTCACATATAATCAGACAATGACATTAGGAGTCAGATGCTTTTGAATTTCACCTCAGAAGTAGGAGAGCAGGACTGTAGGGACTTCTAAATTGAGAATTATTGCATTTGCACTTTAGGCAAGTGCCCTCATGCCCAAAGGGCATCTTCCATGCTGGCTGAAACTGGATCACTGCATAGTCGGAGGCCAAGAACCAGCGGTCAGAGGATCTGAAAGCAGCTGTGGTCCCGCGTCAGATTCAGCAGTGGTCAGAGCACTCACGTGGTGCGGGGAATCCTCCCGGGGCTGCTATCCATGTCAGACCATGAGAGCCTGGGGTGAAATGCATCCGCTTTCCCAGCCCGGGTCTGCTCTCCCTCCGGCCTTGCAGGGCTCCTGGCCACACGCCTGTGGATCCGGCAGAGAGGGACCATGTCTCTCATCCTACAGGGCATCACTTAATGTGCACTGACTTCTACTAGTTTCTTAAAGAGGGAACCACAGATCGTCTCTTAAGATCACCTGTGAATGTCTTTTATGGAGGCAGGCAGGGTTTTTTTAGGAGTTTTGGTGCAGATTGCATGGATAAAAAACACACAACTTTGCAGAAGCCTTCTCATTACCTTTACAGGTAAGGTAAAGCCTCAAAGGCTCTGGGAGGGTATGAAACTTTCCAAATAGTGTTTTTTAAAGAAGGAAAGGAAGCAATGGAATTTTTATTTTATTTTCATAATCAGCATTTTGCTGATTGTATTGTTGCTTTTGTACTAGAACTGTTCGGGGTGTTTCTCTTTCCATGAAAACAGAAGATTTCTCTGCCCGGAGAGGCTGTGGAGGCTCCTTGTCTGGAGATCTTCCAAACCCGCCTGGCTGCCACCCTGTGCCCCGTGCTCCAGGTGTCCCTGCTGGAGCAGGGAGGGGGTTGGACTAGATGATCTCTAGAGGCCCCTTCCAACCTTAACCATCGGGTCATTCTGTGAAAAACTGCATTAATAAAAATCCCCTCTTCTTCAATTTTATCGAGAAAATTATTTAATATACTATGGAAAAGTTTCTAAAAACTTTAGCAAAGCTTGCTTACCTACACAGGAGAAACTCCAGTCAGTGTGGGAAATTTTGGCCTCCTGCCACAGCAAAAATGAATAGAAGTCATAAAATATTTATGTGAAAGTGGATGAAAAGTGAAGAGTCAAGTCTCCAAATGTAAATTCTCCTGTCTTCAGGATTGCTACCTCTTCTGTACAGTCAAGTGAATATTGGTGATTCCTGTTTGGAAGGATGATGGAAATTTGACAGTCCTTCTAAGAAGTCACATAGGCTGTGTTTATAAGTATTAAAAAGACAGTCTGTATTCAATCAAAAAGGAAAAATACAGATCAAGCTACTTACTTTTAAAACTGTAATAGCTGTAGAATCTGTATGTGAAAAGCTCTCCCCTTCATCCTTCCTAATATTTTTTTTTTTTCCAATTATAAGCTGAGTCTTTCTCTCTCCTGGAAAAAAACTATGATGAAAGGAGAATTAACAAAATAGGTGTCACAAGATACAAATGACTGAAGTTGGGAAACTGGGCATGAAATACCCTGTATGCACTTATTTAACTGTTTCAGCTACGGCTGTGATTTTTACTGAAATAGTTTTACTGAAATAGACGTCCGTTATTGCCACACCCAGTGTTTCTGTGTGGCTCTCATTTAAAATAATTAAAATGCTTTTTAGTTAGTCAGGAATTGTAGGATCTTGTGGGTGTGGACAGTTTTCTATATAATTATGTGGGCTAAATATAGATAAGGAGGAGCCTGGAAAAGGTTGTCATCTCCAGGACCTGAAATGTGACCTTGGTGCATAAGGTTGACCATTCCTTTAGACTGGTCAGAGTAACTTTCTTTAGAATTTTTTCCTCTAATTACAAAAGTCATGGTTATTTTATCAATTAAAAAAATCAACTTCTAAAATTAATTGGAATCTTCAAATCAAAACTGCACAGTTTACGGAATTTTTTTAGACTATGCACTGTTCTACAATTAAGTCATTTAAAATCTTTTTTATTGTGTCCGTACTTTGTACAGTTCTTTAGTAGATATTACTGATGCTACCATAATTCATACAATACGGAGCAAAGACCATAATTATAAATACACAAGTTGCCATCACTTAATAGAAAATATGCAGTTTTGAAATATGAAAATATGCAGTTTTTCAACTCCACTGAAGTTAAAAGAATTATGGGTCCTCAGGAAGGTCACAGAGGAGATCGGTCAATGGGTGCTGGTCACATATGACTATCCCTGTACCTTTGAGAAAAGACACCTAAAACCAAAATTAATGTACTACTAAAATTCCTTTGTGAAGCTGTGAATGAAGACAGGAGTAGTTAGTATGTTTTTTTTTTTCCCCTATATATATGTAATCTGCACAAGAAGAGTCTTCGGGGAATATCTTTCTGGAGGACTCCATGTTGCAGAAATAAAAACGCTTTTGCAAACAGAGCCTTTGCAACCAATTTCTCCAGCTAGCCTAGCTATTAGCAGGAAAGGACTCGTGCACTCGATTAGCTGAACTAATGACCCTAACTGGTAAATTTATCTTGACCTGTTGTCCATTTCAGTCTTTGCAACGAAAATGCACTTGCCCTTTGATTACTGCTTGTTCACTATAGAGACTAATATAGCAGAATCCAGCATAGTCTTTTGAATTCTGTACAAATAACTATTTCACTTTCTTGTGTTTGAATTTCCTTTGAAGGCTTCCATCTCTATCACAAGTTGCCCTCCATAGTACCTGAAAGCTGTCTCCTTATTCTGGTTGGATTGCTTCTTGGTGGGATTATTTTTGGAGCACAAGAGAAGTCCCCACCTGTAATGAACAGTGATGTTTTTTTCTTGTATCTTTTACCACCAATTGTACTCGACGCTGGATATTTTATGCCAACTCGTCTTTTCTTTGAGAACTTTGGTACCATATTCTGGTATGCTGTGGTAGGCACGCTCTGGAATGCCATTGGCATTGGGATTTCACTCTTTGGAATTTGCCAGATCAGTGCGTTTGGTTTGACTGATATCACATTGCTGCAGAATTTGCTTTTTGGCAGCCTCATTTCAGCTGTGGATCCTGTGGCAGTGTTAGCGGTTTTTGAAAATATTCATGTCAATGAGCAGCTTTACATCCTGGTGTTTGGAGAATCTTTGCTGAATGACGCTATAACTGTGGTAAGTTACTTGATAAATGATAAAAATTGTTTGCATGCCACTGTGCTGTATGTCTTTAATTTTTAGAGTTTGCTGAAAGAAGGAAGTCAGTGAGTGCTAATGTGTTTATGCAATCCTCTAAACTTTAGACTAGAAACTACAGTCATTCAGGCTACACCAGATTAATGTGTAATGGTAGCATTTTTCCTCTAGTCATTTTGTTACCTGATCTCTGTAGTTTCGATACCTTTGGGTTCTGTTGCTTCAGTAATCTTAGACCAGAGGTTTTTCTCGCCTGAAGAAGAGTCTGAGCGGAGGAGGAAAAATGGCCAGCATGGATGGCTATGCTCTACATGGATATACAGCCCCTGGATGTACATAGGGAGCCTGAGTGAATCTGTGAAATGCCACAAGCCCAGTGTCCAGCTGATGCTGACCTTCTGCATGTGCCTGTCCATTTGGAATCGCATGGAGAGCACCAACATGGAGAGCTCAGGCTACGGTTGAGATAGGACAGCCACCTGGAGGTAGTCCTTTCTAATCATTAACGAGCTGAGCTGGGCTTGTGGTGCTGACCTGAGGACAGCAATCTGCAAATTCCATTAACACTCCCAGTGCCCCTTGTTTGTACCTGGTGACACCATGTCTGGAACATTACTCCCATTTATTCATACCTTACTTGAAGCCCTGGCTGTGTTAACTATGCCCTGTCATGCTTTCTGTTTTATGAGCCATGTAAATCCAGTTTTTCATATGCCACAAAGATCAGTGAGCTGGGTCCATACCTTCCCTGTCTCTGTCTCTGGATTCTTGCTGGCTGCCCATGCAGAATTGTCCTTAAATTTTCATACTTTCTATGACTTTTCTTGACTAACTTTTATGTGTATATCCCATCCACTTAATCTGAGCTGATTATTTCTTCCTTCTGCTTCTTTGGGAATGCTNTGAAACACATCTTCGCTTACAGGTTTGTTGAAGAGAGTAGCTTTTCTCATTAGTTCAGTGCTGAAACTGCCTGTCATTCCTATACTGGTATTTAATCCAGTGCTGAAAAGCACTTGTTGTAAAGATGTAAATATTGAGATGCAGTTGGCTTCATGGGTGTGCTATGGGTGTGCCCATCTCTTTTAATGACCACTTGTGGAGTGGGTTTTTTTCACATAACTTTTTTTTTTTAGGTGGTGGTGGGGGGAAGATATTTTGTCTTAGTATAAAGCACCTTGCACCTTCTTTGTGGATTTTCCCAAACAAAATTTCTTTTTCTGACCACAGAATCAATCACTTTTTTACCTTAAAAGAGCAATTAGTCTAGCAAAATTTGCAAGCAAAATACCTTGTTTCGATAATGGAAGTATTTGTGCATGCCCTTGCCCGAGGAAGGATTACTTCAAACTGCAATTTTTTTAGGCACTGTCATGTATCAGTAACCATGATACACAGCTTTCCTATGGGCATCATGATTGCCTTCCTGTAAATATAGTCATTTCTCACAGAATTTATGCCCAGATGCACCAACCTGGGGGGACATTCTGAAGAGCCTGTTGCACCAATCCTGCATATATTTGTGAGGGAATAAAAGGAATCTGGAGTATGTTTGGTCTTACTTCCAGGCTACCGCATAAAAGTAGTACTTGGCAGAAGATCAAGTGGTTACCACATGCTAAGGATTGGTTTGCTAATGTCTCCTTGTTATGAATTTGCACACCTGTAATCATGTGATTTTACTTCAAAATGTGACCCGAGCAGTCACAAATTCCCTGCGGATTAGAAGACCTTGCCTTCCTACCTGTTGCGGTGCTGCTGGGCCAGTTTGCTTGGCGATAGCTTCAGCAGGATGTGCATACAGCATGGGAAGGGAGCTGGAGCTGGACTGGCAGTCAGCAGAAAGCTGCTCAGTTTCTCACCCTCAAACGCTTGGGCACCGCATTGTCCAAAACACAGAGGCTATCAGATGTGCAGTGCAGAATCACATGGCTTCAGTAAACATACTTTCTAAATATTTTAAACCTTTCTTCCTGCTATCCTGCTCACTGTACCTTTCCGTTCAGAATAAAAGCATTTATTAGGAAAGCATTGTCATCTAGAAGTTGCCTTTCAGCAAACTTGCTACCATACTTTCATTTTATAGATCAAGCAAGGTTTGCCTTGCCAGGAATCCAGGCTCTTCTGCATTTCTGCCATGAATAATGCGACTTCATCACTATGCCATCCTTCATGCAGTCATTCAGGATTGAGACACTTCGCGACATGTCTGTGCGTTTGTGTGACGTATTTCACCCACTGATGGAATTTTGGAGGCTAAATTTAAATGAGGACAAAGTTTGCTAGTCAACCATAGTGCTTCTTGTTTGGGCTTGGTGCTTTACCAAAAGACTGCGTCAGTGATAGCTAGCACAAAGGTTTTGAATGGCAGAATCACAGCTGAAGTTGAGTGTTAGTAGTTCAAATTCCGTTGCTGGGCTTAAGATCACAGTGAGGGAGCCAGTGTCATTATAATAATATTATTCCCATGTTAGAAAACATTAGAGCTTTTCTCTGTATTATGCCTCTTCTAAAATCATTATTTTTGAGTACTTCAAAGCAATTTCAGAAATAAAAGCTAATACCTGAAAATTGGTGAAAATAAGCAATTAGTGTCTAGGAAGAGCAGAGACACTTTGACAAAAGATGAAAAGATTATTGGTGACTCTGTATTCTGTGGTGTAACCTTCAGGGAGTTCATCTAAAGGACACTGAATAAATGCAGATCTTTAAAAAAAAAATCTCTTACCAAATGCATTACAAAATATGATGAGTGCTGCTGTTAACACACCTAAAAGCTTAAAGAGTTGTTAAACTGTAAAACTTTATTCTAAAAACCTTTAGCAAAAAAGGGAAGTGAACCTGATTATGATCTGATTTACACTAGTGTACATTACACTAGAACAATAGGAACATGATTAAATCATGTTCATGACATGCTGTAGTCCTTGTTTCTAGTATGGCAGTCTGGTTTTGAACCCAGGTACAAAGGAGAACATTGTTTTTCTGCTTTCAGATAACTTATGGCAGCACACTAAAGCTTTGTGGAGCAGTTTTTGCAGAAGTAACAGCTTCATTATAGCTATCTGCAGGGTGAACACTTCTCTGTGAAGGTGACAGGATGTCATGGAAAGACTGCTGCTTGAACAGGTCAAAACTATATTTTTCTTTATAAGCAGCTCTCACTGGCCTTATTTCAGAAAATTTCCCTATATATATTTTTTTTTATATAGTTTCTATTAAAATATAAATAAGGCTATTTAATTGCAATTAGAGAAAATAATCATCTTCCTTAATACATACCAAGTGATCCTTCTGCAAGGTCAAATTCCGTAGGTGTCTTGAAGAATAACAAAACTGTGGTGTAGTCACAAGTGCCAAGAAGTGATTCAGGGAAACTGCTCTGCTTGCTTGACACGAAGAATAGTGCTTGTCTTCAGGTTGTGATTCATGGAGCCTTGGGAGTCTGTGAACTGAAGGATCTTTGTGAAGTGACCAACATGAACAGAGCTATTGTCAATTGGCTTTATTTTGATATATTTTCCCCATGTAAATTCATGACAGTTTGAAAACCATTGGACCCTACAGTGAAACTTTCCAGTCATTCACAGGACAAGTATACAAGGGATGAAGCAAAGTAAGACGGGGTCTGTCTCACCACGGAAAGGTGAATGGGTTTTTACAGGTGAACACTGAGACTTCTCCCAGGTGGACTTGTCATGAATCTGTCATTCTTATGAAATAAATAACTCTGGCTCCTGCTCTTTGTCCCTGCTGGGTTTGATTTGACCTTTTTTTCTCATGCTTGCACTGGGATATATATTTTTTTCTCCCCTTTCTCATTTCTTTCTTTTCACTTAGCTCAAAGGACCCATAATAAATCATATCTTCATATTTATTAACCTTTAGTGAGGACTTCTACCTGTGTAAGACCTTCACATTTTGTTCAAGAAGAGCTCTACAACTTTTTTTTTTCTGCCATGTGAGAGAGAACAAAACTGCTAACTTGACAAATCCTTTCCATTCCCTGTTCAATATGTACATGTTGGCACAATGCAAGTACCGATAAAACACTGCTATCTCAATAACATTTCTGAGGGAGGAACCTGTTTGGTTTACTAAGACTTTCAGAAGGAAAGCAAAGGTTTGACTTCTGTAAGTTTTCCAAGCTCACACAGAATACTAAGAGCAACACTTGGTCTGTGAACCTGATTTTCATTTCTGGTGTTTATGAATTCTGACAGGAAGAGGTGCACATGGCCAAGCTTTCATGTGTGCAAGGGGACTCTGCAGCCCTCATGGTATCACATGGCTGGGGGCATGTGGGCACCATCCAGCAAAGCTTAAATCTCCCTAGCAGACCTGCAGTTGAGAGATTTCTTTAAGAGAAAACTGATTTCACTGCTGAATGTATTGTCATAACTAGAAGTTTCGATATTAGAGAAATGTAGACTTTGCATAATTTTCTGTGTAAAATGGAAAGGAGCGTGTGGCCAAGAAAACTTAAAATTTTAATTGATGCAACTTGTTTTGGAGTGTGGTTATAAACAGTTCAAAAGTGAATACATGGAAGCAGGTCTGTTAATGGGAATTGAATCCAAGTCTCTAGAAGAAATCCACAGCTTGAAAAGTCCTTAAACTACTGGACTCCTAATAGCTAGTATATCATAGAAAAAGCGCTCCATGGATGCCTCGTTTCTTGCACTCCTTCTTGGGGCAGCCTCTGTGCACTCCCTGTGTGCCAAGTAGATCTATGGTCTAATCACTGCCTCACCTCTTGGTGTCTCGTAGCTCAAACACGTGTCAAAGTAATCTGATTTTTCACTGATTATTACTGGAGAAATTAGAGTTTGCAAATGAATGAGTTTAGATAGAGTTTTGACTAGGACTTTGAATCAGCCAGGTAAGGATTCTGTTCATAACTGTACTTCTGGCCTGCAGAATCATACCTCAGTATTCTGTCCCCATCTGCAAAAATGAGAATAATAGTATTTACCTTTTTTTTCTGTAAATCTCGCTAATATTTACGGGTGACAAATGATATGCCAGAGGTACACATCATATCTCAAAATTGAGTTCAAGGTAGATAGAGAAATGCAAAGTCCAGCATTGAAATGGAGGAACGCAATGACACGAAGGGAAATGAAAAAAAGTTCAGAAACATAACATGCTTTCTTTTTCCCGTAGGTCCTGTACAATTTGTTCAAGTCTTTCTGCCAGATGCGCACAATTAAGGTTGTTGACATATTCGCTGGGATTGCTAACTTCTTTATAGTGGGGATCGGTGGAGTATTGATTGGAATCCTTTTGGGATTTGTAGCAGCATTTACCACCCGTTTCACCCATAAAATCCGAGTGATTGAGCCACTTTTTGTCTTCCTGTACAGTTATTTGTCATACATAACAGCTGAAATGTTTCATCTCTCGGGCATCATGGCGTAAGTACCCAAAACTTCAGTAATAATAGCACCCAAATAAGAATGCCAAAGGGAATTGCAGGGAGGAGCAGATTTTGCAAACTTTGCCATATGGCGTAGTTCCATCGTGCATGGCAGTGAAGCTGGCTTGAGGATTTCCGGCCTCTCCCCTGCTGTTCCCATCCCATTGTCTCAGCTTGCCACCACACCAGCTGTGTCACTAAAACTGTGCATGGCATCACCATAAACCATATCTTTCAGATGTTCCAAGTTTAAAATAATCCCTTGCATTTTTGGTGGCGTTATTTTTAACCCAGGTCAGTTCGGTGACCTGTGTCCTGGTCTGACCCCACAACTAGTCATATAGGCATGACTGAGGGGGTGATGAATAACGATGTGGGGGTAGCAGTGGTTGGGAGAGAGTGGGAGTGGTAGCTAGGGTATTTCATGAGCTGGCTTTGCTACTGGGCCAACGTATTGTGAAACTGCATCTTCCCTTAGACGTGTGAGCAGCCACTAAGTACCATGCAGTGAAGGCGGTGCATGCATCTCCAAAGCAAAACTGCTGCTGGATTACAAGCGCAGTGAGGATGGGATGAATGTAAGATTTTGCAGAATCTAGTCCTGTGATGTTACAACCCTTTAGCTTAGCTTCCTGATACATGTGCCCGTATTTTGCAATGCTTTCTGTATACATAAATATGTATAAAATTATATTGTTATTATCACTCCTAACAGATAAAAATGTTATGTTTTCCAACTTCTTGGCTTCCATGGTGTGTTATTTTAGGATGCTTTTACTGTAACAACCTCAATTTTAGAAAGAGCCTTTATGATACTTGATATACTTAAATGGTTTTCTCAGGTTGCAAGCATTATTTTTAAAGGTAAACCTTCTTTAATATCTTTGCATTGTTCTAGTGGCAAATATGGATAATTTAGGCATTAGAAACCTAGCTTTTTCTGAAAGTGATGTTACTTCTTAGTTTCTCTAATATTTGATAATACCCTTTCAGTGATATAGTATCTTTTATCATGGCCATATCAATTTAAGGGTTTCTGGGACCAAGAAGCAGTTCAAAAGAGACCTTACAGCTTATGATTCACTAGAATAGAAATAGAAATATGCCACAGAAAGGAAGAGTTTAGTACTTTAATATAAGTGAAGAGCTAAAGATTGCATGGCTTGCTTCCTCTGATATGAGACTAAATAAAGTAACATATGCATCCACTGTGACCGAGTTCATAGATGTGCCATCTCTTTCCCTAGTGTCTATTCATAGCATTTGTGTGGTTTCTAGTTTCCTCCTCTTCTTAAGTCAAATGTCCTTGACATCGTATGATCAAGTACTTAAAGGGCTTCTAAAACAAAAACCTGTGGCTAAACTTTATATGGAAAAATTGTAGTAGTGTGCATGAAAATTGAATTGGACATTCTGCACCTAGGATAAAATGAAAAGGGCACCATGGGCCTGCCGATGTGCAAGTGTTATTACTGCATGCTAGAGCCAGGAACCAGCACACTAATGCTTCACATTGCACAGATACATTACTTCTTCATTTATGTCAGTGTCCCCTGAGAAGGGGAAAAACAATAGAGGAAACATGAAGTATTTTTTTTGTCTCAAAAAAAGATATTGTATGTGCTTTGACTTTAAACATGTTTTGTAATAGGTAGCGGAGATGGATATGTCAGTAGTGGGGAGGAGAAAGAGGTCTCTGCACAGGTGCAGTGCCTCAGCTGTCGTGGGCATAGAGCATCCTTCCTACCAAGCAGTGCTGTTGAAGGCCTTAGACTTTCTATAATCTCCAAGTGCACTGGGAATAAATCTACCCCACACTCTTCACATTTGATTAGATTTCGAACTGCAAAGAATATTTTGCTCTATGTCACAAAATGCGACATGTACCGACATTGTGTGCCATTTCCTGCAGCAAGTTTCGTGAGTGTGATTGTGTTCACTTGGTTCTGATTTCAAAGGCAGCCCTGCTTGGAGTGGCTGGCTGCATTAAATTACCTTGGAGAGCCCCTTGTAACTTGTTTTGTTTGAAGGGTCTGTAATTCTTTGATCATTTATAGTTAAGCCTATAGGCAACAAATGCCTGATTTCCCTCTTTTCACCCATATCCACTTGAGTCCGGTAAACTCTTGATCCTTCATAGCCTGATGCTTAAACACACTCCACAAGGCATCACAGTTATGCACTGCACGATACTTTAGATGAAGGTCATCGACAGGAACATACAGTATTATCTAATAAATAAGGTACATGCATAGAGTGCGTCATTTCTGTGCAACTAGGAATTCACTGGCAAAGAAATAGAGGGGAAGGTGCTTGTCCCTCTTCTGATAAGTCCATGTACTTGTTCTGGGGACAAATGATTCTTGAAACATCTGTGTATAACCCCTGAGTCAGGTGACTTGGCTTAAATAGCTGAGGGACTGAATCACATCCTTGTGAGCGGCAATGAGAAAGTTCTCCTGTAATTAGAGCTGAGCTTGAATCAGGATCATGGATGTAAAAAGAGACAGATGTGCATCTCAACTTTATTTGCCTGGTTCCATTTCTAGTTATCATAGTGTGTCTTCTGCTTACTTATTTCTTGTAAAGGCTGTGAAACAGCAGAAATATTAATATGTGCAGCTTTTTTTTTTTTTTTTTTTTTTCAAACGTGAATTACCAGGCTGAAAGGAATGAACATTGGAACTACTGTAAATTTAGTAGGTCAGGGAAACATGAGGATTGAACCCAGTGGCCTTATTTATTCCAGCCATGACAGAAACTGTACTGTTTGTACAGGAGAACTTTTATTCTTCAGAGGCACTGAAGGTTGCAGGTTAAGTGTAATTAGCTGGTTTTTTTTTCCTCCCTTTCTTGACCAAGGTAACCACCTCAGGTCATAGAAATGGAAGCTAGAAGTAATCCATAATAGGACAAGAAATGGAAACAAAGCACACCTAAGCATTGGCTTAGATTATGGCAACAGTAGGAACCTAATTTGGAAATAAGATATTATAATGATGTATGTAGCATCATGCATATCTTAGGAGCTTGATTTTGTCTCATTTTCTAACATTATATTACTATATCATTTTTAAATTGAAGAGGCCTCAGTAGGTTTTTTTTCTAACCTGAATAAATAAGCTGAAAAGACACCAAATCTTAGGGTGAGCATTGATTAGCTGTGCAATAGTACTCATTTTAAGAGTAACAAATAGTATGCAGTGCTATTTGGTACAGTGGTGAATCAATTCAGTTGTTGACTAATTGCAAAATGCAACTAAAAAAAAAAAGAGCATAGTCCCTTTAAATCTGATTGTTAAACATGGGAGGTGTTTTAAGTTACAGCTTGCAAAGATCCTGATTAATCCGGTGACAGATTCTTATCAGACATCTATTTACAGTGTCTCCATTACCTCAGGATCCAAAAACAAACTGTGCCCAGAGCATGCACCCCCATTTCCCAAGTTGCAGGACCTTTCTAAATTACTATAAGTATGAAAGTAATTTATTTTAGGAAGGTAATAAAGAGTAATATTTTGTTCTGCCTTTGATGTGGACTTGACAGTCCTAATGTTACAGGCAGCAGGCCACAGCTTTGAGACTCTGGAATGGTGGTGGGTCTGAGAGTGGGTATTGTGCAGCCTGCCCATTGCATTCTTGATATGTTGGAATTGCTGCCCCTGCATTTGCCTACCTTACTGCCTGTGCAACTGATTGGAGGTGGCCAGGGTGTGTGGACTTGTTATACTTGTGCAGATTATCTCTTTTTGCACAGGGGAGCTGTCCTGGGCCAGCACACAGTGTGAGATATTTGTAGATCTATTAGTGGGCTTCATAAGACTGTGGCTTGTGAAGTACCGAATTGCCACTAAATAATAGCAATCTGGAGAGGGAAAATGTTGAGATTTGAGACGCTTCTTCACATATTCTTTTGAGGTCACTGGAGCTGTGTAAACTGAAGAACCTAGAAATGTTTCCTTGCTTCCAGCACTGTATGTCCTGACCTCCATGTCAGGAGGAAAAAGAAAAAAAAAAGCACATCCCAGGTCGTCTTCATTTTTCCTAAGATGTACAAGTGATCTCTTCCCAGGATTGTAGTGATTGAGCCAAATCCCTAGTTTGGAAGATTGTAAGAGCAAAACAAGAAGAGCTGTGAGGAACCCCCGCAACACAGTCTATCTGTGCTGGCAAATGCAGGATCTCTCTACACACTTAAGCTAGAAACATCACGTAAAGCACTGAGTATTGCAGAGAGGAAGTGTGCATGCTCATGAAATATGCATTTTTTTTTCTTCTGTACTGATCCCAAATAGTCATCATGAGTTCTGCTTCCTAGAGAGCATTGTACTCTTGGACCAAGAGGACCTTTCTGTTACAGATCTTGGTGAGATAGGGTGACAATGAGAAGATAGTGGACAATTATGTCAGGACTAAATGTAGATAGGACAATGGAATTTGGGAGTGTTTTATCCAGCTTTTCTTCTGCTCACTCCTGAAGTTTGTTTAGGGATTAAACTAGCTTTCTAATAAAAATGACCTTTTTGTCTTGTGCTGACTAGACTTCCTTTCTATCTCTAACTGTAGTTGGGCAACAATGGAACTTGAAGGCCGGGCTTAGGCACACTGAGAGCCTTCTGCCACTCTTCTGCTAGCAACCTAGCTGTCCCCATTTCTTTGGATTCCTCTCGTCTTAATGTGCTTGCAGGGCCCTTTCCAGGGCCCACGTGGCTTCCCAGATTCAAAAGTCAGAAGTAATGCTTCTCAGGCACTTTGGGGATGAGGATGTAGGTGCGTTAGTGGGGTCAGAGATCTACAACTACATTTCAGGTCTCAAATTTTCTCCTCCAAACCAGATCATTCTGGTGTTATGTAACAGAAAGAAACTTCTGGACAAAAGAATGCACTAACTTTAATTACTTGGGATAAACATGTTAGGAGGTTATCAGTCCCTACAGCTTCAGCTTCTGTTATGGACATCTAAATGTTTAAAAAAGTGTGCTATTTTAAAGTACTTTTACTGTTTCTAAGATTCCTCCTTCTGCTTTGCAAAAAAGATCCATTCAGTCCCTTCTTTTAGAAGAAAGCCCTTAGATATTTTTGTTCATAATACCAGCTGCAGGCAGAATGGCACTCTAGAAAGGGGAGGGCATGCAGGAGGTGAAATTATTCTAATTCTCTACAGTTCATCACATGCCAGAGCTGATACATTTTGTCTCAGTGATGGTCACTGATAGATCCTCATAGGCTATATACTCAGAAAGAAAACACAGATACACCTGTCTCTCTCTTCACTTAGGTTCAGTCTGTATGTTTTGACTCAGAATCTTTACTTGGGTGTATATAAAACTGTATTTAACTGAGAAATCCAAAAAGACCTGGCTGCAGGGAGGAGGCTGCAGGCTTTTGCCTTAAGTAGCATAACCAGGAGAGACAGCTATTTCACAGTGACTCTTACCTTAGTTTCCCATCCTGATAATTATAGGTGATTTAGGCTGTGATTCCCCTACACTGAGGCACAACCTTGAGGTTATCCTCCAGCCAGCACTGCCAGCCGTTTTTAAGCCTGTAAACCTCTCTTAGTGGCCCTCAGCCATCCCTGCGCCATGGGCAGCTGTACTATGTGCTGAATAGCTGTATTTGCTCTTCCTGCTGCTTAAAAACCTGTGTTCCCTAACAGACTCAGAGCAAGGGCACATACACACATACATACAGGAGATCCTGTCTCTTCTTTCACGTGTCAGCCGAGATGCCAGGTTCATTCATTTTTACTCACTTAAAATGTGCAGCTGCTCCAGCATGACTTCTGGTTGTGTTTTTCTCCTGTGGGGACCATGGTCAGCCCTATGTGTAGGCAAAGCAAGCGGTAGCCTGGAGTGGAGGAGGATGACAAACTGTTTATGGCCTTGCTGCTGCCTACACTGTCTGGAAAAAGGAACTGGGAAGGGGAATGGCGTAGGAGGACAACTTTTGATGGGAAGTGGGGGATGTCCTGCCCTAGGATTTGAGTTATCATCCTGGCTTCTTATGTCCTGCAGTAACAATAGGAGCAGTCATCGCCACTCTCCAGGGCACCCGCTGTTTCTCCCTTTTCCAAGTTCAAAATGTAGTTTCAGTGATCCTGGCATGGACCATGTCGCTTTAGCATGTGATAAAACTCTCCATGTACTAATGTTTTCTCAGAAAGCTGTGGAAAAAAAAATCTCATGTCCAAAGCTGTAGGATTAGTAAATTTATAAATTTAACATTGATTGGTGATGGGATTAGTTATACTTTGTATTTTAAAAAGGACCATGGAAGAGTGCTTGGCATTCTCCAGAAACTGAGATAAGCTAACAAAAAATCAAGTCAATGATATACAAGAAAATGTTTGCCTTTCAGGATTACAGCTTGTGCCATGACCATGAACAAGTATGTGGAGGAAAATGTTTCCCAAAAGTCTTACACGACGATAAAGTATTTTATGAAGATGCTGAGCAGTGTCAGCGAAACCTTAATTTTCATTTTCATGGGAGTGTCTACAGTTGGGAAGAATCATGAGTGGAACTGGGCCTTTGTTAGCTTCACCCTCCTTTTTTGCTTAATCTGGAGGGCACTGGGTAAGTGACAATGTTTTTTACATATGAAACTTTTAATCCTTCCTCAAGTAGAAGACTTCAAATTTGGGTAGAGTCCCATCAGCCCACACAGTGTTCTTATTTATCTGCTGTCTTACATTTCAGAGTCAGCTTCCACCTTTCCCCCAAGTGAACACTTTGTAGCTAAGTACACATTTATTTACAGATAAACACATTTACTTAAACAACTAGTAGTTCTGGAACCATCAAACAGTTTTTCATTTTTTGACTGTTCGCTAAGTTTGTAGGGTTTCCTAGACATTGGCATAAATAACATTAAACCAGGAAATGCTGTAGCTTAAATGCTGTTCAGGAATACGTTTGAAGAAACAATGCTGCAAGAAATAGCTTGACCTCTCCTGTGTTTACAGTACTAGATCTTTATCTTTCACTCAAGACTCAAGTGCAGGCCAGGCCTATAGGTCTTAAGCCTTCCTATTGCCCCAATTTCTTATGTAATGTTTGGGTCACTTCATGCATACAAGTGGCTCATGCTCTGATCTGCTTCTGCACCCAAACTTCCATCTACCAAGTCCCCCTCTAGTGCAGATATCTCAACTATTTTTTCTCTCCACTACCTGCAACCCCATGATTGATGACCTTCATGCTCAAAACCACTAGTACAGTAAAATTACTAGGTGTGTAAAATTAAGTGGGTGAGTAGGAATTTGCAGGATACAAAGTAAAACTTGTTGGAGTGGACAAGTAAAAGTGTTGAAAGTACCTCAAATTCCAGTTTAAAAGTAATTTAGGCACCTTGTTCTGTCCTGACAGATTTACTGATATTCTGAAGGTGCAGACAAAGTGTAGTAGATCGCTGTAGTGGTGAACGCTTAGTTGCTCTGGGTCCTACATCTGGCTGACCTCAGGGGGGTAGCTGAATAAATAGTTATGCCTTGGACATTTGAAATTTTCCTAATGTGGTGTTTCAGAGGTTCTAAGTAACATCTAATTTCTTCAAAAATGTATAAATAGAAAGCAAACAGAAAGGGTTTTAAATATGAGCATTATAGAGAATTTTCATGTAATTTTATTTTTTTCCTTTTCCTTATATTTCCATTCTTTCTTTCAGGTGTTTTTGTCCTGACTCAGATCATTAATGTGTTCAGAACAATTCCTCTCACTTTTAAGGACCAATTTATTATTGCCTATGGAGGTCTCCGGGGAGCTATTTGTTTTTCACTTGTATTTCTGCTTCCTCCTGCTGTATTCCCCAGGAAGAAATTGTTCATCACTGCTGTTATTGTGGTGATATTCTTTACTGTTTTCATTCAGGTAATGCCTTTTGTCTTCTGGACATTTTTTATTGTATTTTATTTTCTCAGATGGGTTGTAAATAAGTAGTGGGTAGAAAAACAGACATCTCCACTCACTTACAGGAACATAGTTGAAGGTACTCTTCTACACTGCTCCATGGTCATACTTTAAAAAAAAATGTGTAGAGAGGTAGTAAAGGTATGACAGATATTAAGTACTTATGATAGCGTGTAAGTAGTATTAAGCTTTTAAGAAGCAGTGAGGTTGGGGTAGAGAAAAAAATAAAATCTGGATACAGCCTTAGCACTAAGTTCTTGTTTGAATATTTAAAATTGCATATTTACTCAATAGTTCAGTGGTGAATATGGAGTGCTGTGAGCAAGGGAATGGGAAGACACTTAAGACACTGAAAGGTGGATTGTTTTGAATCTAGGTGTTAATGCAATAATGTTGAAAAACAGCCGGACACACATCCAAAAGCACCAGGTGTGGAGAAGAATGTGCAGACCTTGTCTCTGGCTTCATGCTGACTATGGGGCCCTGGTCAAAATGACTAAGAAGAATGATAAGAAGGAAGGGATTATAAGCAGCAAAGCTCAAGAGGAGCTTAAGCCACTCAAGTCAAAATGTGGGGCTAGTAATTATGTAGAATTTTGAGAAACTTCTGAGGAACTAGTACATGAGATTTCCAATATGTGGGCGTTTATTTTTTTAGTAGATTCTTTGTACGAAGGAAGGTGTCATGGAAAGTTGCAAGTATTTGCCCTCATGCTTCAAAAAGGGAAAAAAATAGCGGCATGAGCAATTGCAGGCTGGTTAATTGATTTCTTTAGCATACAAGCTGTGAAAATTGATTTTGAAAGAATAGTTAAAAATATATAGGTAATTGGAATGTGTTATGAAATACAACATGGTTTTACCAAAGGGAAAGCTGATATTCTTTTATTAGACAATTTGTTTTATAAAGCAAGGCAATACTATTAACCTCTTTTAAATGGACGATTATGAAACCTTTGTGGTGATGCTACACAAAAAATTATGAGTTTAAATCTTAGTTAAACTGAGATTTAGGTTGACTATAGAATGATTGATTGGCTATAGCTATGGTAGAAGTGGATGAGGAAGGGGTTGGTAGTTTCTCCTGTAGAAGGAAATAGAAATATAGAATAATTTGATTGGAAAGGGCTTTTGGAGGTCTGTAGTCCAATCCCTTGCCCAGTGCAGGGCTAAGTTAGATCAGGTGGCCCAGTGCCATGCCCAGGTGTGATCTGAATATCTGCAAAGATGGAGATTTCCCAGCTTCTTGAGACTTCACTGTGCAACCACCAGCAGATAATGTTCTGAAGAGATGTCATTAAGAGAATTCCTCCAGGATGATTCATGGGGATGTCTTCCTTTAATATTCTCATTATAGACCAAGTCACAGAAGAGTAGGAATTTTTTTGGTGCTGATGTTTCTTGATGACAGACCTTGGATGGCATTCTCAGGGTGACAACAGTGTGGGATATTATATAGGAAGAAGAGAATCAGTGAAGAACTGTATGATGCAATACATTGAAATTTAACAGTACTAAGAGCAATGTCTTGCTAGGACTTTTTACTTATTAGGAGTTTGTCATGAGAAATGGGGGCCTTGGAAGAAAAATAGAAGGGGAGAAAGAAACAGGTGCAAGTTTAAAACTGTGTGCTGTTTAAACCACCAGTGCTATGGAAAGAGAAGAAAGGCAAATGTGATTTTGAGACATAATGAAAAAGTATTTGCAGCAAAGAATAATGCCATGTTCTAGAACGATCACGAGAGTGGTAAGCCTGTCATATGAAAGGAGACCAGAATGTCTTGGCCTTCGCAAAATGAAGGAGAAGGGGGAATGTAATTACTGTTTATATCAAGGGGTAAACACAAGGAGTAAAGGAGAAGGAGAACTGTTTAAGCTAAAAAGACAATGTTGGCACAAGAACAAAGTGGTACAAAGGGACCATGATGCAATTAAGAAGAAGATTTCCAATTATCAGAACAATGAGTTTCAGGATGAGTGTTCCAGTAAGAGCAATGGGGCAAAAAAACCTAACTACTTTTACGATAAAGTTTGATCTGTTTATGAGAAGAAATGCATGGCGTGGTTGTCTGGGATAGTTGGAAGTGATCTCAACATCATGTGAGATTCATTGCCTTCCCAATCTCAGTGTGCCTATACAAATAAAACATTATGTTGATTCTTCCACCAGTGATTGTGGAATTTGCAATTTTGGCCACCCCAATATATGAGATGGCCAGAACTTTCTGTTCTTTTACATATTTACAAACAATCTGCTTGTCACTGTTCTTGAACAGTATTTTTAATGCTACTCTTGAGACATCTTTGTGTACCTGTTTTGAAAGCAACCACTAGAGAAGAGGACTCCATCCTTCTGCTTTGTAATGAGTGAATATTTAGTTGTTTGTTCACAAAACAAGTAAGAGGCTTTTTTAATACATAATAGAAAAAAAAAAATCTAAAAACCTGAGGGTCATTTTAAGTGACATCTTCCTTACTGGATTTATCAAATAGCCACACACTGTGTGGGGGCACAAGGGGTAGGGACCTGTTACCTCTAGAGGTCCCTTTCACTTCTCTTATGTTAGCAGAGCCTGCAGGCTGGCAAGGATTAAGTGCAACACTCCCTGATCACAAAAATGAATTCACTATTGTAACTATAGTATCAGACGTGCTTGTGGAGTGCTAGGGAGGTACCCACAGCCGTTATGACTGCTCTGACAGAGACAGAAAAGATTAAGAGACTAACAGATTTTCTTTTTTTTTTTTTTTCCTTTTTATTCATGGATAAACACAAAAATATTTGCTATTTTCTTCACAGGGAATAACTATCCGTCCACTGGTGGAGTTTCTTGATGTCAAGAGGTCAAATAAAAAGCAGCCTGCTGTCAGTGAAGAAATCTATAACAGGGTATGTTGGAGCTTTGGTTTCATATATGAAACCCCGGTTTAGACAGAACTCCCAGTGGCTTTCTGTAAGGCAAGGGAGACACACAGAGGGAGATGGGCTCTTCTAAATTTCTATAGATGCTATAAAGTCAGTAACTGTAAACTTATGTTTCACTTTTAATCATTATAAAAATTATTATTATTGTTTAGCATTATTTTAGAATTTCCATTTTATCACTTGTTCATCTGCTGAGATAAATTATTTTGTAGTTTGTTTCGCATAGGAAATATGCTGTTTTAAAACCTAACTACATTAGGAAAGCTATGGCAATTTAATTACATTACATTTGGTACATCAGGTAGTCTAATTAAACAAATGCAAACTCCTCCTGAAGACACACCTAATCTTATTTATCTCTCACATCATCAGCCTCTTTATGGATTTGTCCTTGGTACTTATGCCTCTCCCAGCAGTGCATTTGACTAGCCATGCACATTCTTCAGTGTGTTTCTCCTTGCAGCATGCCTATGAGGGTCGTTGTAAATCCCCCAAATGAGCAAAAGTACGGTCCAGATTCAAAGAAAAGAACTGATCCTGGATGTCTACGAGTCAATCACTTGCAGAGCTTACCCTATCTGTAGGATTTGCCCCTGAATTTGAGAAAGCCATATTGAGGCGCTTGAATCAAGAGCACAGCTGCTCTAGGAAATGTTTCAGAGGGAGAGCAGCCTCTGGACTGAGTCACATTTGCATCGCTCGTGACGGACTCAGGAAGAGCGTATTACTAATATTAGGTGCTCAGAAGGCTCTAAGGCCAGTCTGGGCTGCAGCCCCTGAAACTGGAGTTTGGGATTGTGTGCTGGGGACCTCAGCCACGTCCAAGGCACGCAGAGCGCTGACGTGGGGAGCTGCTGCCCTCTTGGCATTTCTCCTCTGCAGAGTCATACTTGGCTCCCTGCCAAGCCTGGGGAAGACCCTGGGGAACTCCCAGGCGTAGGCCAAAGCTGCTAGGGAACTTTCAAAAGTGAAAACTTGGGGAAAACAAGTTGCCCGCAGATTTAGCTAGGAGCAAAGCAGTGATGTTGTGAAGACAGGCAGCCAATTTGTGCCCCTTTGGCGATCTGACCTGAGGGAGCTGCAAGGGAAAACAGCAGAATCTGGCTCTCTCAGTCTGGTCAATGACTCCGTGTGTGCTACTCTCCCCTAGCATTTGAACTGATGCAAAGTCCGAGCCTTTTTAATAACCATAAGCCGAGTCTGCACTAGGCTCGTTCGACTGTATTTAGTTAAACTGAAGCATTGTCCTAAAATCTGAATAGACTTTTCCATTTGAACATCGTTGGTATTAGAAAGTAATAATATTCAAGTGTAAACCAAATGATGTCTTATAAGATTATGTAATGAACCAATATTTTCCCCTTAGTTCTTCGATCATGTGAAGGCTGGAATTGAAGATGTATGTGGACACTGGGGTCACAATTTTTGGAGAGATAAGTAAGAATGGCATTTCAAGCTCTTTGTTATACAGGGAAGATGAAACTGGCTCAGCCACAACAAATGAAGGCTGTTGGGCATCGTATTTCATTTTCAGCATTTTATTCCTGAAAGCAGATGGTTGTTTTTAGAACGTGTGGGTTACAAAGAGAAAACAGGAAAACAGAATCTTTTTACTAAACCACAAGCAAGTGGAACAAAAACTCCAGCTGGGAAAAAACACAACCCTCTGATCCCAGGGTAAAGAGTTTTACCTTCTGAGGTCTGTGTAATCTCCCTATTTCTGGCTGTTTCAGCACATTTGCTGCTTCCACTGAGCCTTTCATCCACAGGCTGTTTTCCTACTGCAAGTTGTATATTCCTCTGGTGTTCAGTGAGGGGTTATTTGATGAGAAATGCACAAAAACTTTGGGGTTTTCTCCAGGAAGATAAAGGCATTAGATGACATGAGGTGCATGGGAGATCTTAATGGCAGGCAGTTCCACAGTTCTTGATGGTATTATTTAAGACTTAGTGTGAGTTAAGAAGATTAGCACTAGCAATGCAGGAATAATACATGTGTTTAGTTCAGCTACTGAATTATCATCATCACTGAAGCACAATTTCCCCCCCAAATACTTGTCCTTTAGACCCAGAACACAGGCATTGCTCTCCTTCTAGTCACTGCTTCAACGCATTTCAGTGTTTCATACCAGTGGAACTGCATCAGCAGGAGGGCCTAAGATTCCCTCTCCAAATGACCTGAGAGCATGACAGTGAGGACACTTACCTGACAGGTACATGCTAAAGTTACAACTCTGCTTTGCTCAGGCGAGTTCTACTCCAGTCTGAGATCTTCTGTCAACAGGTTATAGAGAAAGATAGATCCACCTCCACATTACCTTCAGAAATATTTTTGACCCAAATTCAGGAATAACTTCAGGATGACCGTAGGGCAAGATATTTTCTGACAAACAAAAGCACCCCAGCTCTAATCAATATTATTTCACTAAGCATCCAGAAAGGTTGAATTTGTTTTGGAGGAATGGAGAACTTCCAAGATTTTGCAAGAACAGGCTAAAATGTCAAAGAAAAAGCAGTGGGTGTAAACTTAGACATTTTGTTTGTTTTTACAGTAAATATTTAATGTTCTCTTTGTCTTGATGAAAATGGAGAGTTAAAAACAATATTGTTTAATAACACAGAGTACCTAAAAGTTCCTGCTAAGGAGACCAACCATTAACATATTAAACAAAATATAGGTCAAGATCATCTGAAGCAAAGATGAACTTGACTTTTTATTAGGTTATTCACCAGTAAGTTATTAATATGAGTGGAAATATTCCCAGGGAATGAGCTCCTTCACAATTGCTTTAGAGATGGTATATTGGCTTTCCTTAACTATGCGTAGTAAAAAATTAACTTGCTGGGTTGGTTTGCCTCATATACAGGTTTAAAAAGTTTGACAATAAATACCTGCGAAGACTTCTAATCCGGGAGAACCAGCCCAAATCCAGCATTGTTTCTTTATACAAGAAGCTGGAAATAAAACATGCCATTGAGATGGCAGAGAGTGGGATGATCAGCAAGGTCCCGTCGTCGGTGTCTCTCAGGTAGGCAAGCGAGGCCAGCATGGCCGAGCATCACATCAGCTAAGTGTTTGTTTATATTTGTCTCATGACCCAGGCTGTGTACAGGGTGATCACTTTGAGCAGGCCTGGGTGCTAATGACATATGAAGAGGTGAGTAGATAGAAAACTAGGGCACTTGCAATGCACCTGCAAAGCACTCGGTGAGCTCCACTCTGCCGGAGAGTCCAAGTTTATAGGGTTGGTGGCACATGGATTGTGGGGAGCATTACTTGGCCATGTAGGGCTGAGCTGGGTTTGAACCACTGCCCCACATCCACTACCATAACTACCAGGGAAGCTTGAGGGGCGTCTGGAAAAGTACCTTAATCAAATGTAAGATTTAATGTAATTTATATGAAATTTTGTAGAGTCTTGAGAACCTATAGTGACTTTTGAGGGCTACCAGTGACTGAAATGATACCAAGGTTTCATTTCTGTGCATTACCTTATTACATTTTGCTTGGCTGATTTAAAAATGCTTTTTCCAGTTCTAGCAAAGGAAATAGTTCCAAAGTAATTCCCAATGATTAAAAAAAAAATCCTCTTTCTCTTTCCTATATTTTCCTTTTTTTTTTTTTTTTTTCCTTTTAACACAGTGAATATCATGAAGGAAAAATAAAGCCACTTTCTCCCACTGAAATGGAAAACATGCGGGAAATATTAACAAAGAATCTCTACCAAATACGCCATCGAGTAAGCATGAAGTTTTTACACAATTAATTAGCTTTTGAGTGTACTGATTACTTTTACAGTGTATCTTTGTGCCAGCTCTGCTTCTGCTGTACAACAGCAAAAAAAATGGAGCTGTTGTTCACCTCTGTTGCCCACAGATCCATTCCCTGTTACATGTGCAGCAACCTATTTGTACTCCTTTACATGAATAGTTTACTTGATGTTGCACTATTCATAAAACTTAATGTTTTATGTTTTATATGTATTATATAATACATAATATGCATTTTATACATATATATATTTATATATAGTATGCTTTTTACCCTCCACGTACTTAGATTGCTATGAAGCAGATCATAGGTGCAGACTGAACCACAGCATAGTCCCACTTACTTACATCGGTATTTTAGTCAGTTCTCGATGTGGGATTAGTTTTCCCACTTGCCCCCAGTTGTGCAGTTGCTTGTATTAAGAACAGAGGTGATGAGCTGGAAAAACAGTGAAATGAAAGCAAAAGGCCATTTTACCCTCCTGTGGCGAAGTATTTTGAATGTCTGCATCTTTGGAAAACATTCAAAAGTGGAGCTTGCTTCAGCTTGTTGGAGGTAAAAATGACTTCTCCCTTGTGTGACTGATCTTATCGCTTACAAATATGCATCTTCTATTGATGTATTGACTGAGCTAGCACAAGACTGGGGTAAACACTGTGTCAAGCTAACTTCTTCCAATTTCTCTTCTATTATGAATAGCAGCATTTAAAAAAAGAAAAATGCTAGTGAAGCAGGTGACTAAAAAAATGCTGGCATAATTGCTATCCTTGTTCTTAATTATCTTTAATATGATTTTGTTTGCAAGATTTATGATGCCTATTAAACCATTAAAGCCAAAAGCCTGTTTTGAACAGTTTATATAGTTCAATGCATTTGACATTGTGCTTTTTGGAATATAACCACTGCCTTTATATTTCAGACAATGTCATATAACCGACATAGCCTGGCTGCAGATGCGAGTGAAAAGCAGGCCAAAGAAATTCTGATCCGTCGCCGGCACAGCCTTAGGGAGAGCTTAAGGAAAACGAACAGCCTGTCAAGAGAAAGACCGGTACTTGCATTTTGGTTTCTTTATACAAAGTAGCTCTCTGTAGCTAAATGTTATGTCAAAAAAAATCTTCTGAAATGTAGAAACGTAAATTCTGAGTTTGGAAGACAACCACACAAACATGTCCTACTTGCACCCTGAGCTGCACACATCCGCTCCTGATTTGTGTTGACCGCTCTAGCAAAGCTCCAGTCTTGGAGAGCATGATGTAGGAGCTGGGTTTTCTGCCATGATTTTAGCTTGGAGGAGCAGAACAAACTCCATACACAGTGCAAAAGGGAAGCATTTTTGATGAAGACAGGGTGAGCACTTCATTTAAAAAATCTCAGAGCATTTTTAAAATGTTCTTTAGTATCCATAAAGTGTAGTTAGAGCTTCAAGTTTTGACAGAGAACAGGAAAAGACTTTCTTATTTCAAGAAATTTCACGGCATGATGAGATTTCGTGGTCTGAAACAATCCTATTTTACCATTATTGTAAACTTCACACCATACTGGAAAGGAACATGAGGATGTAGTTAGCAGAGAGGTTGAGCTCCCAAATCATCTTCCTGTGTCAGGTCACAGGGAAATTATAAATATGTATTTCCATGTTGCAAGATTCTTCACTGACTGCCATCTTCATGGATATACTTGTCCTTCAACAGCTGAGGCTGGAATGACATCTCCTGTAAACATTGTATCTAGTCTGTGATCATTACCTGAGCTACTCCGGCATTTACTTCAACAATAGCTGTACTCCTGAATGATTTTTTCCTTATCAGCCACAGATCCATAAGTTTTCTTTGTCATGCTAATCAATGATTTACTAGGTACAGTAATGAAGAGACTTTGCAGGATTGAAACATTTAGTGGGCAGGGAAAGAAAAAGATTTTTAGATTGCATAGACGGTAATTTTAAAAATAATGATCTTTGAGTAAATCCATAGTGATCCTGAGTAGACCTACCATATCCAAAGAGGGAAAACAACTCACAGAAAATGGATTTTCCTTTCATGTTCCCTTTGAATGTGCAACAGCAAATGGAACGAGCACAGAAGAGATGGTTGACTGTATATTTAATTTTTTTAATTATATATATATATTTTTTTTAATATTTGTAATAATTATAAGAGAGGCTACCCTTGAGAAATTTCTGAACTTTAAAGAAGTGTCCTATCCAGGAAAGTGCCTTCTGTGTTGCAGGAAGTATGAAGTGTGCTCTGCACTCAGGACTCTTAGAGTTAAGTCTAACTTAACTCTAGGGAAACTGGACTGTCATATCCTGAACCTGCTATCACACCGGTGCTTACCTTTCCCAGCAGCTTCAGTGTGGCGAAACCCATCAAAATGTCATTTAGGTGTATCAAGCATTTTCAGGATACGATATAGTTTTATTCTCATGCCCAAGCTTCAGTCTCAACCTGATTTTAGCAACTGCCTAATAAGGCTCCACACTACAGTTATGGAAAAAGATGCAGTGTTTGCCTACCCCAAAAAAACTGTTCAAGTCAGGTTGTTCTTGTATGAGTCAACTATGTAGAACGTTATTTTTTTGGTATTTGTATTTATTCTTTGTCTTTACCTTAGTTAGCATAGATCTCAACCAGCAAAAAGGCATTGAGTATATAGTAAAAGATAACACACTAGATAATCCCAGACTACTCTCTAGCTTTAGCTACATAATCCTTTTCAAGCCTCTGTGGTGCACCACAACATTCATTTTGTAGGTACTCCAATTTGCTGTAACTTAACTTTTCTTGTATTTATTTGTACAGGCTGCTGCAAATACAAAAAGGTTTCTCTCACTTCCTAAAAACACTAAACTCCCAGAGAAACTACGAGTTAGAAATAAAACATCTTCTAAAGGTAATGGAAAATTTTCTGCTCCTCTTACTGTGCTGCTACTCATCTTGCTTATGTAGCTGAAAAACTTTTCCATGGATGCTGTGGAGAAATCAGCATATTAATTTTCAAATAAATATTAACCATTTTATGTGCAAGCACACATTCTAGAGTGATGCATTCTTAGCGTATTTCTAGGTGTTGGATATTTAACAGGGCTTACAGAACATCCAAGTGACTGGGCCTAAAACAGCGATTTTAGTGCAGAGAAATGCCCCAGCAAGCACAGTAGTTTTTGCAGTTCAAATGCCTCAGTGGCATAGCCCCCACACCATATCCCCTCATGCCAGCAACTAGCGGCCTGAAACACTTTTGCACCACAAATACTGCTATGGTCCATGCTCCTTTTCTTCTTCATATAGCTTTGCAGATCTGCTTCTTGGATTATGACCCTGTGATTCATTATGCTTTTTCACCAGAGGGGTGAATGAGAATGTGATCTCTGATCTGTAGATCTCAGGAAGATCTTCACAGAATGCTCAAAATTACAACAGCTTTTTTTTTTTTTTTTTTTTCCTTTGCCTAAACTTGTATTCACTTCATTTTGGATATCTTGAGTTTTATAACAAAAATGATTATGAAGAAAGAAAAATATATCTTATGAAAACTTTTACCAATACTATGCATTATTTTTACTTATTGCCATTTGCATTACCAAGCTTGCTTATACCCTGCTCAGGATCATTCCCTTTCATGCCATGTAACAACCAAGATCTCCTGCTGGGAATGTTAAAACTCTGCTCAATCACTAATAGTTCTTGATTTTTCTGCCCCTCTCCCCCTCAGTGCCCTATTAGTTTGCCTCTCTTTCGAATTAATTCAGAAGAGATTGTGTCCTTGTCTGTTGATAGTTGCATCTTTGCTCTCCTGAATATAGGATGCCTTTTGTTTTGTAGCTATGTTTACAGAGGTCATGTACTGTCACCTAGAATTAAACATGAAAAAGGAAATGTGCCTCTAGATTATTCAATTGTCAAAAAATATACTATTTGACATATTTAGGGGAAAAAAAAGCCTGCCAACACAGTCTGAAGAGGAGCTTTCTTGATATAAAATTATCTGGGTGAATGAATATGATGTTTTGTTGACCCGTCCTCATCTTGTTAAAATGAATAACCTAGGTTATTCATGGAACTTGTTGTTATGACAGTTGCACAATCTACAGTTTGTTACTTTGATACATTTAAAACACCATGTCTGACTTAAATCTAAGAACAAATGCATGTCATTCACAAATGATTGTTCAAATAATTATCAGGTGACTGAAACGTGCAAGCTTTGGTGAATATTAGGTGTTTTACCTAATTAGGTATGTTACCCACCCAGTATGTTCCAGCTCAGTTTACCTGATCCTTTAAGAATTCATTCCCTGAATGGTAAAGCCAACCTTCCCCGGGGCATTTTCTGTTCTGCTGTGGAGGGGTGAA
The DNA here is from genome assembly GCA_013398735.1 of Nothocercus julius. Lineage (NCBI taxonomy): Eukaryota > Metazoa > Chordata > Aves > Tinamiformes > Tinamidae > Nothocercus > Nothocercus julius. The sequence continues at coordinate 947,159 of VZSV01000019.1, read as the reverse complement.
GGCATCTGCAGCACTTGCAACCTGTGAGATCTGGCCTACAGATTTTCTTTGAAACCTTACGTGCAGGTGTATTAAGGATTGGATGTTCCCATCCATCTGTGCATTATCCTTTCAGAGACCCTTTGGTAGGAAATTGAAGTTCTTCTTCCTGAGCAAAGTTCCTGGCCTCCCTTGTAGTATCCAGTGCTCTGCAAATGCCTCTCAGATTAGGCCTCTTACAGGGGTGGAGCATCTACTTTCTGTATCCTGCCTAATTGTAAGCAGGGGCTAGACCCCAGGTAGCTGAGGTGGAGTCAGGTTTTTTGTGTCCCGAGACAGAATGGAAGAGCTTGAGGAAATGTCACCAAAAAACAGGGTGGGATGAGTAGGAACTTTCTAAAAGCCTTTTTTTTGGGGGGGGTGGGAGGGCTGGGGTCAGGAGCAGGGGGAGAGCAGAGTAAGTGAAATCTGTCCTCTAACCCTACAGAGTATTTGTTACTGAGTCCAGCCAGAGAAGACTGAATGTAGGAAACACAGGAAAGCATTTTAGTTTTGTGTGGCTATTACTGTTCAGTATTCTGTTATTGTAGTGTTCCTGAAACGGCAATATTCTGTACCTAAATTTTAAATTTTGTTTTAAATAACAGTGGGAGACAGCAGTGACTCTGAAATGGATGCTTCTACCACAGTGCTCAATTTAAGACCCAGAGCAGGGAAAATTTTGAGAGATCAGAGACAGAAGCAGCAGAGGCCCCTGCCTGAGTTCAGGATGGAGTGGAAGAATGAAGTTGACGGGAAACAGGATGGAGGAGGAGCGAGCCAGGAGCCAAGCAGCCAGCCTCAGCCGTCCGTGGGGTTCAGGCAGCCACTGCTGACGAGACCAAGATTTGGCACATTGACCGGGGAAGATTCGTCTACTGACCATAGGTCAACAAGACCGATGCCACCGCCACGATTAGTCAGGCAGGCGTCACAGGGGGAGAGGCAGAGAAATAAGCCTGAGAACGAGCCCTACTGACCGTAGCCACAATAGAGCTGTCAGTATGAAGTCATGGACATAAAGAATTCTGAAGCACCTCAGCAAGCAATGGCATCTAGTAAAACGAAACAAACTCAATGTGGATATAAGTGTTTCCCTTTGGATAGAACCAATGCCATTAACTAAATGAATGGAATACTGGAACAACTGCAAAACTGAAGACATAAAGCAAAGATCTCTTTTACAAATAACTTATGGCAATGATTTAATTACTTTATTTTCACTATTGAGATAGGATGGAAATGTGCCTTATCATATCATCTTTTCTGGAATGAAGTCATCCAGTTCAAGATTCAATTATCTGTTGAAAACAATTGTTTAAAGTCTAGTGATGAAGGGAATATTTAAAAAAAAAATCTATATAATATCAGATTTTATTTATGATCAAATTATACTTGTTTTGACCAGAGCTTTAGTAAGGGTAACACTGAAAATTGCACAATGCACCTATCATACAGACTTTGTAAGAAGGCTAAATGTTTTCGTAAAGTCGAATTTGAAGAGCTGTGACACAGAATGAGAGTATCTTCTTACAAGAAGAAAAGGAATAAGCTGTAGGAGCAGAACTGCAAATACAGTTTATAGAGAAAAAGTTGCAATAGAGACAAGACCTGAATATCTTGAATTTTTACTTCCTGAATTTCTGTCAATGTGTACCTTTGAAAGGTACCGAGGATCACCGAGGAAAATCTCAGTGACTTTGACTTTCATTAATGCCAATGAGAGCACATAGCACTACACCAGAAGCCCTAAAAAGGAAAGCTTCAAGCACGTAAATAATGTTCTTATTTAAAATTGCTTTTTGCACCTTAATTTCTCAGGTGCAGTGCAAACGCAGCAGTAGAATGGCTGTGGAGCGCTGCGCGTAGACAAAGCGAGCAGAGTTTCCAGATTGCATTGCTGACTATTGAGATTCAAGAAAACTAGTTCACCTTATGCTTGTGAATCTGGTCTGGTCACTTTCCTTTTCCTTTTCTTTCTCCTCTATAAAAGGCAAAGATAATCTTTTCTTTGTCTGGGCTATACACTCCCTGAAATCAAAATATTCCTTCTGATTTGTTTGTACAGAAAAGTAGCACAATGGGGCTCTGGAGTCAGCTGAAGTCGCTGTGCACCTTAATAGCACTCGTAAGAAACACAGTTTTTCTTCATCCTAGTGTAAATGTCTGTTATTTGACTGCGTATGGGAAGGGAGGGTGCTTTAAAATAAATGGTACTTAACTGTAGCTCTCAGGAATTTGCACTTTCTGTCCCACTTAGCCTTTCCTGAGTTTTGAGCTTGCTTCAGAACTTTTGCACTTCAGCACAAATCATTTTTATTGTACTTGTAACAAGATTCATAACTTTCATTTAAGAATGTGCACTGTGAAAATCATAACTTGCCTTTTTGATTAGCACATTTCTAAATCAGTATCAGTGGGCAATAAGTTTTTTTTTATTTAAGCTTGTTTTGGAAGAACTATTAAAAGACTATTAAAATTGGGTATTTCTTTTAAATCATGAGGTAGAGCTCTTTCAGAGGTTTGGGGGTGGGGATGAGTTTTTTAAATAGGGATTAAGTCTTTCACTCATTAAAGAACTATTCAGTAATATTAATTTTATGTATTTATTTGAAATATCAAACTTCCCTAAACTCTTTTATCAGTGCAGGTGCTTTACTCTTTTTCTTCTGTTCAAGCTATAGAAATTTCTGCTGTATTTCAGATGCAAATTCTAAGCTTCAGAGAGATGGCTATATGAATCCTAGAAAACCTCAGTCAAATGTTCATTGCTGAGGCAGTGTCTCTATAATAAACCGATTATTTTTATGGAAGAACCTTGACAATACTTAGATATCTATGAATAAACACCTCCTATTTGGAAATAAAACTGGGTTCAAACTCAGTAAATTTTAAAAACAAATGAGAACCTACATTTCATTAACAAAAACAGACACAAATACTCTATCATGCTTTATCATGATCACTTTTGAATACGAAAGAAGCTGTAAGTTTGGATTTCAGTTTTGAAACCAGGCACTCCTTGCAGATCAAATTCCTTAGATCAGCAATTTTATATCAGTGGCCATTAAATAGACCGCAAACTCTGCACATCAACAATTATTTTAGTCTGTGAGAAGCTTTCTCTTTCCTGGGCTGGTAATGCCTGAGCAATTGGCCTGTAGCTGGGGAAGGGGCCTTTTATTTGTTTTCAAATGATGGTCAGTTTTATTGGCACAGCTTTAAATAATGGCTCCAGGAACCTTACGTTTTTACTTGCTCTCCACTGGAACCACGCGTACTCAGATGACTGCTTTCCAAAGCGTGTGCCCCATAGTCCGGGCACATGAAACTGGAGGTCATTTTTATGAAATCTGATCTTATGAAATCTGGTCTTAAGCTCTTGGTGCTTCGAAACATGCAAATACTTAAGTCACTTTTTCAAGCACTTTGAGATGAGACTACAGCAGCATTATACTGTGAAGCAGAGGCACAAGTGTCCTGGGAGTCTCTGTCTCCATGTGAGTGCTTTCTTGCTTGCCCACCCCTGCTCCTGCTGTATTTTCCAGGCTCCTTTCCACTATGCTGGATGGGGAGAGATCCCCGTCACCTTTGGGAACCATTTTCCTGGATGTTCTGTTTCAGTAGCAATGACAGCAGTAGACAACACAGACTCTGTCCCAACTGGCCTCTCTCATTTGACTTCTGCTCTGGTTTGGGTCCGAGGCTTAGCTCTCCCTACCTTTTTTTTTTTTTTTTTAACATCTGAAACATCTGAACATCTGCTGAAAAACAAGTTCAGCAGCACTGTTAGCTTTTTCTAAATGGATAGTTTAGTTTCAGTTTGCAGAGGAGAGTTTTCTTAATCTTGCATTGAAGAAAGATTCTGCCTGTTGGAGAACGAGAAGCCCGATAAATCTGTCCTCGAGCACCATCTGATGGGGAAAACCATGTATTGACTGATAATACGATTTTCACATTTTCAGCAAAACACTTCTTCTGCATGACTGCGAAATTTGCTGAATTCAAACAGAGATTTCTATTGCCTGAAGCTCCGGTACACTTTGTAGTATGGATATTTACAGCCCTGGGGGAGAGGGTCGATGCCCAGCTGCTCAGTTTCAGGGATGAGCCGGGAGGAAATGTGTGCTCCTGTCCCACGTGCTTTCACCCTCCGGTTGCTGAGTGACATATAAATAGAAAGCAAATAGGGTAGTGTGGAGATATTGTATGGGCAGAGAGCAGATAGGCATCCAGTTACCTGTTTGAGGGAGGTATTGGGAAAAGCGTAATTTGACATAAGGGACCAAATCTTAAGGGCTGTCCTGCGCATACTAAAGTGTAATACAAGCTCCCCTGAAACCACAGGTGTTCAATCGAAGATGATAATGCTCCATAACAATTTAGAAACTTGAGAATATCCTTCTCTGCTGAAGCCACAAAGTTTATTTCCCTACGTGACTCCCAAGTCAAGAATTCGGTCAGAATAACATACGTGCTGTTATGAAGAGTATCTTGGGATCTTTGGGAGTAAGCACACTGTACACTGGGCCAGATTTTCCAAGTTGTGCCAGGTTCACCAACGTCAGACAACAGCCACATTTTAAGGCTGAAGTTTTTCAGCTACTCACAATTTCCAAAGCTATCTAAGTTCTGCCACCACCTCCCAGCTCCTGAATAGAAGAAAGATTTTTAAATTAGCTGGAGGAATGCTTTTTGTACTGCAGGAGCTCTGGTCCTGTAAAAACAATGTTCTAATATACTCAAAATATGGCACCTGCCATAGGCAGCCACAGTCAGGCCAACACTGGGCTGGAGGCTCAGCCCCTGAAACATAAAGCAGGAGGTGTCAAGGCCTAGCAGGAGAAATAGGAACTGGTAAGGACATAGTAGAGAGAAGTCATGGACTGTCTGACCCACCTGACTTAGGTGCTACTTGACTCCAGGAGAGAAGGGAAGACCAATAATCCACAGCCAGGTCATTTTTTATCCTGCTTTTTACTAGACCATGATGTAACTTATACTTTCCAGATAAACCTATGGCTGTGCTTGACAGGGCCATCTCTGTGAACCATCATGCTCTATCTTACCACTTCCAAGTCGAAGGCTTTCATTTCTCTCTCATCTGACTTATCAGCCAGCCAGCTAAATCGAGAGCTACCAGAAAAATAAATAAAATAAAATAAAATAAAATAAAATAAAATAAAATAAAATAAGTATGGCTGCTCAATTCTCCTTTGAAGAATACTTGAGGTAGTCATAGCATTCAGAAATTTTCCAAATTAGAGCTGAAGATTCTTTCCCCTAGACACTTCCATGCGAAGCAATCCTCCTGCAGTTGAGAGACAGTGCTGCCAACAAGGCACCACCATGGGATATTGGGTTTGCAGCATTTCTCTCCCAAGTAGTCAAACAGTGGTGCACTTCCTGCACAGCCCTGGCACACTTTAGAGACTCTCTAGCCTGCGAGTTTTGACGGAATAGCAGGGATTAAGATCACAGGACAGGACATAGTAGTAGCACTGGCAGCTCTGTCGAGCCTCACTCTTTCAGGATCTAAAATGTACTCAGGTTTACACTTACTTTTAGGAATAGCTCTGCAAACTTTCATTTTACAAGAAAGAAATCTGAAGACCATTAATCCATTACCATAATCCATAATCACAATCCATTAATATGCAAATTCAAGGCTACAACAAACTCTCTTAAAAGACTCATGATTAGATCTTTGCAAAGGAACCTGCAAATTTAAAGCAGTGACAGCATGGTTGAGTCTGGGGTATAAACCCCAACGCGCCAAGCTGTAAATGCTTGTCTAGTGTATTCCACCCTTAGTTGAATAGAGAGATTGGCAGGCAGTGATAATATCCACAGAGGTTCCAGTCAGTTAGAATGAGGTTTTTATGCAGTTATGTTTCTATACACCGTGTGGGTTGGCCAATGGTATTAAAAAGTGTTTGCAATAAGCAGCAGTTTTGTCCAGTTTTGTTTCTGCATTACCTGCTCACAGGCTGAGATAGTCTCAGAAAAATGAGAATGTGCTGACCTCTGCAGTGCTGCTGCAGGAAGTCAATTCAGAGAATAGAAAACAAGGAAGGAAACCAAACTTTGCAGAAACGGTACATTTAAGAAGTATCTCTCAGAATATATGCAACATAACAGCAACATGGAACACCAGTCTTGTGTTTAATCACTTAAAAACAACATCTGAAGAACCTACCCTACAGAATGAGTAGACATCATGCACTATCAACTATATTTTATAGAAAGAAATTAGGCATTGTATATGCAGTCCCTTAAACACCAGCTGATAAAGGTCAGAAAAGTAGTCACTCCTAAAAAAAAAGGACAATTTCAAAAGGTAGAAAGGTCTCCTACAAAACAAACTCAAAAATAAGTGAGCAAGGGGAAGTCTTAATTTGTGGACACTTGCAGGTGGAAACTGTTCTCCATTTATTTTTTTTTTTACCTACCAATCCACTTCTTGTCTGACTCGTAGGCTCCTTTGCCTCTTAAATGAAAATATTCGTATTCAAAGACTCATTTTAGGGAGTTGCATTCCTTGAAGCAAAAAAATCTGCACTTCAGTAACATTTTGACTTGGTCAGCTGTATTTTGTACTACACTTGCAGTAAAGGAAAGGGTAAAACATAGTGACAAAATGGTAGAAGTGGAAAGCCATTTCATTTTATTGCTACTCCTTAAAAATAATTTTAGTGCAACTTTTTTTGAGACTGCAGCTTTACAAAGAAGAAACATTTCTATTGCACTTCAGAAATCATTTTGGCAAACAAGTGAAAACTTTTCTTCAGTAACATCAGCTACAATGCGTCCCTGAGACCACAGCCTTCTACAATTTTACCCAATATCCAGTATTTAATTCCATTTTTATTTACGAACACATATAGAACTATTTTTCAGAACAACTTGATAAAACAAAAATAATCGCTGATTGTGGATAGCACATTTTTCAATTGTGCATAAGCAAAACCAGGGAAGTTTAAGTTTATATGCAGAAAAAATATTCAGGCTGCTATACAGTTTAGCGTATCCTGAATTTTATAGTAATTACAGAATGTAGCTTTAACTGGTACGTTGACTCTAGAAGGGTAAATGTTATCTGTTAACTAATATAACCAAGAACGATAGCAAAAATCGCAATTTTTCATACATATTGAATTAATCTGTGTGTGTGTGTGTTTTTTTTTTTCCTGTAGTTGCAAACTGGAAGTCTTTGTTTCAGAGAAATGGGATTTTAGGAAAAAAAATGTTTATTTTAGCTAATGGAAAGGAATAGGATAGGAAATTTACAGAGAGTGCGTTATAGAAAGTGCTTTGAGGCAACCACTGGTTAAAGTAAGGGCACATAAAAAACCTTGAAAATTCCTCAAGTTCATAAGGACAAATGAAACGCAGACTGCTAGAATAGGTAACTCCTCTGTGTGAGCTTTACCTATCACATAGAAAATGAGGCTATCAACTGAAATGACACCAGTAATAAGAAACACATTAATTATCTTATTACACAAAATTAATGGAACTGGAAGTTTTGTATCTATTCTCACAATGCTTCCATTGGAATCACTGAGTTTCAGCAAGGACCTTTAATTATATCGGATGCTCTTGAAAGGGAAAAGAAGAAAAACAGCAAAATTATCGCTCTCCCGAAGCAGCAACATTATTTGCAGACAGGTCTTCAGGGAGACATCTACATTGCTTTTATCAAAAAATAACAATCCACATAGCTGCCTTTGTACATTCATCACGCAATGCTAGGAAAAGTAGATGGGACTGATGGTTCTAGTGAAAAATCGACTTTCTGTGTATTTCAAATTAAACCCCAAAAGGCGATGACTGCTGAGTACTATGGGTGTGAACAACAAAGAGCAACCAGTCAGTGCTACAACTCTCACTGCAGCTCTGTGGGTAACCTTTCCCACAGAGAAAAATTAGTTAGACCATACAGACAAGTGATGATTACAATACCAACACATAAACAGTTCTCTCTTGTATTTAAAATGTCATTTATGCCTCTAAAGATGAAAGAGCAGAGATTATCCCACAACCTCTTTTACACTACCGCTATTTGCTCCAGCATACCCTTAACAGTCATCCAAGAAATTAAGAAGGAAATGTATTTTTAAAATGAAGGTAGAAAAACTGCTCAGGAAATATTAAAAAAAAAAAAAAAAACAAAAAAAACCCCAAAAAACATAATGATAAAGTCATAGAATCATAGAATGCTTAAGGTTGGAAGGGACCTCTAGAGATCATCCAGTCCAACCCCCCTGCACACGCAGGGTCACCTACAGCATGTGGCTCAGGACTGCGGCCAAGCGGGTTTGGAAGATCTCCAGACAAGGAGACTCCACGAGCTCCCTGGGCAGCCTGTGCCAGGGCTCTGTCACCCTCACTGTCAAGAAATTTTTCCTTAAGTTCCTGTGGAACTTTTGGTGCTTCAGTTTGTGGCCATCCAGAAGTCCAGAAGTTATCATTGATACAGAAAGCACCAGTGCAACTTGCAATAAAGTTTCTGCGCTCAAATTCAGTGTGAAGAGCCCATATTATTTTAAAACAATTTTCGGACAGCTAATACACAAAGTTAGCATATACCCAATTCTGTTATCTGGGAAAGAGTCTGCAGGGGTCAGATGGCTGCTCTGAAGTACCAGATCATGCTGCACAGCAAGTGTGACAGGGAAAGTTTGCCTCACAACACCACACACAGAAACATCCTGTTAGCTCTGCCACTGCCACAGCAGTCCAATGGCTTATTCATAACAGCCTCAGAAATAAAGGCAAACAAGTTATACACTGCAAATCCTTCTTCTAAGTAATAAAAATACACCTCTGATTAAATAATAAAAATTAGTTGCTTCATATTTGAATCTATTGATGTAAAGACTGCTTCAAAAGTGAGTTACAAACAGGATTTCTCCATTTCTTTTTTTCCCAAAAAGGTTAAAAGTCCTAAAAACACACACAAAAACACACACAAACAAAACAACCAACATTATATATTAATCTGTCTCTCACACAAGGACACTAGTGGCACTAGTTCAGAAAGACCCTGCTGAAGACATTTATACGTACTTGCCTTCATCTCAAAACATTAAGGGCCTCTCTGAAGTATCCTGTTACTACTGCATGGACCTGGCAGGTGTAAGCACTACCACAGGTTCTTCACTTTACTTTGCCTTTAAGATTCTCCACTCAATCCAAATTTGCAGCTACTGAGTTTTCAACTTAACATTTCCAACGCTGCAGTATTTTGGTTTGTTCACGTTCATGATCAGAATAGCTACTAAAGCCAGTCCAACCCCTAGGCCTGGAGGGCCACAAGGGCTGAACTCCTGAGCAATTCCTGAAAGGAGCGGGGCCACAATCCGCCCCACGGATGTCACAGACTGCCCAACACCCAGGAGTGCACCGCGGGCCTGGTTCCCACCTAGGCTCAGTTCAAGGTCCGTGATACAAGTACGGCCAACGGTAGTTGAAAAAGATAAGAATGTGGAAGACAAAATGACAGTCCATACGTTAAGCGCGGACGTATAGAGGAGAATCAGTGTGCAGGTAAGAATGCTGGAATGCAACAAAATTGTGTAAGTGTTGTGCTGGTAGAGTCTTGTTATTGGTTCAAGCACAAAACCAGCCAGGGCTCCAAGAGTACTGCTATAGCTGATTAGGTACCCCGTGAACTTGGGTTTCAACCCAAATCTCTCTTCCAAGGCCAGACCAAAATTACTGTAGTAGAGCAGTATAGCAACGGACATCAGTAACCGTACTAGAAATATATCCCACAAGTCAGAGAACGCAATGCTTTTAATCCTCTTCAGCATCACTGCAGTCTGGATCCATGAAGACTGGAATGGACTATCACTTGCCATAGACCCAGTAGCTGCTGACTGGAACTGCAGGTCATGATTTGCTTTTGCTGAGAAATTCTCTGCGATTTTGTTGCTATTGGTTCCTTGTGCATTTTTACTACTGCTTGTGTTTTCTTCTCTCCATGGTAACATCCAAACAAGACCTAAGGGATAAGAGAATTACTTAATTTCATTCAATTGTGTTAGCTATACACATTTTAACATTAGTTTGTTACAGTTTATTAGCATATAAACAAACAAACAAAAAAACCCAAAAAGGACTTTAACATTCATTTCAATAAAATAAAAAAACACAAAGTCTGGTGTTATTCACAGTATCAGTTCAATCTAAAGTGTGGTGAAAGCAAGAAAGAACACTGAGGTCACACATTCACAACAAAAACTCTTCTAAGAACCATAGAAAAAAATTCTGATTTCTTGTTCTCACATTTGGGCACAAACAAATAAACAACAAAAACAACAACAAAACAAACAAACAAAAATCCTGCCACATCTGTGTATGAATGTAAAGTAATACATGCAACATAAAGAAGCAGCATCTGGAAATCAACTGTTTCAAAATTCCTGCCCTTTCACACAGGTTCAAAGTATAGTATCACTTTATAAAACAAGTATGTCACAGCTCTTAAAAGACACCAGTGAATTCAATTGCAAATGGCGTAAATACCCAAAAGTGTAAAGAAAAGGGACCCGATGTGCAAAATATGACATTCAACTTACCAGCATTCAGAATGAATATAGAGGCACAGACAAAAGATGATTTATAAAAGCCACCTTCCAGCTCCGTAAAGTAGCCACCAACCACAGGGCCAAGTATGAAGCCCATGCTGGAGGCTGCATTGAAGCGTCCTATTACCAGAGGACGGTCTTGCTCCGAAACCAAGTCAGAAAGTAAGGCCTTAGAAATGGAAAGCGTGTGTTTGAAAATACCTGCAACATAATATAAAATAATTAAATATTCCTTGCTCAATCCAGAAAGATAACAAATGACAGCAGCTATGTGGGACAACAGCGTTCAAAGCCTGTATGATTCATATTTTAGAATACTCCATAAACCATAAATCATTCAATACTGAAGTCATACAAGAGTACCTGATGGAGGACACAGGTTGAATATACTGTATATGCAGCCATGATTACTCCCCAGCTATTCAAAAATGTGGACTTTGGAATCAAAATTGACCCTTGTCAAGGGAGTGCTCCTGCTGAAGGAGCAAATAACTATTTCGGGTGCTGGATCTCGTTAGGAATAAGGCATTGTTGAAAATATGGGATCCTGTGAGTACCCACTCACAGGACAGAATACAGTGGTAGAAAAGGAATGGCTTGTCTGATTACAAATATATCCCTGTGCCAGCTTTGCTGCAAATGGACATTTTCAGGAGTGCAGCACAACAAATTCACATGAGATTGGTGGGTAGCAAAAATGCACTGCAGGATACTAATTATGGAATCATTTATGTTCCTTCCTAACAAAGGCAATGCTCTCACAGTCTGTTGCTGTTAACATTAAAATAAAAAAATACATTACTCCTACGACCTAATAAACTATCAACCAAATCATTCATTAGCAAATTTTCTTTAAATTAAGAAACAACAAACAAAATCCCAAGGGAAGCAGTAGTTCCTAAATCAATACCATTGGCCATTTTAGCACCCTTCAACAGAAGGGTTCATACTTACAGTAATTCTTATTATATCAGAAATCATAACAGATTTTAAACTATTGCAAAATTATATTTATAAATTATAAACTTATTATAAAATTCTAATGTCAGCATTGATACAAACTTAGCTTCAGTGATAAAAACCTCTATGTTTCTGCACAGCATAAATATTCTACTGCAGTAGTGACCTGGAGTTTAAACCAAATTTTATATTGCTAATTTTAAGTAAGTTTTCAATATGAGGAAAGTAGATGTCATTCCATTTTGTACTGAAAATGTAAGCCGATACTTCTGGCAGTGATCAGGCATATTGGGTACCTCTTCTGTCTAACTGTACCTTATCATAGTCTCCTTCAAGGAACTGCTGTATTCACATTCTTACATTGAGAACGTTTGGCTTGTAGACATTTCTCCATTACTGGGATTCCGTTGGTACTACTGTTTATCCATCCACGTGCCTCAGTTTTTCCAACAGTAAGTCTCATGCTGAGGCTACAAAGGAATTTAAACCTGCAAATTTCAAGCGCTTACTCACCAACAGGGACCCTAGAAATGGCAAAGAGGAATACGGTGGTGGATGTTCCAAGCAGGAAGTAACCCAGGGCACTTAGAAGAATGCAAGCAAGCAAGGAGTACTGTCTTCCGACTATATCACTCCAGCAGCCCTTGGCAAATAAGAAAATCAGAGCTTTTTATAACATTTAACTATCTACTGTGAACAATCTGTATATTTAAATACAACCAAGAGAAAACAACCATCAAAGGGCTGCCAATGAAAAGTTATCAGATACCTTTCCTAAGGGTTCAAAGTCTGCAAAGGAAGACTGGAGTTCTGACCTACGGACAGCACATCTGCTCAAATTGTGCTTCTATTTCATGTCATGCACAGACAAAACTTTATTTAATTTCTCCCTTTCTAAAAATACAATCATGTGACAAACACCAAGAAATAGTAGAAGCAGTGGAAAATGAAAGTGTTATCATAACCCAAACACTGACAGGGGTCACTGTATACAAGACAGTAGTTGAGCATCCTGAAAGGAACAGACTTAGCTAGAACGAGCTGGTCATCTCAGAGTAGACAAATAGGAAGTAGTTGTAAGAATGAGGAATGGTAAATCTGCATACTACAGATTTATATATCATCTGGATTTACTGTAGGAAATACAGAAGAAGTGGGTTTCTTAGAAAAGTGGGCAAAGCAGGTCTTGAAGTTCAAAGAAAATGTCACAGAGCTTACAGAAGAAAATTACCTTAGGTGATCTGCATGATAAACCCTTTAATGCTCTTTTGGGGAGATGCTCAAAATCTGTTTTCTTGAGAGCTAAGATATACCAGGGTTAAATTAAAAGTGGCTAAAATACAAATAGCTAAGATATTGATCAGTAAATGCAGGAAGTTTGGCCTTTATGGTCACTCTTTGCACTTTTGTTTAGATTAGGAAGTAACCAAGAAAAAAAAAAAAATTGAAAAACATGTTGCCTGAATGAAGGTCACCTGACAACTTAGAAGAGAATGCTCATTAAACAGGGAAAGCAAACTCCAGAAAACAGGCTTGTAAGAACTGACTTGAGACTGCTTTTTGGACAGGCTACAGTCTTGAAGAAAACTGCTTTAATAGTAGTATTGTTAAAAAAAAAACTCTTATGTGACTTAGATGTGCTCCAGAATGTACGACTGTTTCCAAACCTGGATTCTACTTTGTGTCTAAAGACTGTTCTTACTTGGCAATGATCTGAAGGATTTGACTGGTTCCCATAACTTACACAAAGTTCCACACAGACTAAAAATTGGGTCCTCTAAAAAGACTTTGAAGATTGTTTTCAAGATTGTTTATTTTTTAATTAAAAAATCCACAGAAATAGCAACATACTTATAAACGCAGTTTTAAAACTCACCACAAATGTGCTTGAAAAGAGCTGCATTACACCATAGAGAGAGCCTAAAAAACAAAACAAACAAAAAAAAGTGAAATATACCTATGGTAAGAATTAAGTATGAATTACTTATGAAAACTGCACACAATTTTAAAAGAGGAAACATGAGAGAGGCTTTGGGAATAATTTAGTAAAAGCAATGGAAGATGAGCAGGACAAAAAAAATATGCACAATTCTGCACAAAACTGTCAAAACAGTCTCAGATATGAGAAAGAAGAGAAACACTGCAGACCATGTACTGTAAAAGGATGTTGCTTTGCAAAGTGTATTAAATGAAATGAATCTTGGCATCTACAACTGCTTTGTCAGAATCAGGAGATAATTTCATTACCAGGAGGCACTAATTACTTCCCTGCTACAAAGCATCTCGCAGAAGCCCTGAAGAAACCACAGGCCCTACTCTCATTTCTGAGCCTAAGAGTTTAGCAGCAGTTAGTGACAGAATAGAAGACGAAAAGAGAAGCACAGAGAAACATCTGCCAGGCTCTTTCATTCATGAGAACACACCTCAAAACCCAGGTTCTTTTAAAGTTTAAATCAAAGCAGAGTGTTGAAATGAAAACATATTTTTGATGAATTGCTTCTTAAAATAACACTCTGTCAACTCAGAGCAGAATAGGAACTATTTCATGAAAAGTGCTGGATTTAATCCAAAATAAAAAAGTAGAGTAATAAAAAACTGAGGAAGAGATCCTAAGTCAACCATACATATCTATAAAAAACACACTTTCAGTATGAACCATAAACCATATCGTGAGATATAAATGACCACTCTGGAATCACAGAGCTTTATCTTACCATTTCATATTGTAAGTCAAATTCAAAACCATCAGAATTTACTTGTAAACACCCCATAAAGATGATAAAGGTTTTGCCAAAAAGCAGCTCTAATGAATTTAATTAAAATGGGAACAATCAAGAGCAATAGAAATGGCTGCAGAAACTACTGTTTGCAAAGTGAGTAAATAGCAGTAAAATACTTCTGGCTTCCAAAGTTGCTAAGATGTGAATTTTTAGATAGTAGGAAAAAATCTCTAAAAGCATCATTACAAGCTTTTTTCCCTGGTATCTGTGATTTTTGTGTCTAAAACAGCACGGTTGTTTCTACGCTTTGAAATTTGTCATTACTTTCTTTTTTTTTTTTATTTCGCTACTACCAAGGAAGAATACTACTACAATATCCAGTTTCCAGTAATGCATATTTCAGTACACATTATCTTATTCTTCACAATCAAAATAAGGGTTGCAACTTACCTATTATTCCAGCAACTGTAGGACTTGCGCCTAGTGATTTGATGTGCAGATTCAGTAAAGGAACAATCATACTCACACCAAACAAATCCTGAAAAGCAGGCAGAAAAAGTGGCAATAATTGATCACAATTGACACCCTGACTTAAGAATGGTCTACTATTTAAAATTTTAAAAATAATTTCCATATCAATACAGGATTAAAAATAAAAAAAGTTTTGTGTGGTCATGAACGTGTGAATGTGATATACTGTAATCTCTAGAATATATTTCATATGCACAAAACTATAAAACACACAAGTTTAAAAAAAAAAAAGTCAAAAGAATCAGTGGTCTTAAACATAAATAAAAGCCATAAAAACATTAGTCCTTTTTCTCCCTCCTGATACATCTATCCTGAGGATATATAACTAAAGATTAATACTCCTATACTTTAAAGTTTGCCTGTTTAAAATGAAATGTTCTTGGTACTAGTACTTTTAATTTGACCAGGTAAGTGGTCTGTTATTTCAATCACCTAAAACTATTTTTTAACTTGTGCAAAGAATGTTTGGAAAATCTGCAGTATATATTTATTTGACTTTCAAAGTGCAGCTTATGAGATGAGCTCTCTCTCATACATAGTGGGAAAGAAACTTCAAGAGGCATCTTTATCTACCAAAAGACCACCTCTGCTGGTAACTTAAGAGATGCAATATAGAAACATGGAAAAAAAATATAGCAAAGTGAAAAACTGTTTTGCAGAAGTATAGAAACTGGCCAGTGAAGACTGCCTATCCCAAATAATACAAACATTTCCTATTCCATCCTTTTGACCTCTTAATCTTTTACTGAGCTGGACATATGGACTCAGTAGCTTTGGGGTATTTTTACAATGCAAAGCTGTTCATACCATGCCCAAAGCTGGAGTAACTGCAATGATGTACACCACTAAGTAAATTCTTACAGTCTGTCATTAAGTATTTTATGATGGCTGAAACTGAGGCTTGCAAGCTTAGGACTATTACTTTAGAAAGAATAACTCAGATAACCTATAAACATTTTTAGTAACACGATCTCTGGGTTCAATAAACTATTATTTTAAATTTGTATATAGAATCACGATTAAGAGAATAATTCAGGCTGGAAGGGAACTCTGGAAGTTTCTAGTTCAACTCCCTGTTGAAAGCAGGGTCAGCCCTGAGGCCAAACCTGACTGCTCAGCACTTTATCCAGCTGAATCCTGGACTTTCTCCAAGAACAGAGACTGCATGACCTCTCCGGCAACCTGCCCCACCACCTGACCATCCTCATGGTGAAAAGTGCTTTCCCTACATTCAGTCACCAGTCTTGTCTCTCTTCCTCCTGCCATGGAGCGCTGTGAGGAGCCTGGCTCCATCTGCCTTGCACCTATGGGAAGCTGCTGCTGGGTCACCACTCCTAGGGTGAGTCTCCACTCCCCTGACCTCCACTCTGGGCCTTCCATCTCATTCGCTCTAGTGTATCAACGTCTTCCCTGTACTGGAGGGGCCCTGCCTGGACACAGTGCACTAGGAGCAGTCTCAAGAGCCAAGGAGCACACACACTTCCCTGTTCACGCAGCCCAGGATGCTGCTGGTGGATGCACACCTTACGTTCACCGTGCTGCCCACGGGGAGTCCCAGCACCTCTCGGCAGAGCTGCTCTCCTGCCAGCCGGGCAGTTTGCATGTCTGTAGAGGCTTCTTCTTTCTTGGGCGCAGGACTTTGCATTTGTGCTTGCCGAGTTTCACAAGGCTCCCAACAGCCCATTTCTCCAGCCTGTGTGGGCCTCCTTGGAAGGCAGCCGGGTGCTCCAGCACACCAGCTGCGCCCCTACTTTGTCACCTGCAAACGTGAAGATAGAGGAGGCTGCCACCTCCTCCGTGTCCTGGCATTACAGAGGAACGGCCCCGGAACGCAGCCCAGCAACTCCACTCGCCACAGGCACGCAATCCGTCAACCACCCTTCTCTAATGGGTAGTGATTTCTAATTTCACTTATAATTCCTAATGTCAGTAACTATGCTGCGCTTGCCTGGTTGCGGGACGCTTGCGTACTCACAACAGGAAGCTTGGGCTTGCAGCAACTCTTCAGCGTGACCTTTCACCACCCTGCGCACGCTCAAAAACAGCACTCGCTCCTCAGCGGCCTTCCGTGGGCAACCTACGCTCCATGTCAGGAAGACAGTGCACAACTCCACATGCACAGCGGCAAAAACAGCTAAAAAGCAAACTGTGCTCCAACGCACCTTTGCCTGGGACATTAGCTTAAGGGCTGGAAACCAACTGGATTGCTCCTCCTACCCAACCTTGAGTATGAGAGCACACAGGCCTATTTTTATTTCAAG
>VZSV01000019.1:882457-923740 GCA_013398735.1 Nothocercus julius | reverse complement strand
AATGACATCTCAGAAGGACTCAGCTCAGAGGCAGCTGCTGAAATCACTTCTTGGTATACAGACTTCTTGGGACACGCAACCAGTTCTGAAAGGCTGTTTTTAGACCCTGGACATATCTGCCAGCACAGATAAGGAGCTGCCTGCCAATTCCAAGTACACACACGACATTTACTCAATCACACACAAACATAAACAAGCAAATAAACAGTTTCTCCCCTCCCATAAACTAATCAAGCTATTTCTCCTTCAGATGGAAAAGGAAAAAAGAAATGGCCTGCTATTATTTTGAGTTTTTTTTGTTTTTGTTTATTTCCTGATTTTAAATACAAGGCGGGACTTAGATACTATATTGACGCTTGAGCCACATAAGTACATAAATAAATAGAGATATGCATATTTAAGGGTTAGTTTACGCATGTCTAAAAAAAAAGAAATGCAAATAAAATTGTAAAACTTTTGCCAGCTTTGTTAAATGAGATTGGAATCCATCCATTATATGAGAGCCTTCAATTTTCACACTATGAATCAACAAAATCAATTAATGAATGCTGGGCATAATTGGCCAAATTGATTGCCTGTTAAAACTTATTTAGTTCTGTATTATCATTATGGTAGGGAGAAATTTGGCTCAGTAACTTCGATTTTAAAATGACAGTCTTTGTATAGAAATACAGGAGTTTTGGCTAGGAGTCAGTGACTGACCTTGTTTAAGATTCAATGTCATGATTATTTTGGCTTGAGAAGCCTGGTCCTGCTTTCAATGTCTTGGAAATTCCTCTCTTCTATTGAGGGGCCTTCAGAATTTAATTTGATTGAAGAAAAAGTGCCCTGAGACTTTCCATGAGTATTCAAGTAGTGGATAATGTGAATTTTTATGATGACATAACCACTCTTAATGTCGCTTCTGACTCATTCCTGACATAGGCATAATATTGGAGATGTTAGAGTACCGGGAAGATAGTACAGCCAGAGAATGTGCCATAAGTATAAAAGAATAATTAAATTAGATCCTCTCAGGATGAATATTTAAATGGAGACCACAATGCTGCATGTACAGTGTATGAAAAATAAATACTTGCACTGCCTAGTCAATGATTCAGCTGTCATTTGAATTAAGTGAAGCTTTTCATACCAGCTAATTTCAGTGGAAGCACTTAAGAGTATAAGTTACTGTCATGCAGAAGGGGGCTAAAGGAGTCATAGATGTGTTTCCTTCTGTCTGCTCCTGAAGTCGCCTGTAGGCTGGCAGGTGCAGTAAGAACAGAACTAGCCATTATATTTTATCTATTATTCAGTATTCAGTATTATTCAGTTCAGTAGCTGAGTCAGGAGGCTTAAGTTCTCTCTTCACTTCTGATATAGTGTTGAAAAAGTCATGCACCTTTGTGCGCCACAGCTTCCTTACCTGCAGGTATGAATAACAGAGTAGAATGTTTTTTGAAAAGAGAGATTTGTAGACAAAAGCATGTGAATGAGGAGGAATTTTATCTACTGTCAGAATTCGCCACCAAATTCAGTTCTGTCCCCTTTTGCAGTACTCACACTGTCCAACTGGTATTTCAGAGGTTATGAATACATATCCTATAAGGCTGAGAAATAGCATTCTTTAAGGCCAGCCAAATGGAATTATATCAAACAGAACATCAAAAGTAGTTCAATTTAATTTCTGTTTTTGTAATGAACAATGTGTAGAACTTTGTGCCACACAGATTTTGTTTGTGCCATGACTTGATATCTCTTTTGATTTCACTGATTAAGATTTCTTGAACTTTGGGCTCAATGCTTTGGAAGGCTACCCAAACAACAGGAAAACTGTTGGGAACTCAGACCCTATGGAGTAGGATTTGCTTCCATATTAAGACGTTTAAATTCAGATGTCTGTACATGAAATAGGGATCTGCCACTATAGTCAGTGGAAGTGGAGGAAGGCAGTCAGCAGTGTCTCCCGAATCATACAGTCGATCAGCTAATGTAGACCAGTTTCAGCTGTCTAAACAGGTGCCTAGTGGCACTTTTTGGTGGTGTGAAGTATCCTACTAGCTGTCACTGAAGAAAGCTGTGGGTACCTTTTAAATCCTTTCTCCTATCTTCCTGACAAAACATCCTGGAGCATCTTCAGTGGTAGGAGATGACTGTAAGGCAACCGAATGCTTCTGTCCAGGCTTCAGTCTCACCCAGGTCCCTAGTGCCAAATCTGGTGGTAATGGGTGCCCAAGATCTGTGTTTTGGGCTGGCAAATATGGCTTTACCTGTGAAAGAAACATGCCCTTCTGGAGTGGCAGCTGAAAACCAATGGGATACCTTGGAAACTAGGTGGAGCTGTGGGTCTGGGCACAATTAATTGAGTTGAACTCTGTGTCTTGGTCGAGGTTGTACTGAACCTCTCTTCAGACTTCACTGACTGCAGTGACTAGATCTCTGTTGATTATAATAGAAAGACACTGAGACATCTAGTTTACATGGAGTTGTATAAATTTAGGTATTTTGGTCCCTAACTAACTTAGATTTTTTTTTTCCCCTGCTACTTTATTCAGCCACATTATTTTAACTAGAAGATTTTCCATTTCTAAAATATGGTTTATTTCTTTTATAACAGTTGCAAATAGTTTCAGCCAGATAATGTAGTATAATAAAAACAGTCTGGACACAGCTCTGGTTTGTCTCTGGAAATAAGGAGAGGTGGTAGAAACAGCCTTTTCTGTCACATTCCCTGAGCACACACCACTGTCCAAACGAAGATTTTGGCAGTAGGAATTCCCATGTCTACAGACCAAAGTCTTTAGTGATAACGATTTGTGATAGACCTTGTCTGGAGTAAACTGATTTCATCTTTTTCTTGGCTTCGGCTTCAGCACTTCCCAGTATGGGAAATCAATGGAGTTGTTATTTACTCCAGGGGTAACACCAGGGGAATCTTGTTGGGTAAGCACTGCAGGATCAGGTTCATAATATCAGCTCAATAAATCTCAACAGGAGCATGCCTGGTAATCCACTAGATATGTAAGGGAAGGCCTGCCTGGCAGGAAGAGCAGTTGTTGGAACAGCCTTTTTCTTGGGAAGAGGGACTGCAACAGGATCTTGGAATTTACGAGTACTGCCTTGTTGCATTCCAGAGCACACCTAGGGGAAGGAATCCTCTTCTTGGAAGACTGATGTTTATATGGCAGGTGCTAGGAGGTGTGGTGCGGGAGTTGGTTTCGCTTTTTCAGTTTTAAGGCATTTTTTTTTCTTTCAGTTGCATGCATTTGTGATACATGAAAGTAAGCTGAATCTGCACAACTAAAGCACTTAAATGTTCAGTTTGGTGGTGTTAAAACTACTACTCTAGACTAATACTCTTGTTGCTTTAAAAGCTAACAGCACTTTCAGTAAGGTTTAGGACTCTTCAAAGAGATCTGTGAAATTTGACTACTGTGCTTTCAAAGCTCCATATAAATATACATATATATATATATATATATATAAAAATCCCAGCCTTCATTTATTACTGTGGCTTATAGTAACTTCCGAAGTTGGGTGTTTGTTTCCATCCCTGCTAGCAGCCAGGGAAGGGATTCACCACGGGCTTGAACTTTGGAAGTCCTTGCTCCTAGTGTGTGCTCTGCAATGTAGGATACATGGAACGACAGAGCCATCGCAACTTCATCTCCATCTCCACTGATGTGGATGCAGCAGCTGTGATAATATTTCAAGTCAGGCCCTGATTAGTTAGGGAAGGTCAGCTATTTCTGACTGGCCGCACCCAGTTAGAGAAACAGAATGAAGCTCTGCCATCCATGTCCTAAAATAGAAGGCCCTTTTCATCTCTCAGGCTTGAGTCAGCCGCATGCAACACAAATTGGGAGACACAAATCCACTCACGGGCTGTAGGGAAATACAGGCAGAAAAGCAAGCAAAGAGAAAGTGCTTCAGATATGAGCTGTACTCTCCAAACTGCTCTTTAGTCATTTGATCCCAAATTTTCTTTCTTTTTTTTCTTAAGACATTAAAGTATTTGTTTGAAGATCAATTTGATAATGAAATTGAGTGTGGCGATATTTTTTGGAGGCTTCTTTGCAGCTTTGGGAGTTTTGCTTTTTTTGGTGGCATTTGGAACTGACTATTGGCTTCTTGCTACAGAAATAGGAAGATGCTCAAAAGGACCTGAGGATGCTGGGGTTAGTATTTTTTTTTTTTTTTTTTGATTCATAACAAGAATTATATGTGTATGTTTCTTGGATATATTCATTTTGTAAGAACTTTCTTCTTTATGAACTTTTGACATCCTTACCTTTTGGGGCCCTATAAAGGTGATCCAAAGCCTCTTGTAAACAATTGCAATCAACTCTAAAATTAATTTTTCTTTTGTGCTACTGCTTTTTCAGTATGGCATACTTTCCAAGAAACTGTAACTGTAGAAATACGCTATTCCTTCCTTGTATTCAGATAAGATGCATTTGTGTATAATTTCAGTTGGACTTTATTCAGCTAATTGAAAAATGATATGATAACCTATGATAACGGCTTTTTTTATAGGAAGAGAAGGCTACTTTCCATCATGAAGGTTTCTTCTGGAGGTGTTGGTTTAGTGGAGATGTAGAAGAGAATAATGCTAGCATGTGGAAGTTCTGGTACAGTAAGTAACATTTTTCTTTTGCGTTATCTATGGTAGTTTGATCTCAGAGCTGATTTTATTTTATTTGTGAATCCCTGAGTTTGTATGGTATCTTGGATAACAATGTTCTACAGCTCTCCTAAAATAAATTCTTGACAAATACTTTCTTAATCTGCACTAGAAGAAACACCCAAGCCAAATCATACATTTTTAACTATCAAGCCAGGCTTTAAGTGTTGTGACTTAAACATGAGTCCGTTCTTACAAGGATGGTCTTTTGCAATATTTTGTTAATAGACTGATTTTTCCTTAATGTCAGGAAAGAGGAAATTCTATAAATCTTTACTTGCGAAATTCCTTCAGCTGGCTCTAGCAGCAGGTTAAGGAGGGCATGGGGGATTCTACTGTAAGAACGGAGTAGGACATTTCATCTCCAGAAGAATCATTCTACTTGAATTCATGGAATGCTGGACGCATATGTGAACTTTGGAGGCTCTCAGAGTAGAAGAGGATGTTATACCTCTACGAAGTGCTGTTTGTTTTCCTTCCCTACCTGCCAGGATTTCAGAAGATGAAATAGTGAGTGCTTTGCAAACAAAATCTTCCATGGAGAAGAGGTCAAGCAAAACTTCTTTTGCTGTCTTTGACCCTATCTCTGAGACACACAGCTCTGTCTCCTTGCTGCTGTCTCCTTGCACAAGCACTAGCTTGTGCAAATACCATCATAGAAGTTTGACCTTGGTGGCTGCTATTTTGCTAAATCGGTTGCTCAAGCTTAGGTGACAAATGTAATATTCACTGTTGTTAATTTCCTCTTATTCTTTATCTGGAGAATTCTGCGCTCAGAAACTGGAAATTTAAATGCAGTTTAAACTATAGCCAGCCTTTATTGTTCATAGGGGAGAAGGTGATGCTTTTTATAAGCATTTAATATGAAGGGTGAAATAACCCTCCTTTTGGGATATTGATTCCATAGACTGAACTTGTATGTGTTCAGGCTATAAACTTTCTGAAGATGCATGATATTTTTCATTATTCTTTGACAAAGGAAAAAATAATTTCCTGTTTTTTTTTTGTTTTTTTTTTTTTTTTTTTTTTGTGGGACCTGCAATAATGAGAGGGACATAATTATCCCTCACAAGAGAAAAGCACATATGCGTAAAAAAGCGCACATATGCGTACAGAAGCACACATATGCATTGCATATTAATTGTAATGTGCCAGATACTTGCCCCACAGCAAGCCTGCTTTACTGTTCCTATGGTAGAAACTGTGCATGAGTGCCCTTTAGGGAATATCCTTGGCAGGATATCAAGGCTGGTATCTCTTACTAAAGCAACATACATTGTAGAGCTACTGCCAGGGAAAGAACCTGGAATCTTGACTTAAGAAACACAGTTTATCCATTTGAAGAAGTCTTTTAAAATATTTTATTGTTAAGGCAATAAAACACTGATCTTCAACTTTCTTTTTCTTTTCTTTTAGCCAACCAGGCACCCTCTAAGAACTGCACACATGCTTACCTCTCACCATTTCCTGTTGCCCGAGATGAACACAACTCAACCTCCTATGATTCTGCAATCAGTAGGTGTTTTTTTTTTTTTGACTGTGAGTGGATACAATGTCTACAGTTTCATGAAAACAATTTGGATGCTACAGTGTTATCACTCCACAAAGTTTAATTAATGGAGTTTTGGTGTTTCATATTTCTCACACTTGCAACATACATATTTAAGTCACTGTTTAGCAATGCCTTAAATGAATGCTATATATTAAGTGTGGGAGCCGAATGGAAGTCATTTCTGAAAAAAAAAAAAAAACAGATATTTCCTTTTTAGTCCTTTTTATCCAACATAAAATTATCTTTTCTGGGCTGAATGAACTGTGTACATATTTCTTTCCTATACATTTCCTATACATTTCAGTTAAACTGTTGTTAAATTAATAAGCCACCATAGAGTTCTATTGCTTTTGTACTTTATGAGGAAGGAGGGAGCGGAGCCTTGAAACTGTCTAACTTCAGTCAGCTAACTCAGATACATTGCAGTGAGTGCTGGAGGTTCCAGCCTCTTTCTATTGACACTGTTGGGAGCTGAGGCCCTGAAACCTATACTAGGTTAAACTGAGATGTTAACACCAAGAAACTGTAGTGGAGTTAACAGAGATATAGACAAGCAGATATACATATGCATATAAATAAATAAATGTGTCACAGTAGTTGCAAACTTCATGTTTGAATAATATCTGGAAACATATTTATACAACTCCACTTTGAAAATTGGTCACATGTCATCAAATCAAGGGCCTTATGCAAATGTATTTAAAAGAAATCAGTTCTGATAGTTTTTTCACATGATTTCTAAAATAACTTGTGATGTGTGGATGCTGTATGTGTCTTATCCCGCTGGCTTAGTGACTCAAGTGTTCTTTTCCCGTCCTGAAGTTGTAATTATACCTTTGCTAAATTTGAAGTGTCTTTAAAATGCAATCTTTATGCT
Organism: Nothocercus julius; assembly: GCA_013398735.1. NCBI lineage: Eukaryota > Metazoa > Chordata > Aves > Tinamiformes > Tinamidae > Nothocercus > Nothocercus julius. The sequence continues at coordinate 916,648 of VZSV01000019.1, read as the reverse complement.
GCAGACATGAAAAAAGCTGGACTGATAACAATTCTGCTAATCTGTAAACTGTTTGTCCAAGAAGAATTTAAACGTCACTATTCAGAGTCAGATAGCTAATCTGTAACTTCACAGCACATTTAGAAAAGTCTACCATCTTCCCAGTTAAAAGTGATAGAATCATAAGTGTCTTATTTATCTAGGCAGAGTTTGTGTCTCACTCATACATTCACAAAGGATCCTCAAACTATATTGCATGATTACACAGAAGTGGACAAACAAAGAATAAGAAAGGGAGAAGGAATATCATCAGAAGTTTAATTAATTTTAGTTAATGTTTACCAAAAGAACCACAGCTCAAATAAAATTTACCTATCTGTATTTCATTTTAGAAGATTAAAATACACTGAACTGTACTATATAGATAATGGCCCACGTAGAGTATATTCAGTTCCATTTCTACTATATAAACAGATACTGCTTTGGAGCTCATTAAAACTGTTGAGGTTTATTCTTTTTTAACGTATCTAGTTCATTTTCAACATTCAAGTGGAGTTATTTGCTATAGCAGGTATGCTTGTTCAAGCACCTTTCACAACTGTGAAGAAGGTTATGTCATTGTCTCTTCTGTTAGTTCAAAACTCATTTCTGTTTTAGTCTAATTTGATGGTTCTGCCCAGGATATTTAGCAAACAAGTTTTTACACCTTGCTGCAACTGCAGTCACTAAATTAAGTACTAGAGGTGAATCCTCTTCTTGATTCATTGTGAAGGAAATACTGTCTCTGTGAAAGCCTGTGAAAGTGGTGGAAGCACTGCATTTGATCTCATGCAAAACAGGATTTTGTCAAAAATTTCTATATCCATTTGGCTGCATCTAATACTTATGTCAACTGTACATAGAAAAATGCACTACCAAAAGATTGAGGTTATTGTTCGTTTCGCCATTTTTTCTGCTGTTTGGTGATAAAATATCTTCCTTTTCATGTCTCATAGCTTTCTCAAAACTCACTTTAGGAGTTAAGAAAAAATCTCCTGTACTTGGTCTCCTCACAAAGATTTATCATAGGGTTTTTAGTGGGTTCCTCAAGTCCTACTTATGGTAGGGGTGAATAAGAAGCATTTTTCTGCCATTTAAAAAATATTCAGCTTGCTTCTTCTTAAAAAAAAAAGTAAAAAGCTGATATAAAAGCTTTAAACTTCATTAAAAAAACAAACATGATTCTACGACATAAAATTTTCTAAATATCTCTAACTTTCTTTTGACAGAACTGTTACTTTCCAATTAAGCAAAGGCACATGGCTTCTTTTTTTACAAGCTGTTTGTCTTAAGAGATTTTGGGGTCCTATCAGAGTAATTTTCGTTTAACTGCAGCCCCTAGTGGAAACACAGGTTTTTCAGTGGAGTCATCTAGTTTGAACAGCTCAGGCAAAACTAAGTTTCCCAAAGAACATATAATCTCTGATAATTTTTGAGTGGTGTGGCTCGACTGAGTTTCTCTGTTGACATAACTCCTTTGGTTTTAGTATCAGTAAGAATTTGACTCAAAGCTTTCCTGGGTCATAATTAAGAGAGACACAGTCCATGCCCTCATTGTTTATTTAGATCTTCTTGTGTTGGTTTTAAGCTGTAATTCCTATGTGCTTTTGTAGCAGTTCTGACTGCAGACACTGAAAACTCTGAAGCTGAGAGTTTAGAACACTTGGAAAGTGCACTTTGTGAAGTACACGTTACAAAACCTTAGACCAAAGGTTTGGTTCATCCTGCTGTGAAAAACCTAGCCTATGCTTTGTGTGTCAAGAGTTATAAACTTAGGTGGAAAAGTAAAGCCTACAGTGATGTTTATAGCGGGGCTTTGAATCCATGTTTTAAAGCCTGAGGTTTCCTTCTATCATTACTGTCAGATGTATGATTGGCTTGGAAGGGTTAGAAAGAGCTGCTTTGAAATTGCTGTATTTTTTAATCACAATTATTATGGCTTAGTTTATTCATTGATTTTGTTAAGTAGCTCAGGAATTCCTATCCCATGGAAGGACTGACCTTCCTCCTTCCTATACACCTTACCTGCAGCGTGGAAGTCTGTGGTGGGAGAAACCATTTTTTATAGTCAATGCACTTTAAGGAGTTTTAAGGCTGTGCCATTTATCTTAACCTGAAATAGGCATCTAAGTGAAGTTGGGATAGCCTGACTGTAGGGAATTTCCACAGTGGTACAATGGTTTGTAAGCAGAGCTACTTTATTGTGCAACTAGTAAGTAAACCCCTGCAGCACAGCATTGTGTTGCCAGCACATTCATTTCTATGATGATTCAAAAAGAACACAGAACAGATTAAAAGCTAGGAGTAAAAAAAAAAAAAAAGAAATTAACCCATTCAAAAATACCCCAGCAGAGTAGTGGCATTTGCATGCTAAAATGAATGTGCTTATATACGTGTTTGTATAATCATGATCAGATTAGTTGGAGCCATCTTGTCAGGCTGTTTTGAAATAATAATTAATTGCTAGCTAGATTAATTTTATTACAACATTAGATTACTTATATGCAGATATTGAAGGAATGTCACATTCTTTATAAAGCTACTTCTTCTTTTAGTGCAGGACAGTACTAGGCCTGTTTTTGAAAAATGTACAAAGGCCTCACACAAGTCATCTCATTGGCTTCAGTGAAATTATTCCTAAGAAAAAGAAGTGCAAGATCTAGCACTTTGTCAGGTGATTAGTTTTATTCCCGAGTTAACTTTTTTCAACTTTATTTGGAAATAAACAGTAGTTCCTTAACTGTTGGAAATTGCCCTAGTGCCTTCTGAAGCTAAATTGGAAGCTATTTAATGGGGCTGTACTGACCCATTAGTTTAATTTGTAGCTGCTAGAACTATTTTTCTTGACCATTAGTATTTTATTTTGTCCAGTGTTGGGCACATTGCCAGCATTTAAAGTAGTGCTTAATATAATGTAGAATACAGAATGTTTATGAGACTGACGAGAAATTCTGGTTCAGCAACTATTACCTCTAAAATGGCGTGATCAAATTTATTGAGAGGTTTGTTACAGGGTTGAAATTAACCTAAAGTAATCTCCGAAATACCAGCAATGACATCTGAAAATAATAATTGTATAGTAAAATGCCAGAATTAACCTATTTCTAGGGCAAAAAAAAAAAATGCTGTTAGGTAATATAGTCAAATAATTGCCCATGAGAGATTGTAATACAGTACATTTACTATTGTAAAACTCCCCAGCCACCAAGCAGTGATAAAGCGAGAAGTATTTAACAAAGCAATGTATTCACACTGTGAATATTGTATTTGTTTTACTGTTAAGATTATTTTAAAGAAGAGGTTATTACTACTAGGGGATAGTAAAGGGTATTAAGGAGCAATGAGAGAAGTTTTGCAAGGTTTGCTGTGTTTCCAGTTGTACCTCATGTGCTGCTGCTGGCCTCCGTGACCGCATCTATGGTTGTTTATCTACAGAGAAGATACTCTTGATTTATAGCAATTCAGACACTTTACCTTACATTGTGTTTTATACTGTAGGTGGCATTTTGATACCTCCTGTCAAAAACATTTTGATGTCTCTTCACATTACAGAGGGAGATAAAAAGGTGGAACTGGAAAACTGGAACTGGAAACAGTTCACCTCAGGACTTGACTTCATGGGTGAAAACTGAAGGCAGCTTTTCCAAATTATTTTGCCTGTGTGTAGTAATGATTACAGAGCACTGTACTCGCATATGCTTCGGAAAGCTTTTTAGCTTTACACTGCTTAATAATTCATCTTCAGTATTAAATAGTTGTTTTTTGTAGGCCATAGGAAATGCATGGCCCAAGTCTTTTAAGTGGTCAAGATCTTAAAACACTTGCAGCCTGTAAGAGCAATAAACTATCTAGTATATTTTCAGGATCTTAGAGTTAACATCTCCAGTGTAAGATGGTATTGCATTGTGTTGTTAGATAACCTGTCCTCCAATAATCCACTATGGAGCTTCTGAGGTGTGTGCCAATATGGTATAAAAGGATGCATTGAGGTGGCACAGCTGCATAGCTTTGACAAATGTAACACTGCTTCTCTTTCTTGTCATACGGTGGTAACATCTTTAAGTATGAAATTGTGACTTCAGTTTATTATCAGAGCTAGGATCTACTATACTAGCGAAGAGGCTTTTGCTGTTATTCAGCCATTTCTGTAGAATTCGATCCATTACTCAAACATGCATATTTCTGCTAATTTTCAAATGATGTAGAAATCTGTAGAGAAATCTAAGCTAAGGTCTTTTGGTTGAAGAGCAAGCAGCAAGGCAAAATTACAAGTTGTGCGCTTTTGAGAGGGTCCTCTCCCGCTGTAGTGTTGCAGTGCTACGCTGAATGGTGCGAAACTCAAAGGCAAGTGTACTGCATGCATTTCTCTTTCCCCCCTAGGCACCGTTTTATTTTTAGGCCTGCCTGGCACTGCCAAGGCCAAAAGACCCTCTCTGAAGGGCTGGTGTACTGAAACAAGTTACAGAACCTTCTGTTTAGCTCTCTTGCACGTACAGCAATGATATCTAAAATAAATAAGGCGGTAGTGCCTTGTACTTTTACTATAGGAAACACTTGGAGCAGTTCAAGTACGTGAGGTAGCTAAATCAAACAACTCTGTGAAACTAATATAGTTAGTTGCCTGCAGCCTTTGAGGAGTCAAAGAGACTCCCTGATCTCTACATCAGAATTTGGGCTATCTTATAAACTGCCTCAGCAAGAATTGAAACGGTGCCAACTTTTCTTACACTTTGTACAAGTACACTGAAACATTATTTCTTGAAACAGGCCCCATGTCAGACAGTCTTCCCTTTCTGTAAGTTTTAAAGAAGTGTAATTCAAAATAGCATATTCTGTTGCAATTAGATTTCAGAAATGTTTGAGCAAATCTAACTTTTCTGGTAACATTTCGCAAAGAGCAGACTTGAAAACTTTCTCTGTTTTCAAAGAAAATAATGAAACTCTGTACTGTTTTTGTATTTTGGAGAAGTTTGTGTCAGAAATCAGAAACACTGCCATATGACTTAGGTTACTGACCATGATGATATTGAAAAAGGCTTTTTCAAGGTCCGTTTTGGCCAGCGTGTCCTATTACATAGCATGACTTTGAAGTACCCTGTGCCATCCATGTAAAGAGCTGGGTGGTTATAGAGTGATTTAGCAGCATTAGGTTTTAAATGAGGAAGTAATGTCCCATGGACTTGGGGACTGTGCTCAGGCTTTGCAAAGTAGGCCCATGGGTAAAATAAAAAGAAATTGCTTCAAAGACCCAAGACTGAAGGACTTGAGAGATTTACCTTTCTAGGTCTCCATTCACTGTCTGTTTCCATTAAGTGAATCATTTAACTATGTGTTTAACTTTAAACAGGTGCCTAAATCCCATAAGACTTACATACTTAGAGCAGAATGCATACTTAACTGCTTTGCTGAACCACAGCCCTGTTTCTTACCTACTATTTCCATTAATATTTATTTATATGGAAAGAAGGCTTGTATTGGATATGAACCAAAACAGGTTTAACCCTTCTGCCAGCCTTTTTCACCCACATGATAGCACATTCATCTTTCCTATTCCAAGTCTGCTGTTCAGTGTGGCAGAAAATTATGTCTCTGAATCTTTGCCCAGATTAGAAAGGATGTTATTTAAGAAGTGCAGCTAATGTGATATGGGGAATGTGATCTAGCCAATGCATTTACAAGACTGATACAAGCAAGAGTGTGTACTTTACCACGAGTTAAGCTGGTCAACTTAAAAAGTATAGATTTATGGAACACATTAGTGGGGAAACACTAACCAATAATGTCTAGTGCGCCATTACATTCCAGATGAAAGCAAACCTGAGTTATGCCAGAATAGTTGACTCTAACAAGCTGTAAGGATTTGAAACTTTCAGGATATGAACACAATATAATAGTTGCTTAGATGTGTTTTGCCATAACAGTAAGTAGGTGCTGTCAAATGATAAGTGGCAGTTTCTTTTGTGACTCACTTTTTCTGACTTGCCAGCTGGCTTATATGCTTTCCCTCGGTTGGGTAGAAATGTTTTTCACTGACTGAATTGTCAGTGCCTCAAGATTTTCAGATCTGATGATGGAGAGCTTTGCAACTCATAATTTTACTAATGGGTTGTGTTAATGTACCAATTTTTAAATTCATGGGAGAAATTTTTGTCACTCTTGTAGCATTTGTAAAATGATGACTTTGTTAAATGGATGTGCAATTAACTAGCTAAAAAATAATTGTTAGAAAGACTCTTTTGGCCAGAGTATGTCACAAAACTCTCAGCTCATTTATCACCAGCTGCATCCATTAATTCAGCACTGCTTGGCACTGTGTAACAGGGACTTCTGAAACATCACATTCTAAATTTAATAAAATACAAAGAGCTTTACAGCAGGAATAGGCTGCTTTAAAATACTTAACTTCAGGAACTTGGTTTACACTTTCCTTACTTTCTCTATTTTCCATAAATTCTCTTCTCTCCTGCTTTAGATTTTCTTCTGATGAATATGACTACATGTAAGAAGAATTATCCATTTTTAAGTTACAGAGCAGTTAAAGATTGCTATTGGTGAGATAGTCTTAGCACTAAGAATTTCAAGATGTTACAGCTCTTTGCCTCTCCCAGTCAATTTTGGTGAAACAATCATACCTATTCAAACCAAACATTCATCCTGAAGGATTACTGCTGCAGCTTTGGTATACCATTTTCCAAAGGGCATAAATTTGGTCAAGCTAATGGCTATATTAGACATGCACACACTGTCTAACTATTAAGCAGCTAGATTTCATTCTTGATAACTTACATTTTCCATGATCATTAGATAAGAATTAGATTTGGGTTCAAACCTAATTTGGTCCAGATGGAGTATAATATATTTACACAACGACATGGATATTTGGTTCGTTAATAAGAGAAGTAAAAAGTGAATGGGAAAAGAAAAATATTTGTTAGCCAAATATGTGACTTACTTAAATTCTAAAAACCACTATATTCTTTTTTTCTCTTCTTCCATTTCTCCAGTTTATCGAGGTTTCTGGACAGTTCTTATGCTCCTAGGAGTGGTCACTATTGTGATGGCTAGTTTCGTCATCATCTGTGCAGCCCCTTTTGCCAGCCACGTTCTGTACAAAGCAGGAGGAGGCCTTTTCATCATTGCTGGTGGGTATGCCGTTTGCTCAGACATTTAAAGTTGTTAGAATACATAGGATGAGGTATTTCTCCCAATTTTCCTTGATCGAAAATTATATTCATCATGTTAAAAAAAATGTTTCCATCATGTGACTTACGGAGCACCTGCCTTAGAGGTGATTCACTGTATAGTTATTTAGTCATTAAGTTACTCTAGAAGAATTGAATTTGAATTAAGACAAAAAAAATCCAAAATGTACCATGGAGTTACACTGCAGTTTCACTCTACATGTTTAGGAGAAAAAAGACATATTTAGTAATGCTGCTTTATAGGATTCCTAAGGGCTCTAGCTAAGGAGACATTTTTATTGGTGAAACAAAAGCAACGAAGATGACTTTCAGGAAACTGAAAGGCACAGCACATTCATATAACAAACACAGGAGGAATGTTCTGAATAGGAATAAGATAGTGCACAAGATAGTGCTCAAATATGAGTAAGTAGGAGGTTTAAACTCCTATGAATGACAACAAATAAATGAGTTTCCACCTTCATCTTTATCTGCACATACCACCTGGTTGCATCCACCCAGCATTCAGTTGATGGTCAACTCTCTATGGTGCTGTTTTGTTAAGCTTTAAAAGTGTGAGAAGATATTATGCTGCTGTGTAAAATACAGTTGTGTAAGATGTAAATCATTGTATGTGCTCAGTCACTATTCTGCTGCATATAAAGTCTGGTAGGAGTCAGTTCTGTGACAGCAGATATTATATTCTGAGGTAGAGTGCTCGTGTTGGGGTAAAAAAGATTTAACTTTGTTTCTACGTGTATTCCTGACCTTGCTTACTCACTTTATCTCACAGCTCTGCCTACATGGGCTGATAATGATTATTCCCTTTCAAAGGACATTGAGTGGGCAATATTTTATAATGTTATTATTGGAAAAAGACTCCTGAATACTTGCATTTATTCCCTTGAGAATTACTCCTCCACACTTTCAAAAGAGATACAAAAATATTCATAGTTCATTGGAAATCCTAATGTATGTAAATTGTCACTGATCTGCAGATCAGTCTGTAATAAACCTCACCTATCACCAGGCAGTCGCAGAGACTGTTAGAGAGGAAATGAGAGCATGTGTACCTAGAGGCACCTGGAAGGTGCTATGAACCAACAAGGAGAGGTCTGAAGTGAGAGTGTATATTCTTTAGTCAATTCATCTGCCCTAGTTTAGACATTTCAAAGTTAATCTTTGAGCTAATCCCTAGGAGGCCTGCAAGAGGTGGTAACCTTTTTAGCAGCAAAAATGGTATGTAAGAATTTCCTCCATCTGGAAATTTATTTCATTCTAAAATAGGTGCTTAAGACAGGTCATATGAATACCCTGTGAAGGAGTCCTGTATCTCTTTCCTTTTCTGAAGAAGTCTTGAGAGACTATTTGTTAGGTGTCCGAAGTTAGGTGAGCTCGTATCATCTGTGTTTGTGATCTTAGGCCTGTCACTTTGCCCCTCTCACCCTTTGTCCCTACAGAACAGACATTTTCCAAGAAAAATCCTGACTTTTGCTATGTGTTTGCCTAGTTTCTTTTCACTGGAGCACTATTCTCAATTAAAACTTCAGAACAGAGATGTGTTATTGTTACTATTACCATTGATGTCTTTGAAATACAAGGATATTTCGCAAAATCGAGGTTTGATTTGCCAAAAGGAATTACTGGCAGTAGGACCATGGAGCCATTCTGCTAGTAGAAGATATTTTGGCTTGGGTAGGGCCACAGATTTCCCAAATGAGCCCTTCTGCATCTATCCCTAATCGTGATGGGGTGAGGGGGGAAGTTACTTCACGTAAATATCCTTATCGTATCCAAAATACCAGATTACTCACAGAAACATCAAGAAGGAGAATTTTTTTTTTCCCATATTTGCTCATAAGTCAGGATACGCACATAGTCAGATTGAGGGTTTAATTATATTAGGACACATTTTCTTGTCTGAAAGCACTGACTACAGTGAATAGATTAAAATCATGTTGAAGGGAGGTAACATGCAGACATAGAAGAGCTTAAAAATACTTTGCATTATCAGTTGTTAAAACTATGTCTGGTGGGATGCTCTAGACAGCAACTCAGTTTCCTGTAGTATTACTAATCTGTGACACATTTTGCTAAAAGGAGTGTGGGAAGGATTCTCAAACCCAAAGATACGACAACATGAAATTGTTCTCTCGGTTTTTCTTCCAATGAGAATTACTCACAAAGGGTAGTAACTTAATTCTGGGATTACTTGGGGGCAGAGTAAGACAAGACAGAGCCTGATGCAGAAGAAAAATGTTTTTGCATGCCTGTAAACGGAAGGGCAGTGTGCTCTGTGTGTTCCCTGCTGTCCTGACCCCTTCCTCTATTTAGCTGCTTCAGGAGCACGTAGTGCCTTCCAAAAGAAAACAGGGCATGGAGGGGGAGAGTGAAGAGGGATGGTGCATATTTGACATTCAGCATGTAATCAAGATGCAGCCAGGTCATGCATCTATGTAGGCACAGATCTAATGGGAAAATGAAACGATGTAAGATGATTTAAAGCGTTGGGGAAGTCTGTCTTCTTGTAAGACAGAAAACAGCATTTTGATTTGAAGAAAAAAGGAAATCATAGAAGCTGTTTTGAAAGGGCCTAGACGCTGTCTTACTGCAAATTTCATTTAGGAGGAATGATAATTTTTGACCTGTTGGCTATGCTCTTGCTAAGGTAGCTCTGTATGTGGTTCACCTTCATTTCTGCTGTTCCTGCCTCATTTCTTGCACACTGAGAGGGACCATTTTTGTGCTTTGAGGAAGTTGCTCTTGAGAAAATCAACTTTTCTGGACCTCTTTGCCTTTCAAGGCAGTCTCCTTTGGATCCTTCCTACCAGTTTTCTGAACAGGTTGAAGACTTTTCAGATGATCTGAATCCTTAATGTCCTGTTCACTTCTATACTTCTAGGATGCTAACTCTACTATTTAATCGCCATTATTGCCATGGCTAGCATCATCTATCATATCCCTGACCTAGGTTTCCTTATTTGTGATATCAAGTTCAGTAAAGCACTTCCTCTAGTTGGCTTGTCCAACACTTGTCTTGAAAAGCTGTGCTTTATGCACTCCTGCTATCTCCCTGATTGCTTGTACTCTGCAATGCTTCCTTTCTAGTAGGTATCAGGGTGACTGAAGTCCCTAATGAGAACCTGGAATTGCAATCAGAACTTTATGCTAGTCTTGGTTGGCAGCAATACTCACCATAACATCTCCACTGTTGACAACTTTTCCAATCTTATCTTTAAGTCTCTGTTCCTCAGAAGAACTCAGCATTCAAGATACTTTTTGTGTAGGCTGTACGCCATCTTACCCACCTCTACTTCTTAAACCGTCTGTATCCATCTATTGCGGGACTCCAGTCAAGCAAGCCATCCCACCATGTGTATGGTACAATAGCATCATCATTCAAGGCCTTGTTATTTGTGTACAGGCATTTGAGATGGGCTTTCAGTTGTGCTGCTTCTGAAGGGCAGTGTAAGTGCCTCCCTCACTGCTGTGTCCCATGCCTTCTCTCCTTCCAGTTATCAGGGAGTTTTGATCTCCATCTCCCAACGGTCCTTTTTAGTAGCCCTTCTCACAAGGTTACTGAACCTGTTGCTTTTCCACCATTTTGCCTGATCGATGTCTTCTCAGCAATCCTTGTACCTCAAAGAAGGTCCTGCAGTCACAGAAGCCAAAGCCTGTTTGTGACACTGGCTTCAAAGCCAGGAGTTGATACACAGAGTGTACCCACTTTTGCCCACACCTTATCCATAGAAGAACAGGTTTGATCTCTGTGTTAAGCTTCTGAAACCACATTACCTGCTTGAGCCTCCAAATGAAACTACAGATATTCCTATCAGCTCAAACATATCACAATCACTGTCACTGTAGCCTCACCTCCATGCCTCAGAGGAGCAAGAGCAGGTATGGTAGTGCAAACTGTGAGCTTTATAGTTGCTTCAAATGTCATAGGAAAAAAGCAGAAAGTTGCCATAACCTAGTCACATAGAGCAGCCTACAGTATGTCCATAACTGACCCTGGGTCTGTCCCTGCAAGGTGCCTGGGTGCTGATTAAAAGTATCCATCCGCACTCATGTCAAACAAGCAAGCTCCCAGAAGGTGCGCAGAGCGTTGCCGAGTCACTCCCCTAGTGAACAGACGAGATTAGAAATATATGTATGACTTCTGTTTGCTGCCAAAAGAGTGGGGAAAAAAAAAAAAAAAAAAAGCTGATATCTTAATTCTAGCTCTTAGACGAGGACGAAATCTGTCCTTAGACATATGTGCCAAGTCCCGTAACTCTAAATGGGATCCTCTGGGCACATACTCCAGAGTGAAATGTCAGCCATACTTTTTAAATAAAGGTCACAAAAAGCCAAGGTAGGAGGACGTATCTGAAATAAAGGAAAAATGCAACTGAAAAGAAAAAATATATATATGTATGCATAAAAGTTTCCTCACATTGGAAAAACAGCTCTAAACTTCTAGGCACAACTAAAAAGCTCACATCATTCTTTCCAGCACCTGTTGTCTTCGTGTCTGCATAGTAAAAGATTCATGCTATAAACAGCCATTCACCATTGACAAGTGAAAGGCATTTCTGCGTGGGAAGAATAAATACTAAAGGCCAGCAAACTGCCTCTTGAATTCATAGACATTTCTAAAGGTTCTATATTCTTTTTCCTCTGCAATATGCAAAAGTATTTGTTTGAAAGAAATTCAAAAGAATAAATGCAAAAGACAGAAGAGGATGACCTCAGAGAAGTCTATGTCTTATCACACTGCACAGAGCTGTGTATCAAACATGTGTGTTCTTAAAAAAAATGCAAAATGGGAAAAAAAAAATAAGAAAAAGAGGAGGAGGAGAGTATTTTTTGTCTTAATCTCTGTCAGACATATTTCATATTCTAGGAATAATTTCCCCATCATTCCTGATTCATGCAACTGCTGTTTTATTTTATATTCACTAAAAGGCAAGGGCAAATGGACACCCGCACACTATGCAAAAGGTCTAAACGCTGAAAATGTAGAAATATATCATAGTACAAATTGTTTCTAAAATTATCTGCTTCGTAAAGTTGTGGAGATTTTTTCAATCTTGGTAATTCTGCCTGAGAGCTTGGCTAGAAAAGTTCATGACATTCACAATAGATAGTTTTAAGAGTGCAGGAACCATTTCTCAAAATAAATATTATGCATTTTGGTTTATCCTCCTTTATAATGATCAAGTATTACTTTTACACTTGTAATGGATGCTTTCCCAATTCTTATTGGCATTACTAATATTTTGTAGGAAAGAGGCTGGTGAGGAAAAATTGTGGGTACAGAAATAAGAAAAATTAGCAGTAATGTAATTTTAGAAATAGAAGATTTCTTTCTGTCATTTTCCACAAGCAGCATAAACTTTATCTAAAAAAAATATTCTCCAGCAGTACAAGTGCTGATTCTGATGTCACTTCAATTTTACATGGGCTTTGCCATTGATTCAGAGTTAGTAGTATAACTGTCTTCAGATTAAGTCCAAAGCTTGTGACCGAGGAAATATAAAGAAGCAGAAGTAGACTGATTTTGAACATTCTGCAATCTCTAATTTTCCCTCAAAAATAGTGTATTCGTTATTTATACATTGAAACAATCGCATTTTGCAGTGATGGGAACTAGTTTGAAGCACCGAAGTGTAGCCAAAGATACACAATTGCTTAGGAAGACTTGCATTGTCTTCACTCATCATTTACTTACGTGTAGGCCAGTGTACTTCACCAAATGGTACAAATAACAAAACTTGAATGTGGCAGGAAGAGTGTAGTTGTATGCACAAGGTAACTGGATGGAGAGGGAGGGGATTTCTGTTTGTTAGCAGCTCTGCTATGAGTATGTTGTGTGACATAGCAAAGCTGTCTCGACTCAGAGGAGCAAAACTCCTTGGAAAACCAGAGTCAAAAGCAAAGATTGGGTGCTCAGAACCTCTAAATATCAGATTAGTTTTTTTTTTCCATGCCATGTTTTGCCTTCTACAAAATGGAGATTTGGGATGATTATTGTAATGTATAATCCCAGTTAATACCTTATGGTCTGCAAGGATACCTCATGTTATATGTAGGTAATCTTGCATGCTACTCAGTCCTTTGGACAAATTACTTGTACTCCTTGCACAAGTACTGTTATAAGCTACGTGTACTTGTCTCAGGCCTTGCTTGGACCCTTACCTGCTTTTTTTCTTTTCTTTTTTTTTTTTTTCTTTTTTTTTTTTAACCTATGTTTTGTTAAAATGAGATGAACGGACCTGAAATTATCTCATCTGGAAACAAAATATTCTTCTTTTTTAATCTAACAGCCAGATAAATGTTCATGCTCTAGCAACCATTTATTAAGCTCACAACTTTCCTTCGAATCAAATACTTGATGCAATCAGTGTGGATGCCAGGAGGAGAAACCCTTTAAGACACGTGCTTAAATTTAGACACCACCTGACGTGCTTAATGCAGAGGAAGGAACCAAAGCTCTAAACATCTAACATTTTAAGCAGATGCATTAGTGCGATCACGCAAGCACATGATCTGCTTCTCTGCTCCCCCCACTACTTCTCGTGTAATCTAGCACCTTTGGAAACCATACTGAATGGGCAAAGCAGAGAGTCTAGTTATTCAGAAATGCTTCTTCTTTCCTTTCCCTTTATGCTACTGTTTCGACATACAGGAGCCTCAATAAGCTCCTGTGTAGGTGCTTAACTTCCATGAAATCATAACTCTCTGGAAGTTAGGCACTTAATTATCAGTTACAAAACACTAGCCATTGAAACAAGCCTGTTGAAAGCAATGAGACTTACGTTTTTACTTAGGCTGATTCATTCTACTGTTCAAGGCATTTCTTAAAGAAACTGAACAGTATAGTAACTAATTAGCCTCCATTACCAGATAGGAGCTGTGAGAACCCTTAAATACTCTTCTAGTGCCTTAATTAACTTAGATGGTTTGCATATTTTCCCTTTCTTTTCCTTCAGTCTTAAAGAAGGACATTTATCTCTGCTTGACATACATTTCTTCAGCAAATTTCCGTACCAAACAATTTACCACACACAGGTATTAGCAGCTTGCTGTGAAATCACCTGATGGACTCTTAACTTAACTGAAGTTATTTTACCACTCACAGCACCAGCTCGCTATTTTGCACCTATGTGGAGTTACATCTTTTTTAACTACCTGGGAAGTATTGCTCCAGAGTACTTGGGAGAGCTAGGCATGCTGATTTTCAGTTTAAAGGACCTCTGAAAGAGCATTATTTTAATGGTAGAACATTCCAACCAACTGGGTTACTTAGCTTATGTCTTCCCAGGAAGCAGAGGTCAAAAGTGCTTCAGATGTGCAAGGTCTGGTTATGCTTATCTGTTACAATAGTAAAGAAATGCATATTGCTAGTCTTAAATTTTATTATTATTTTAATTTTTTTGCCGTGTTTTGTCGAGAATATAAATTCTTTGTAGAGAATATAAATACAACATCATGAACATCTGAAAATGCAGATATAGCCAGCTGAAGAGAGATAATTTCCAAAGTTCATATGGATTTTCCCATATCATCTGTGCATCTTTCCAAATCCTGGTGTGACATGAGCCTAATTTTTGTTTTTTTGGTTAAAGTTTTGAAGAGCTAGCTTTGTGTCTCTTGTAATTCCATTTATGAATTTGGCCCTGAATCTTTCCCCTTTTTTTCCCCATGGGTAACTACTAGCTCAGTCTGGTTCTGTTTTTTAAGTTGTTTACATTTTCTGTTATCATTATATGTTCTCTGGTAGGCTTTTTCTGCTCAGTTTGACTTGTATTTGGAGATTCTTCAATTTAATTTATCATTTCTTATGTCTGGCCCTGTGATGATCCTTCTGTCTGTCTGTTTCACTAGTTGTATGTTTCAAATAACCTCAGGAATAAATTCCATCAAAACAGAATTTTGAGTTTTGCCTAGATAAAACACAAAATTGAATTTCTACTATTTAGAATTGAGGATTTTTTTTTAATGCATCCTGAATTTGAGCAAAATGTTACGAACTTTGCAAAAAGTGTAGTCCTGGTATTGTATTTCATAAACATGCTGCATGCTTGCCTTGATCTTCTAGTTATTCTCCTACCATTCAACAGCATAAAAATTGCAGATACTTTGGGATTTTCAATCACATTTTGATTATGCCTCAGGTTAACTAGTTCAGCTCATTTTTTGGTGAGCTTCGAAGGGTGGTGTTCGCAAGCATGAGGAGTCATGTGCTCTTGCCTGTCACATGTTCATGATATCCACAGCTATTTTATATTGAAAATAAAGGACTCAAAAGAATGTCAGCAAGTCACCAATTTAAAGTGCTGCAGCTCATCTGGTTGATTTTGCCTTAAGAAGTGGATGACAGAGCGGAGACAAGAGCTGCTCTCTAGAAAGTTGGTAGGAATGGCGGACAGCATGAGCATCTCAGACTGGGGATGGAGGAGGCAACTGCATTTGCCAGCACACGTGGGTCTGGAGGCAAATATCTATGCACAGATGCTTACAAAGGGCACTTGAGGGTTTTGCCAAAGTGTTACATTTGTGCAAGGTCACAGAGTATGAATTTAGCAAGATTGGGGAAGAGAATACAAACATTTCTGAGTTGTGCTCTGCTGCTTTACAGACCGTCATCTCAGCTAAGCAAGGGTTCCCAGAAATATGCGCTGGCCTGCTGTTTTAGCAGCATAAGCATCATAGAATGAAAGCACAATGGGCCAGTATCTCCCCAATATTTTAATATCTAAATACTTAACCCAGCTGCTGTAACTGTGCTGTGACAGCTGGAGCTTAGGGAACAAGTGGGTTCAGGCTGCAGCATGCGGAAAATCCAGACTTCTGTCCCCAGTTTTCCAATGGATCTTCTGCGAGAGCATCTGTGGCACAGGACTGCGTTTCTTAAGTGTCCACATTCCTCTGAAGTAAAATGAAATACTAGGCATACAGCTGATGCTTTGGAAGGCCCTTTCTCCTTATATTTGCTTCTGGTGTATAGTGACAAGGAGATTAACAGAGTTGGTAAGGACATGTGCTCCTATTACTATCGTGAGCAAAAAATCCAGAGGCCTTTCCGAGGAGTGGTTGGGAAAACATTGTGAATTATGTGGTGGATTAATTCCAGGAAATGGTTGTACCCAATCTGAGGTTAATACCAAAAGCCTGCTTCATAGCTATTACTTCATTATTGCTGGGTTTTCTCGCTATGATCTTCTTTCATAAAGAACGCAGAAGATTTTGAATGAAATACATCTGATTTTGTCTCTGAAGTATTTGAGCAGAATCTGAATGTAGAATGTACTAAACAAAGCCTTTCCATTAAAATAAAGGAAGCATAAGGTAGGGAAGTGAGGATGATAAATTTCTCAAAGATTCCCCACTCTTTTCCACCCATTTCATATCTCATCCAAAAGATTATGATAGAAACAGTTCTATTTTGGGGGAAGAAAAAGTGGTTTTTTTTTTGTGGGTTCCCTGCTCCTCCACCGCACCCCAGTACATTCAGAACAGTAAATACGTACCTGAATTTGCACCCTAAGCAGAGCTACCTGACCACCAAAAACAGATAATGTCATTTTTTGGGGCCCCTTAGAGGATATAGGGTTATGCCTTTCCATATAAGTCAGAAACAAGGTAAAGAGATCTTCTTAGAGAGAAACTAAAGGCACAAAAATATGCAGTGGCAGCTGATGGTGCCTTGCACAGAGGGCTTCAAGCATTGATGGGATCCTAGGTATTACTGTAACCAGTAAATGCACCCTGCATTTGTCTCACACACTCTGTTGTTAAAACCTCTTATTTCTTTTCCAGGCATCTTGTTTTCACTGGTAGTCATGATGTATGTCATCTGGGTCCAGGCCATGGCTGATCTGGAAAACTACACACACGAGAAAAAGATGGAGTGCCCGGACTTCGCTGTTTATGTGCGCTACGGCTGGTCTTTCATGCTTGCTCCTATAGGAGTATTTTTTGCTTTATTAGCGGGAATGCTTTTCTTGTTGATAGGGCGTTCCATTTATTTGCACTCAGACTAGCCATACATAGCTAAAGGGAATGCTGGCATCTTAGTGAGACTCCGTGACAGTTTAAAAATGGAATTTTATACATTATTATGGCAATCCTAAGTATGCAGGCACACTTCTCGAATTCTGTTTAAGGGTAAAGGACACAAAAACTCAGTACAGGGAGAAACAGCCTTCAGCCCCAGATAGTTGCATATAATTCTTTAGAAAATACATAATTCTCCATGTTGTGCTATTAGCAGCAGTAGATAATTTTGCAAACAGAAGAAGGCAAAAAATATTCTGCAACCAAAAGCCCAATATAACAAATGGGCCAAATAAAGATTTTATACATTTGTTTTTTACTATTTGTCTTGTAGTTCTGCACATGGATAATGGTACAAGATTGAAATGAAAAAAAAACACATTCAAACACAGTAATTTGATCCATCTCCTCTCCTGTTTTCCACTACTTGCCTTAGCTTTAATACAAGCAAACCTGTCTGCACTTAAAAATAGAGTGCAGTTGTTCACGCGGCATCCATGTGAAGAAGGGAAGAGGGAAGACAATTTCAGTAAAGAGCAATTTGGTGCTAGTCAGTACATGTAAAAGCATAACTGCTTCTATTACATGCTTTTCTGTATACATGTGAAAGATGTATACTTCTATAGTCTGAAACCTGTGTTTGTTTGTTGCATGATTCTGTAAGCTGAAATGCCATAGTTAAACCACTAGCTAAAGTTATGCCAAAATTGTTCTTTGAATTATAGTGTTCATACTCTAATTAAGTTTTAACCCTTATATTTTGGATGGAATAATTGGCTACTCCAATACATATTTTCTTGGTTGTGTAGATTTAAATAGAAGGGGAGAAAATGTAAAATGATGTTTTTATTAAAAAATGTTTATTGTGCAAGCAATATCCAGACCATGAAAATGTATGTTTTATGTACACCTTGTTTTCCTAAATATTAAAAATCTGCATTTTAGACCAAATCCTGCTTGCCTACTGGTCATCCCAGAGAAACTGATGAAATGAGCTAAGACATCCAGAGGAGAAAGATTGGGTGCTGTATATTAGTAGTGGCTCGTGTGTGTACGTGCGTGTGTATGTGTGCATACGTATGGAAGATGGGGTGAGGATGTGACTGTTGTGCATGGTATGGAACCATTGGGATGGTGTATGGGCAAAATTTGGTCATTTGGCATTGTGCCCAAGCAGAAATTAAATCCATCTGAGAGTGTGTAGTTTTCCACTTCGTAACTCAAAGCAGGGTAGTTTGGGATGGATGGAGAAAAATAAAGACTGCATGTTGGTTTCTTCTTGTGCATAATGCTTAATTCCACAGCTGTTATGAATACGAAAAGAATCACTAAAAGGCAGGAAAGCAGGGCTCACCTAGAAGATGTGGTGGGCTAGATTGGCTACTGCTTCCATTTCGGGAGCATTTGTGATTGGAAGATTTCCAGCGTTCCCTGCTACTTATTTATTTTTCCATCATCAAGATTAGCTTTATACGTTATAGAACAGGAAGACAACAAGGGCAGGGGGTAGAGGAGTTGGGACTATGAGGTTTGGAATAATTACCAAATCACAAAAATATTTTTATTGGCAGCTAACATGGTGTTTTTAATTACTGTGTGAGAGAGTATGATGGGTGAATTCTAACCAAATATTCATAAACATATATATGAACTCCATATAAATGATAGCCATCCGGAGAACATTAAGGTTGCACTGTAATGCGCTTGGTTAGCCAGGAAATGCTGGAATTAACCCTGCCCCTTGTGCATATGGTATTATATTCCTGCCCTTAATTACACAATCACATACTGTTTCTCAAATACTACAATCTGTTGGTATTTACCCGCTTTACAGTCTAGGATACTCACTGGCAACTGTGGAGGTAAATGCAATAATCAAGAGCTATTTGACTAGGTACCCCTCCTGAACCCTGTCTGCTTCTCTGCGGGGGAGACTCCTTCTCCACAAGAACTGAAGTCACTTTCTTGCAACTTTTAGAAGCTGGAGGAACTGAGAGGTGCCTCAGAGCTGGACTTCCTCCAGCAAACCCAACCATGTGTGCAGCGGCAACTAATAAACCCTGCAAGGAATGAGCCAAAGGCTCCCGTGGAGCCCTTAATTCAGCCCATGTGCATCTTCAGAGCTCTTTCCATTATGCAGCTAAATTAGCTACGCTCTTATGTGCAATGCAAACTCTCTCTGAGGGAGCCGTTCGGGTCAGGCTGCAGGCGCAATGGCCATGGAAGATCGAAGGTGTTTCTGGGGGTTTCCTTAGAAACTTCAGGAAGCCTTTTCAGGCGTCAGTAGAAATTGCTTAAGTACTCATAAAGTTTTCACTCAAACTGACGCTTTTGACAATATTCTGAAGTTCTATCAATTTCCTTCTTTAACTGGATCCAACTACCTTCTCCTAATGATAGAGCTGAGAGTCAGGTTCCTTCTGAAAAGAAGGTGGACAGGTTGCTTTCACACTCCAATACACAAAAATAGTCAAGCGTAGCTGTTTTAAATCAGGATATGGGTTTGATGGTGGTGAAGAAGCTTTTCCATACAAAAATTACCTAAAAGCATAGTCTAACTCTTGATCCCTGATTTCATTTAAAAACTCAGTACAAAGGAATGGCTTTGTAATATCTCCAGGAAGACACACCAGCTAAGGGAACTTGCTCTGATCCTTAGTGGTGGTTCAGGTATTTTCATGGTTAGGGGTGAGTAAAAGGTTGTAAAGGACATGAAATTCTGTAATCAAAATATTCTGTGAAATTGGTCATAGAACTGTGTTCCCTACAAACATATTGGGATTTTGGTTTTCCTTTTTAATTGCCTGGTTGGCTCAAAAGCCTGTGGTAAAATCAGAGATTTTTTGCAGAATGTGTCCAGAAAAGTGATCATGAAAAGAGTGGGTAGATAATAAACAGCTTCTTACTAGTTCAGCCGCCTGCACAATGATGAACTTGCAGGTATGGTAAGGACTGGGACTGCCTATGAAGGAGGCAGTGAGAAAGGGAGGAAAAGAGGAAAAGAAAGGAGGACGAGCGTTCCCCCTTTTGCAGCTGTTGTGGATTCCAGGGGGATTCACTGACACAACGTGGTGAAAGCAGCTGTGGGCAAAACCAGGCAGAAGAGGATTTGCCCCTAGTTAATCCTTGTTACTCACTGGGGCGGCTGCTGGAATTCTCCCTGGTTCTGCTCTTCATGAAATATGTGGTTGCTTGTTAACATTTGCATTAGTGAGGTAAAGCAATATTCTCCTTAGGGGAAATGCAAAATAAAGGCTGCTCTATTTCTCTGCAGGGAGCCTCCCTACTGCAACTGCAACTATAATGGCTAGTGAACTGCTAATAAGAGAGCAGTAAGTAATATCTGTACTGCTGTCCACATTCTTACACAATCATAACTGCTTGCACTTAACTGTCTCTTAAGAAGTCAAGCTGAACCTCTTGCAGGAGCTATTTACCTTCTAATGGAGCAGCTAGGTTTTCTTCTGGCTCTCCTGTTCCTGCTTGTACTTGGGGTGGTGTAATTCCCAAGCAGTGAAGACTAGATAACATATGTTCACAGGAAATTTGGCGGTGATAGCTTAGAGTACAACAGGATTGCCTTGTTGTAGGCAACGGAGATACTGAAATTGAAAACAGAAGCCAGTCATTTGTAATCGGAAGTGTCAGAAGAGATGAAGAATCTCAAGTATTTTCAGTACCACTTTTCACTTCATGTCCCTCACTCATGTTTCTAGTGTAAACTGGTCTGTCTAACCAATACAAAATATTGCTGTTCCTCCCAGGAGACATGATGATAATAGTGATCAGCAGATTATCAGATCTAGTATGAAGGTAGGAAGAAACGGAGGGCTGGTAGGATCTCCTGTGTTAGACACCCTCAGACTCTGCACCCCATTTCTCCCTGCATCCGTAAGAGCCCAGACGTGTCTCACAGAGTGCTGCCAGGCTTCACATTGCGCTCTGCACCAGAGCAGTGGCACCGTAGGAAAGTCATCCCAGGTTATTCGCTGTAGGTGAAACGCCTGAGTCTATCTGTAGCTTATCTGATCCTAAGAAATGCCAGGGATGCCTTTTACAGAAGCCCAGGAGAGCACACACATGCAGAATGCGCCTTTCACATTGATAGGCAGCCGCTTTGACCTGGGTTGTGGGAAGGAGATGGTCTCGGCAGTGGTACTGCACCTCATTCTTCCACAGCCTGTGCCCTGGGTACCCCAAGGAAGCATCCTCTGAAATGACCTGCATATGATTCAAGAATTAAACTGGTTACGGGAAAAGCCTTAAATTAATGCTCCTTTAAGAATAAAACACACTTAAAACAGAAAGAAATCCAGAAAGATAATGAAAAACGTTCCCCCCTCCACTTCTATCCCACATCAGATTGACATCCTCTGTTATGTGGTTTTACTTTGAAACAGATCACTCTCATTGCAACACGTTTAATGCTGCCAGCCACCACATGGTTATTTGGCAGCTATTTAAAGCTCAGATCATATTACTCTGTCGCAGTGCTAGGCACCCATGTTCCAACTGGTATACAACGATCTAAAGAGAAATCAGCTTCAGGTTTTGTTCTCTGAAATTAAATGTTACGATCTCTATGATTCCCTTTCCCCTCTTTTCTTCTTCCTTTTTTTTTCTTTTTCCTTTTTTTTTTTTTTTTTCCCCTGTGCATTATTACTTTTTGGAACACCGTTTTCCTAGCACCACAGGGGAAATTCAGTTAGGTTGCCAGCCTGATATAGTGTATTATCAGGCGCGTTAGCTTTTCCTCCCTCTTACATTTGCTTAAGAGCTTATAAACCACAGAGACTAAAAAGTGCTAAATAGAATGAAATGACCTGTCAAGGGTAGATACACTATTTGTGAATGACTTGAAAAAATTCCACCAGCTTCAAGCACTCCAATCTCACTGACTGTCTGCACTATTTTGAAATCTGGCCTCTTTCTTTTTTTTCCCCCCCAAGTAAAGTACTTTGATGGTCATTGATATTTGATGATTCCTTCCTGAAAAGGACTAATTTTGTCTTCCCAAATTAAGCCCAGGCCTAAATTTTGTAGCAGGACAGCTAGCAATTATGAGATGGCAAATAGATTCGAATCCTGCTCTTAATATAATGAGCCTGATTTTGAAGTTAAGACTAGCAACTCCCAGGAAGATTTAACCAATAAATGCTCTACCCTGTGGGGAATTTAATTATTTTATTGATGGAGAATGGAAAAATTTTCCATGTGAAGTAAAGTGACTGATCTCAAACCCAGGTCATTGCTAACTCTAATAGATGTATTGAACTGAAGAGCTGGAGTGATCAGATTGCATTTAACCTCTCTCAGGAAATGGGAGTGCTGTACTCAGGAGGAACAGCGGGTATTGATTAGGAAACCAAAATTTTGGATGTAATCCTTCTTCCATTCCTTCTGTTTTTTTCTTTTCCCAGCAATTAAATCAAAAACGGTTTTCAAGCTTTAAAGCTTTGCCCTGAACTTTGAAGAGCAACTTCTGTTTTCCAGTATGTTCCTGGGACTAGTGCTAAGGTTCTACTGAAACTCGTTTCTTTGGCACATCTTTCACATCATCCAATGCAAAGAGCCTTTCCTGAGGAGCAGGCTTTATCTAAGGAAGTGTTAAGGCTTCCTCTGAGAGCTGCAGAGCACGGGTGTGCGTACGCCACACACGCCACAGCCTCTGCTTAGTTACCAAGGCCAGTTTGCAGAACCGTGTGAGCTGCTTCAGGACCCAGTGAGGGGTCTGGCCTCAGGTAAATAGGGATGTAACTTAACACGTGGGCTGTGTCTTCTGCACTGACTCTTCTGAAATGTCTGTGTTGTGATGTAGTGTAGACAGCTCTTTAGCTCTAAAAGTTAGCTCAGATGTTGGACCCTCTCAGCCGATAGTGACCATATCATAGTGGTGGGCAATGGAGCTGGCAAGAAAGAGAACTGTAACTTGGATTATGCTCTCTGCTTTACCTGCAGAGACAGTGCCAGCTGGGTCAGTATTATATATCCATTGCTCTATCTCCACCTTTGCCTACACAAAAAGCTTGTTTTGTTTCTGAGGTTGTACAATACACAAGCCATCTGTGGGCCTCCCGATTGCTAGCTGCTTTGGAGGATACGTGCCTGGCAGGGTGTAGAACAGGACTTGGTATGTGCAGGTTGCAACCCTTCAGTAAGATTTATATAATAATGTGTAAAAGCCAAGCAAAGTCCCATTTTGCACTGGAAGATTTCTGATAGAACTGCCCATTTAGGCATCACCAAAACCTGTGTTCACAAGAGTATCTAAAAAAGCGTAGTGATGGAAAAAGATGGAGCTGTGAGGGGGCAACTTAACAAAAAAAAGTTTGGCCCCTAACAGATTTTCAAAACACCCAGATTCTGCAGAAGCGTGTCAAAGATGTAGTTTTAAGTGGGAAAAGACATTTTTACCATGAGAACTTCTGAACTACCGAATCTTCCAGCATTAGACTTTGCAAAAGGCTAACTAAACTGAGTCTGGCGGGACAGGGATCCCTGCCTACTGCTTCCCTTGTGAAAGAGGAACCGCAGCATATAACACATCTGCAGAGATTTGTATTTACTGGTTAGCATAAAAGGAGACACAGGTAATATCCATGTCACCCCACGTAAGCCATAGCCCATATATTTTAAGCAGGATGGAAATCCTGTCAGCTGACACCTCTATCTGTCAGCCCGGCGCTATTTACTCTCACTCAGTGACTCGCACAAGCAGGCCAGAGAAGGGAGGAAGAAGAGAGGTGGCAGTTTCACGGAGAGAGGGAGGCGCAGCGCTGGGCATTGCCGCAGCGAGGCTCGCAGAGGGACAGACGGCCGTCCAAAGCTCTGCGCTCGCTGCAGGCGCGTGGGGAGGGGAGCGGGGCTGCCGTGCGGGGCTGCCGCGGGAGAGGGGCGCGGAGAGCGCCCGGCCGCCGGAGCGCTGGCTCGCGCGGCCCAGCGCGGAGCTGGCAGCACGCGCGGGCTGCGGCAAAGCCCCTTGAGCGCGGGGGGCGGCTGGGGGGTTTAGTGCTGCTGACAACAGCGTGGCTTTTCTCCTGCCTTCACGGGGCGTTTGCTTTTAGCTCAGATATTATGCGTTTAAATCTCTCCAGAGCTTGGATTGGGTCAGCCTTAACGCAGCTAAGGCTAATGCGCGTAAACATAATTTACCCTTAACACAAGTCTTAAATTACCTTAATAATGATGAACGCCATTTCTGGAGCAAGACAGCCCCCGGTGAGGTGCTAGACCCTGCAGTCCACCAGACTCCTGCTTCTCGGATTCTGCAGCGCTTTTTGCTACAAGCAAGTGCTTCAACGAATTCTTCCTTAAATAATTAGCTGTGAGAGTGATATTAATATTAATACACAATATCCATATTAATAACAATAATACATGTTTTTATGCAGTTTTATTCATCCACAGAGCTCAAAGTGCTTTTTAAATGAGGTCAGTGCAATTAACCCTCTCGAAGCACTGCTGTGAAGGATTTCCAGATGTGTTCATATCTGCTGTCACTGTGCATCAGCTGGTCGCACGGTCCCATTGCTAACACCTTTAAGCTGGGGCCAAAACCTAAAGCAAAACAGTGGGAAGCCTCCGGATTAGATAGGGTTTCTGGTCACAGAAGCTGCCACTGCCCTGAAAGGAGAAAGAAAATAGACTGGAAGCATTTGCAGACAGCCCTGCTGTGGTTAAAATGTTTTGGGATCACTGAAGAGCTGAAATGAGGAGGTGCAGCCGTTGGCAAAAACTGGAAGAGGTAGCAGGGAGAGGGAGAGGAGACGTTCCTAAGTAACATGAAGCTTAAAGAGCTGTCAAAATTTCTGAGATCAGCTCCTGCTCTTCCTTGAGGAAGAGCATTCCCAGTGATCTGGAAGAGGAGTAGTGGGGGGGTTAAAGCTCTAAAAGAAGGCCTCCGATTTTAGAAATGTCTCTCCTCTCCATAATCCCTCAATTTTTATAACATTTCCTAGGTATGACATTATACAAACTGTGCGGGTGACAAATCCTCCGTTTGCATTAGGTTTAAGTGGCTTCCCTCCCATCACTCCTCACTGTTAAAAATACATTACAGAAATTACTGTCCTGCCTCTGAAGATGTGTGATGACTCTGGTGTCTTGTTGTTTATTTCTAAAACATTTTGGCACTTTTCCTGCCAAATTTCCCCTTCGGCTTGGAGTGGGGGGATGGCACCGTGCAGGGTTAGAGCGGGATTTCTCAGTTTCCCTGGTTATTGCACACATGTGTTGCGGGATCGCAGCTCGCATGCCAGGCACAATGGGATCTAAATGGGGAAGAATGGTAAATGGCGAAATCCTCATGAGGAAAGGAGAAGGGAAAACACAGGAAAGCCACAGTTCGGGCTGCCATGGGAATGGCCACACTGGATCCAACCACAGATACTGGCCCTGTATCTTGTCCTCCTGCACGGGCAGGAGGCATTTGCAGGACTGTGAGAAAAGAACGTGCATAAAAGAACCCCGGGACAACCTTTCAGCTTCTGCAAAGAGGAGAGATGCATCCCTGCTTCCCCTTGCTGCACGGGGCCCTCCGCACCTGAAGAGCCTCCTCGTCCTTGCAGCTCCGCTCTCCTGCTCCTGAGGGAGCCAGGCCGCTGCAGGGATCCCTTCTCTCTCGGATAAGAGCCCGTCTCAGTCCCTGCGGGAAGCGCAGACCTTCCCGCCCGACTGCCCGAGACCCTTCCCTTCGCGCCGAGCGGAACAGCGGAGGGGGCGTCTCCGCTCCATCGGCTCGTTGCTCCCAGCAGGTGTCACTATGGAATGGGGAAATGCAATTTGCGGGCTGGGAAAGCAGCTGCCGGAGCCCTCGCTCAGGAGCTGGGCTGCAGGGAGAGCCTTCGTGGACTGGGCCAGAACGTCGCCTTTTCCATCCAGGAAACTTTCGCAATTAGATCCCAAAAGGATGCGTCTCAGCCCCCCGCCTTCCCCCCGCTGTCCGTTTCTCTCACCCCACTACGGGAGTGCTAATAAGAGACAGGAGGAGTTTTGTGAGTTTTTTGAAATATTCCCCAGAAACAAATAAGAAAATCCACCCTTCTTCACGGATCGCCACCTTGCGCAGTCACGCAGCACCGTGACGCGCAAAGTTTCCAGCACTGTTGGTAATTACCGATAAGCCCGGTTCAGCTCTCCGTTACATACAAAGCTGGGTAAACAAGGGGAGGGAAAAATTAATTAGAGCCCGTGTTTGCTAAAGCTGGCTCGCGATTCCATCGGATCACGTTTCTGCTCCCTGCGTTCCCTCTGCACAAACATTTGGATGGTCAGGGCTTGCAGGCACCCAGGTGCGCAGGAGGTGCTTTGCAAACAGTGCGTGTCTCCCAGGGCCTGCAGGCCTGTCTGGCCCTTGTGTTTGCAGCTCACCAGGGGATTTTGGAGGCCAGGAGAGGCAAGGTTGGATGGCCGCCTCTCCTGAGCTATACTGCGGTGTCCCCACATCTGCAGGAGCTGCGAGGAAAGGGAAGACAAGTGGGAACACAAAAGAATGGGAAGGACAGTCATCTGGAGACTTTTCAGATGTATTTTGAGCAGGTGGTTGGAACTGATGACCTCCAAACGTCCCTTCCAAAGGAAATTATTCTATAGTGTGATGACTGTGCCCTATGGCAGTGGCATCCCATTTGCTTATGCATGTCCTTGAGCAGCTAGTGCACTTCTGTTTGCTGCATATCATTGACCAGTTTTATGCAGTGGCAATGCCTGCTCTTCCACTCTCAAGGCTCAGGACCTATGTGCAGGAAGGCTGAATGTGTCATCTCCTTAACTGATTATGAATCTAGTGTCCTCTGAATCCTCCCCCTCAGCCTGGGGGCGGAACTCAGATAAATCTGCAAATTTGGACCCTACTTGGTCATGGATGAGTGTTTTAGTGTCCTTGGCGTCATTTCCCGCCAGGTTCATTTCCCGCCACATTCATTTCCCTGAAGAAGACCCTTACAGGCAGTGCCTCAGTGATTTCTTCAGACTCTGTTCTGAAGTGTAGAGACCAGTCTGGGCAGTTGCAGAGCAGCTATAAGGCTTAGCTCACATGTCACACCTAGTCATATAGCCAAAGCATGAATACAACTGGATGCATCCATTAGGAGAACTCAAATGTCCGCATGTGTTGTTTGTGAAGAAGAATAAAAAATGTATCAAGGGCAATGCAATTCTTCTGGAAACAGCTTGCAGAGAGCGCCAAATTGGCTTGATGTTTTGCTGGCAATAAGTGATTTGGTGAGTCCTGGCATCTGCTTAGACTCGTGATGTGTTTCTCCTCTTGCAAAGAAATGCTTGGCAGATGGATCCATAAAATCTTGCCCTTAAGTGCACCCCTTTTATTGGTGTTGTTCGTGCACTGGTGCACAAAGCTGTGTTTTATGGGCTGCTGGGAAAGCCTCAGATCAAAGCTAATATGTTCTATTTTATCCATGATACTTTCATCCGGAGGAAGAATTCAAACAATAGGAAATCCTATATGAAGAAAATCAGGCTGCTCATATTATTTCCCCTATTTTTTGCAGAGCTCAAACAATGAAAAGAAGGTCCTGGGCAGAGGCCTAATATCATTTCCTCCTTTCACCCACTAGACAACCTGCACACAGTTTGACTTGGCCTTTTGGGCATCCTCATGGCCTCTAACCCAAAGCAATTGCCCTGGCAGAGTGCTTCTAAAACAAATTGTGAATGTATGAGTGTAATTAAATTCTCCCCTCTCCCTGTTGAGCTACTATTTGGAAAAAAAAAAATCATACCTATGCTCTAATTTTAGTTTATTCTGAACATAGTTGCTGGATGTACGCCATTCTAATTAAACTGCAAAGTTCTTTTGTAGAGAGCTCAGATGTTGCTGAAATCTATGTCAAGCATTACACAAGTCTGTATCGTTTCCACTGGTCTTTCTAAATTCCACTGGCATAGCAAAGGAATTGCAATAAAAAAAGAAAGAAAAAAAAAAAAGAGTAAAAGAAAAAGAGAAGAAAAAAAGACCCAAGATGTATTTACTGTTGCACTTCGTCTATCCCTGGGGTCTTCATGGAATTTACAAAACCAGGAGCAGAGTCTGACACAGGGTGTCAGCTGGCGAATGTGGGTGGTGCTTGGGCTTCAGCTAAAGATTCTTTTAGAAATTCAGCCGAGCAGAAGAAAGCATCCTTCCATTCCCAGAGCAGCCCTTTAGAATTAGGGCCTAAATTTGTTAGCATGGAGCGAGCAAACGGTCGGCAAGTTGCTCCCTATGTGTCGGTTGGAGAAGTGAATCTACTTGAACTGGCATCGCTGCCCGCCATGTCCAGCAGAGAAACCCGAGACGCCCGCGCTCGGGGTGCAGGAGGCTCTGGGACGGCAGCCAGCCGAGCTGTGCACACTTGCTCTTACTCAATTAGCAAGTTGAGGCTGCGCATGTAATCGACACTGCCTACAGTGCCAAGCAGCCAGTTGCCCTCAGCAGCTAATAATATAGAACTGCAAAGTACAGTTAATTAAATAGCTACAATTTATTCTGTAATATGTCCCCCACATACAAAATGGCATGTAATTTCCTGCCGGCGATGTGGGACACTGCTCTGAGGGTTGTCGCTTGTGGCCCTGCTCTCAGGTGCCAGTCCTTCCCAAGCGCTGTGTGCAGGATCTTGGCCTGGGTCAGGGGCTAGTGGATGCCATGACTGGCACCAATAATGCTGTTAGCTTTTGGTCTCTTTTTTGGTAGTCTCTGTGTTTAGGGTTGATATGGGGTCTTTTATGAGCTATTTTTGTCAGCATGTTTTTCAAAGAAAACATGCAATAGTGGAGGACAAGGTAAGAATTCCAGTTTTCTAGGGTAGTGTGTGGATGTCCGTGGAAGTTCATGCCAAGCATTTGTGCTCTACCCAACCAGTTACTCTTTCAGTGCCCTGAAACATTAAGCAATAGTCTAATATAGAGATTCTGTCTCAGCTTTGGTCCTGTGCCGTGGCAGAGAATTATGACTTGTATGAACTAGGTATAGAAGATGCATGGGAAAGGCTTTGCAAATAGAAGGGGATTTGTTTTAGAATTTGGCAACAAATTATTTTTTTTCATAAAGATGTTTTTTAGACTGTACCCCGTGCTGTTTAAGAGCATATTTGTGACAACTGTGTTGTTAGTTATAGGATGAAAAGGGGGGCAGTAAAATTTTATGAGGATATTAAAACCCAGAACAACACAGGAATTATTTTTGACTGATTGAGAGTAATCTGAGGGCTGCTGTATGAATGCAATATTGCTTTCTCCTCTGTCTCTGATTGCTGCATTGAGATTTTGTCAGGATCTGCTGTTTGTCTGGGTCAAGATGAAATATCTACTTGGTGTTGAGGGGGAATAAAACATTTTTACAGCAAATCCTTGATGATGTAAAATGCAGTTCTTAGGACGCAAAGATATCTCTGCTACTGCTGCAAATGAGGTGTAAGCCCACTGAAGTAAACTCACACCAGCCTGAGCAGAGACCAGAAAATAGTACCACATGTTCCTTTTAAAAACAAACAAACCAAACAACAAAAAAAGCTGGAAGAGACAGCTGAAGATAAAGATGTATTTGAATGATCTGGTAATTATATGTACACCAAGAGCCATTCATTTGTCTATCTATTCTTCCTTTGCCAACATTGGCGAGCAGGCAGAAACTAGGCTCTTGCAACCTTCTCTGTCATTTGCTGCTTCTTTCATCTGCTTTCCAGTTTTGAAATCAAACATTTAGCTTTCCTTCTTCTGTGGAGATTTTAAAATGTTTCTGTTGTATTTCCTTACTTGAGTCGGCTTCCACTTCTCACAGCAATAGATGGGCTCAGTGCGAAAGGTTTAATGATTAGTCTGGAACATTGAATTATTACTTTCAGGAGAAAATAGAGGGCTGTGAATCCTGAAGTTTAGGAATGTCACCTGTAGTGACAAGAAAGTATTAGGGAGGGCTGATGGACAGTTAGTGGGCACAGCCCTGTACCATTTCTATACCACAGGTATAGGGCTAGTTGTTGTACACTCTCTTTTCAGAGATACTAGGAGACAAAGTCTCTGCCCGTAACAGTTTACACTTTGACTTAGAACAAAATATAACAACAATTATGTGGGGAAAGATCAAGAATTAGGAAAGCAGTAATAAGATCACACAGTAAGTGACTGCCTACATGCACAATTAGATAGTTCCAAGTCATTTTAAAGTAGAGCTGTGTGAATAATTGATTTTTCACTTCAGTGGACAAACTGAAGAAAAAAAAGACCGTTCATTCTGGGTTGATTTGAAACATAAAATTTTATTGGATTTCTTGGCAAAATGAAAAAAAAAAGGAAAAAAATAGCTTGGGCTCAAAGATGATAAATGTTTACATTGGTTAGGGGAGTTTAAATGCTCATGAAGTGCATTTTTCATTTTGAGAAGTTTAACTTTTGAAGAGAAAGGATAAAGTATTTTGAAAATCTGAAAATAATTTATTTCAGTATTTTGAAATAATATTTTTCAGTAAAAACTGTTAGCCAAACGAAGTCAAAGTTGTGAACAATTTTGACGTGTGCTGTTTCTGCAGTAAATAAGGACACTCATTCCATCTATCCTGCATGGGATAGCTCATTGTTGGAAGACTGATTGAAAATAACTTCTGAGGAAAATGATGGTATAATCTCTGAACAGTGACTTTTAACTCACTTCTGTTTGAGGTAGATGAAGGACGTGATTCTCATGCCATTCATCTGTTACAAAGATAAGAGTTTGGGGAAAATATTCAAGTCAGATCATTCTATAGGTTTTTATACAGTAATAGATAAATAAAAATCTGTAAATAAGGTTTGACAAATAAAGTAGCTATTTAAGCCGTTCATCACAACATGACTGGTAAATTAGCAATTCTGAGAATTAAAACAATAAAATAGTGTGTGGTATCAATATTCAGGTAAGTGACATGTATTTCTAGTGGAATTATAAAGACATCATTTCTGCAGCAAACCGGTAACGAGCATTCCCGCCATGGGTGGTTCCTGGCTGCTTTGTGGGGCTGAACACAGCCAAAATCTTGTGTCTGATTTCCCCAGCAGCTCAGGTGTTAACATAGAGCAGGAAGCTACAAAGGCCAAATCACTGTTTTTCACTCATTATGGAAGAGCTGCTGCATCTTTTGTAGCCTGTGGTTTCAAGCTCTCTCTTCCTATATAATAATGGACAGATTAAAGAAGTAACACAGATTATTTTGCTGGGATCCCAAAAGACATCCATTTCATGGGCCCTGTGGGTGGTGATTGTTAGAGTTCTTAAACAAACATCTTTAGTTCAGGATTTAATGCTTATTTCAGGCTGTATTGGTATCTCATACCTTACCTGATATTGGTAACCCATATCAATACCTTAACTCCCATATTTTCCTTATAGCTAAAGTATTTCTTTCTCCGAAATATAGTCCACTCTTTATCAGTCCCTCAAGAAGCATGTTTTATTTTAACATGTCAGACTTTGCTTAAATGCTACTGATTGAGTTACTTCTCACGTTACCCGAGTAATTTAGAGCAAGAATAAAGGAAAGAATGAAATTGTCTAGCGTGACCGCTGCTCCCATGTCCATCTCTCACCTTCAGCTAAGAAGAAAAGATGCTGCTGAGCAAGTCATGGCTGGGTTCTGTGCAAGAGAAGAGCATGTATCTGGTGTATGGGGCCTGTGCCCTCGTCGGGGCACACAGATCTGCTCTTCAGATGGCTGTATCGACCTTTCCTGACGTGGACCCGGCTCAGGACTATAGGAGGTTATTTATGGCTCTCTTTGCTGAGGCCTAGACAGATATTCAAAATGAAGGCACCTTGATCCAGTTAGGTTACAGAAAATAATGGGCACTGTACATGTATTTTATGCTTTTGCTTTTCTTTTGATTTGGCTGAAAGTGTCTCTCTCTGTGTCTCTTTCCTCGTCCTACTATCATTTCCCTTTCTTTTCCCTTTCCATAAAAATTTCAAGTCTGAATTCCAGAGCTGATGGAGGAAGGCCAGGCACCAGCACAACCCCTGATCTTCAGGGGAGTAGGATTTGGGCCATATCAGGCCCTCTTTCAGGTGCTGCTGAAACAGTCAGACAACAGATCTGTTTTATATTGAAACTTTATTAGGGACAGTCGGTCTTGGTTTTCTTTATGTTTTTCCCTGTTTTCCTCTCCAGGAAATGGAAAAAAAGAGCCACACCAAAAGAAACTCACTGGGCATATAATAATGATAAAAGCAACATCATCACTGTCATTAATGGCCACACCATGATGGTCTTACAGGAGATCACCTTATCGTGACTTCAGCGGGTCTCTGTGCAAAACAGTGCTTCTCATGGCGTAGAAAGAAACTGAAACCTGTTTATTTACGACTGGCTAGGAATGAGCTGCCTCATTAGTGTGGTATAAAATGGGTATAATTCAGCATTCCGCACGATCCTTTGTGACGTGTTGACAGGTGCTGTCATGCACTATCACTTTTAGGTTATTGCTCTCTATTAGGCTACAATTATAGCTCATTTAATACGATATGACAGTGGAAATGCTCGTGTGAGGTTACAAGCAGTTACACATAGCAGACAAGCTGGCGATAATAGGTATGGCTGCAGGTAAATAGTGCAGGGGACAAATCCCCTTCCTGCAGCCACAGCGCCCAAAGCTCTGTAGCTACGGGACTTGCACGTGCAGCTCTCCCGCTAAAACATTCGTGTCTAGGCACTTCATCACACTCTCCCTTTTTCTCCCCCTTCCCAAACGCCAATATTACTGCTCTCAGCTGTGTCTCCTAATGCCGCTCCAACAGTTTGAAACCACAGTAGGGGGTGGAGTAGTCTTGAAGAAAAGCTGAAGCTTTAAGTAGCACAAGATTTATAACAGTTGGCAGCCCAACATCTCATCTTATACAAACAACTCAGTTTCATTTTTGCTTCCTGCTGTGCCACTAACAAGGCAGGCTACAGAATTCACCCATTGGGTGACTGGGGGAGGTAGTAAGAAGCACAAACTGATATTCTTTTCCTATAGTAGGGAGACTGGCAGAAATGTTAGGCCCCACACTTGGATTTCATGCATTAACAGAAAATTGTAAAATGGATACTGGGTAAGTTTTTTAAACTAATTAAAAATAAAAGCCAGTATTTGCAACCCAAGCATTGCAGGGACTTGTTAGCACAAGAGTCTCACTGTAGCTCTTTAGGTGGTTATTACAAGCCAAAAAGAAACCAGCCAGGCTGTATTTTTTGGTCTAAGCTCTGCAGTAAGGTGAGTGGCTTAGCTACTTTTCTGCTTAACAAAATATTTCACATGTACTTTTAAGTGCTCAGTTCATTGCTGTGTTTGCATATTGAGCAACTATAGGATATTTTCCTGCTGAGAGTCGCCACACACTTTAATTCAGGGCCTGGAATGTGAGTCTATGCACTGCTTTCAGAAAAGCAACTGTGTGGCCTGTGCGGCCGTGGTGCCGTAACAGCTGGGCTACACCGGACGGGTCAGGGATGTCCCCTGTCTCTTTCACGCCTGCACGGAGCCTGAGTGATGCTCCTCAACGCCTTACTAATGAAGCATCTCTTTTGCATGACAAAGAACATGCTTGTTCGCTGAAACTCATTTCTCCATCAGCAGCAGCCGCATGCGTGGCGGACTTACTGGCATCTCCCTCCCTCCTGAACAACCCCCTCTTCCTGCAGTAACTCAGTTCCACCGGCCTCCTCACATCTTCATATACAAACTCAGGTAGACCAACTATGGCCTCTGGTTTCTGAGGAGACCACAATGCTACAGAAATATCACAAACGTCACAAATAATTAGCACAAAAGTGCTAATATAATCATGCCCCTGTTGCCTTAAAATCATTGCTGGTTTGGGGCAGGATTTTGCAAATCTCTCGTTGCTCTGTGGGGCAGAGGTGCCTCTGCACAACAGAGAGACTTGTGCTCATGACTGCTTGATTCCTTCTGGCAATCTCCCATTTGATCACTTTTCTTT
>VZSV01000019.1:794943-876444 GCA_013398735.1 Nothocercus julius | reverse complement strand
AAGCATTCTATGATTCTATGATTCTCCATGTTACACTGTTGTTTCCTGACATAATGCATTTAACAAGAGTTCTCCTGGCAATGATGGGAAAAGCCAACAAATCATGGGAGTCCTGACTTACTAGAGGTCCTGTATTACATGAAAAATGAGGGTCTGCAAACTCACACTTAACAGTTGAGTTGCAACTAACATGAGCAATTGAGTTTTTATCAGTGGATGGGGCCACTTTAATAGTTTTTTCTCCTTCTGCAAGATTAACTTGGTATAACTGGTAATTTTTCATCCTCCCTTAATCAAAAAAAATATGGAAATACAAGCTAAATTTCATTTGAGAATGAAACTGAGGAACAGTTTTGGCGATCTTATTTGGTTAGTTAGAGCTGGTGCAGTTTGCTCTTTGAAACCTGCTATGAATATGGGTCCGTATCTTGCATTTTATTAAAGTGATGTGAGCCACAGGAAAGAGTAGCCAGTAACTGCTACAGGGCAGCATGATATGGCAAAACCCTTCTAGTAAGTGTCAGTCTTGGGCCGAGGAAGTATAGATGATAAAAATATATATAAAAACATAAATACACAATTATTCATGCCTTACTTTTCTTTGTGAAAATGTCAGGCAGTGATTAAAAAGTCTGGATTTCTGATTTTTCCTTTCTACCGCTTTTCCAAAAATAAAGAACTAATGTTTTAAAAAGCCATTTCAGATACATATTATCTGTGGTTTTGGTACAGTGTCCTCATTATAAGCTTATTTCCTTCCTCTTCATTATTGTATTGGACTAATAAAGATCCATTCTCTACCATACATTAGCTGACCTAGTCCGGGCTCACAATAGAAAGCACGTGCCATAGGAATGCCGGAGAGCTTGTTGTTATCCTTGACTTTCACCAGTGCTTGCTGCTGCACAGATCCTTTTTCCATAATACAATCCTGCCTATGACCATTACCACCACCATTAAAAACCAAAACCAACCAAACAAAAAACCAGTTGCAATCCTTTGAAAGTCAAGCTTAGCAACTAAGGATGTAGACAGGAGATGGTTAAGATGTTTTGACAAACATAGCTCCAGGGAGCTATCTAAATACACTACTGAATTATCGTATCAATCCAAGGAACTTGCATAAAGTCTCTGATGGTTTATGGTTTCCTGAATGCTCCTAGTCATTGGGTATTAGCAAGTTATGCTACAGAGTTTACAGCATAGCATATACACTCCAGGGCCTGTTATAGCCATAATCCATATTTTAATGCTTTATGTCAGGCATCCCTGCTGCCCTCTAACCATTCTTTAATAATAAGACAAAAGTGATATTTTAGGGTAACAGTTAATAAATAACGTGACTTATCCAATCACACCTTTCACTAAAATATTATTATCTTTTGACAGGTTCATTACTGTAGAGACATCGGGGACTGATGAAACATTGTCTAATTCTACCACTAGTACATTTTCTGTAGTTGTCTTTCTTTTAATTTAATTCTCCTACTCTGAAAGCATACTGTCCATTGCAATTATCGAATGAGCATTTAATCTAGCATAACTAAGGCATTTTAATCTTTTCTTATGGAAAAACGATTAAATGGTCATAACGTTGCTATGATGTGCATTCATTTACTCCTGACTTAGAGAATCAAAGTTTTCTCCTTTCTGATAACCAAACCTCAAGGAAGATTTTAGCTTTAGTGCAGTGTGTTGGCTGCCTGAGCAAGATGAGGACTGCTATTTATTTCATGGCATTTCAAAGTCTGAAAAATATTTTGTGGCTATCAATCCCTTCTGATTTTTTCTTGGCAAATTCAGTATATTCCAGTGTGTTTAGCTGGGTAACCCATTTAAAAATATATTATTTATTAAATTAGAGATGTAGGAATAGTAGAATCTAAAATAGAAAAAAAAAAAAAAAAAGCAAAAAGCAAAAGCAAGCATGCCAAAATCACTTCCCGCATACCGACATGATCACATTCAAGAAATCTATTTCTTGCAGTACGAGGTGTCTTTTTCTCTGACACTGCACGTTCAAATTTTAAAGGGAAGTGAATTTGAATTTGAAATAGCCAAACATATATGTAGAAAATAAAATATTGATTTTCACATTTTGTTTGCAAAATTTGGCTAGAACCCAACCCTATCAAAAAGATGACTAAATAAGATATTCAAATTTATCATCCTAGACAAAAACAGTGACTCTTGAGTTTTTTCTTACTGAGATGCTGGTTTTATCTCTTGAGAATAGTTCCTTTTGTCAACATGGAGAGGAGTACCATGTTCATTGCTCTTTTAGAACATGCTGCAATTTCCAAATTCCCCCTGGAGAGAATGTATCCGCTATGAGATATTCTCAGACCTCTGCTTCAAATCAATCCATAGGGTTTAAATTGTTTTTAGCAATGGGCAGATTTTTGAAAAAGGAAGATAAATTTATCAGATACATAGATTAATCACACTCCAATCTCCTGACCAGCTATTTTTTAATGGCTTTATATTTTGGCTTAAATAACTGAATCTGTACACATTATAATATACTATATGTGATTCTTAACCATCTACGTCTATAATAAACAAAAGATTGGGTAATGTGCCGCTGTCTTTGCACAGAACCATAAGTGAAGTTGTACCTCAAGATTCATTGAAGGAAGTGCTGATACGTATGCACCAAATCCAGCATCTTTTAGTACATTCACTGTTATCATGCTTGGCCATGTTAACATTCAGGTTCTCAGCATTCAAGAATAGTCTCTAGAAAGGGACTTAGTCCCCCTCCACAGGAAAATGCAATTTTCTAAAA
Source organism: Nothocercus julius (assembly GCA_013398735.1). Taxonomy (NCBI): domain Eukaryota; kingdom Metazoa; phylum Chordata; class Aves; order Tinamiformes; family Tinamidae; genus Nothocercus; species Nothocercus julius. Next base: position 873,656 of record VZSV01000019.1, on the reverse strand, counting down.
AAAGAAAGCAAGCTCTGAATTAGAAATGTCAGATTAGAAATGTCAGTGCAGTGCCTCATAAAATCCCATATGCACGGGAGCTGGTTACCTTATAGCCCTTGGTTGTGTTTCACTATCTTCCTACCTCTCACTGAGCTGAGGTGATACCCCTGGCTTTAATAAATCTTGGTGTAGGTATCCAGTGAGCTAATGGCCAAGGTGAGACAAATAGCTGCTGTCGAAGTACAGGACAGATACCCATTTAGTGAACATCACCGCTGCAAGTGGCAAGTGACTGAAACACCGGAGTCTCAAATAGAGATAGTCATAGCCTAAAATCCTGCACAGGTACCAGTGGCCAAATTGTAGAAGCACCTATAGGTCATAAGTGTCTTCCAAATTTTCCCCTAAATTCTTACCTTTTGGCTTGGAGAACAAAGGTCTTTCAAAGGTGTTCCCTGAGTATTGACTACCACGCTAGGCTAAAAAAGGGATTGATTTCTGCTTATCATGAAGGGTTTACCTACTGTCTCTTCCCATAAGAATCCTGACAGAGCTAGTAGTGTGGATCTTTATCAGATGTAAATCAAAGAAACTTTCTGTGAGATCAACTTCATAGATAAACTGACTAAAACTTGGTGAAAGCTGTAGAGAAGCTTTTTTTTTTTAAATTAAATAATGTGAACATCTGCTTCAGTGCTGGCAGTCTAAAATGTGGAAGGCTCCTCTGATTCCTTTCTGTAAATACAAATGAAAACAAAGCAAAACAAAACTTTTAGTTCTGAACCTGCTCAGATACCAGCTACAAGTATAATTCCAACTTGAAGTTTATAGTGCCTGCACCCAGCTGGAGGGAGATGGGCAGGAAAAGAGAAAAAACAAGGGAAGGGAAAAGAACCTAAGTCATGAAACAAGAAACATTTTGTAGACTTGACCATTACTATTACTGTCGGTTCACATTTTTGGTCCTAAAAAAACCAGGTGATTTTTAAAAGTATTAGGGAAATCACACATTAACCACTCATTAAACATGTATTAACACACTCATGGGAGGACAGGACTGCTCTCTATATCCCTCCCCAAATGTTACAGACCTTTTCTGCCTTGCTGTGTGGTAGAGATCATTTCCTCACTCTTTTCCATTCTCCTATTCATGTTATTCATGGTCCTGATCTTTCTTTGGTTACTGTGACCAACAGAAAGATGAAGGATCTCTTATATTTTCTTCTTATAGTGGCCGTTCATGAGAAAATGTGAAAACAGGACTGTGATTCATCACTACAGTTCTCCACTGTTTCTCCCTCCAGTTAGGAAACCATATCATGTTCTGACTGACTGTCTTTTTGTTCATAGCCAGTCAAGGATGTGGCACATTAGGGTTTTTTGTTTAGCTCAGGAGTGTGCTTTAAAGCAAATCTGGCACTTTGCTCCCCTTCTTACATCCTGACAGAGTGGAGTAGTCTCAGTGTGTGTGAAACTGGTTCTTTTTGATACATCTAAACCAGAAGATATACTCCAGGGCTGCACCCAACATACGCCTACCTGCTAATGGGTGCTCAGATAACAGGCTCAGGCAAGACCATGACTGAAGCAACCCCTCTGATATATGTATACCTTGGATGTCAATATGTTTTGAGTTGCAGATCTTCTTTACTTAGTAACATAGGCTCAGAGATCCTTGTTCTGCCAAGGATCTTACCTTAGTGACCTATATCCAGGAGAATTCCTGAGGATATGTGTCTACCTCAGCTGTGATGACTCTTGACTGCCATTGACTGTCACACACCCTTAAAGAAGTGGAGCTGTGACTTCCAGATAGTGTGTTGTTTGCAGACATTGCTGTCACTTGTATTGCCATTGCACACTAATATTATCAGACTACTCACAATAGCTTTTGGGGCTCTGCTTTTGTCTTAAATGTTTTCTTTAATGACTTTGTGCTCACACTGTATGTGTGGTGTCATTAGCATGCATCGCATATGGCTAATTTAGCTGTAATCACATTTTCACAGCATTCATGAGAGACTTTCAATCTTCCACATCTTCATCTCCACAGATTTAAAGGAAAGGAGAGACCATTAACAAAAAGTATCCTAATGTTCTGTCATGACCATAACGTTTCATCAGGCCTCCTCAACTCAAGGCCAAAATTAGTGTAGTGATTTTTTTTTTTTTTTTTAAATCATACCTAGGTCAATAACAAAGGAAGGACTTATTGTTTCCTCTCTTTACCCCAGGTAAAATGAGAGTTCTTAAAGTTCTGTGGGCTCCTTACTCATTGTTTCTTGGGCTTTGTGCTTTGTCATTTCCCATTTATATGCTCATTTTTACTTCACTTCTTCCTGTGTCCTATTTCATACGTGTTTTGAAATCTTTTGTGCTAATTCTATTCCAAACCTACCCTGCCTTCCTTCTTTCACTTTCACGTTTCCCTAAGCCACTTCTCTTCTATCATCTCACTTAGTACTCCTCCTTCAGGTTATGGACTTGGGAAAGATACATATATAAATCAATATGCATAGGAGAATTCATACACTAAAACAGAATTTAGTAGGCTTCCCTTCAAATCACAATACCTTCATTATGATTATTTGGAGATGACTGAAAAAAAAAATCAACTTAAATAGTATTTCTTAAAAATGCTGATTCATTTGAACTTTTTTTTTTGAAATCTTGATAAAATATTCTGAATATTCTCTTCTGACATTCTTTCTGTAAAAAATCCTATTTCCATCTCAGTATAACTGATTGCATTATAAGCCTGACTAATTATGTGGCAAACTTTTTGTAAAAAGCTGAAATGTAAAGGGAATATTTTAATTGACTTGAGACAATTTTATCCCCTTGATTTTTTAATATGGGAAAAATTTCAAAATGCTGACATTTGTCCCAGCTTGAGAATGAAAAAAATAGAAATCTAGAAATATTTTGCTTAGCAATAAAGCCATATGTTTAAAGGGAGCAAAATGCACATATGGCAACAAGATCATCTCCTATAATTCAGTCCATTAGTACATGAGATCTATTCAGACAGGTATGGAGTTCGATTCGTACTTGTGTTACTGCCCCCTCATACCTGTCTATGAAGAGAGCCCTGAAATGCTAATGGTAAATATAGCACATGCTCCCACTATAACATGTCACAATCTTTTCTCTTTCTTACACTGAACTAGGCTATAGTGAGTTAAGTAAGATATGTGTACTTGGTCAGAAGTTGGGCATCTTTTTATTTTTATTGGTCTGAAAGGAAACAAATGTAAAAAAGCTGCTGTAGGATTTCATATTTAACACCAAAATACAATTAAAATCACGGTATCCTTAGGTCATTCTTATCTACTTGATTTTCTTCCTTTCTCCTAACTCTGGAGTTGTGAATATAACCCATGAATGAATCCCATGTTTTCCTCCTGGGACATCCTAGTTTTGATAGCTTCTTATTGCACAGAGAGCTGATTCCCCTGATTGTGGAGAGACTATCCTGGTGATGAAGCATAAATATAACTGCAGCTGAAGATTCTAAATTTCACAGGGGTTTTCAGTAGGGTGCTCACTGGCCAGTAAAATAGGCAAAAATTATGAAGTTTTCTGATATGTCTAACTCCTACAGCTGGCTTTGAGGACATTACAGCAGCTCTATTATCATTTGTACTCACAGTTATCCCAACTTGCTAGAGTACTGCCACTGACATTTTAGTCCACAAACTTGAAAGCCTTGTTAGTTTAACTGCCAGTTTTCTGAACGCTGCTGAATATGGGAGCTAAGTAGCTGAAGGGACAGGAATGGGTTTATCTCTGGCCCAGTGAAGCATCTTGGTATATCCCTTCACCTCTCTGTGCTTCTATTCTTCATGTAATGCCAGCTGCCTCTCTACAGCACTTACCAATAACTGAGCAATATCAACTGAGAAAATTAGGCAGATCTGATGTAAAAAAAAACCAGGAAAAAACAGTCATCAGGAAATATGTCTCTTTAAGGAAACTCCCTTGTATTGTAGCTTCTACATACCCTTTCTTCCAACTTCTGCACAGCCAAGTTAAACTGAGTTTTACTTTTGTAAGTGGAGTCTGAGTGTGTGAGCGTATTAGCTAGCTTTTTTACATGGAAGATAAGTGGAGGGAGATTGAGCACTTGATGAAGTCAGTTGTAGAGACCCATAAGTGGCACATGAGATGCTATCATCCCTCCTCAATATTTACTATTAACATATAGCAAATATTCAAATTCATAAATTATGTCAAAATGCAATAGCAATTATGATACTCTTGATATTTTGAAGCAGAAGAGAGCAGCAACTGAACTGACTGTTAATCCTAGTGACTACATATTCTTGTGTATTTAGAGCCAAAGTCTAACTCTGCTTCTGAATTTGTATGCTCTGTAATAAAGTCCCTGGCCACTGTAAAATTAAAGGTTCAGCTGAAAAAAACCCCCAACTTCCTAAACTGTCACTGAGAAAATTCTCCATCTAACATAGTAATTTTATATATATATATATAAAAAAAAGCTGTGAAAATCAAAGCAAAGGGTTTTAAACACACTGCCAAATTGTTCCATAGATATATCTCATTTCCCTTTGTTTGTTATTTATTTTCACATTCAACAGCTTACTATCACTCAGTCTTTGCCCTCAGGTTTGTTTGAGAACACGGATTAAGAAGACTGTCCCAGGAGTAGATTTTACTGTCAAAACCATCAGGATCAGTGTAAATCCATGGCATATGTTTTAGGGGACAAATTAACAATACTGTCTAAGTCTTTTGATAATGCAATAGCTAGCAGATATGCATAAAGAAGACTAAAAGCAGTATCTGATATTATTCACCAACAGCAAATGGCTGCATAAAGAAAATGATCATGAAGTTTGAATGATTTTAAGCACCCCATTTCACAGGACAGTCGAGGCAGCAAGTAAAATTTTTCACAGCAAGAGAAGCTCTTTCTGCATATGAAGCTAAAATGACAAAATTCATTTATTTTCTGAAGGGCAGCAGATTATGGCTGTGAAAGATTATGTGTATTACTTGTACCTTACGTATTTTCAATGTCTGTTTTTACCCTGGTGCAGTGTTTAGCAGCCAAAGGATCATTATGTTCCTTAAGAGGTCAGGAGGTTGTCTGCAAATGCTGGTGAAAAGACTGCCTTCCAAAACGCTGGCAAACACGTTCCCCACATGCATTCAGTATCAGGAACACTCAATATTTAGCCTGATTTTATTTTGCCTGTAACGAAAAACCTTTCTAACAGAACATCAAGAAATACTGCTCTTTGTCCTGTGATGTTTCAATCCAAAGGTATTCATGTAATGCGGGTCTCTGACTCCCTCTCTAGCCTCTGGATCGTGCCAGTTTAGTGCTACTCTGCTTTCTCCAATGGTTTTCAGAGAGTATCAGCTGTATTTTGGCTTGCTTCCCAGAAAATGTTGCTCCGGAGCAGAGATTTTGACCCTCACTAGAGACAAACATACGAACTGAAAAAAAAAAGAAGAAAAATAGTAACATATAAAACAGTGGAATTGAATATGCAGGAGGAAATTTGTTGGAAGATCAAATAACAGACCTTATCACTAGCACGACATCAAAAGTTGGATCTTCCTTGCACACCTCCAAACTTGTGTTTGCTTTCTGTGGCTTGCACTTACCCTTGCAATGTTTTGGCTTGGCATACCAAATATTCTTGTGGGACAAAAGTCCATGCCATCTTCCCAGGCATGGCCGTGTGGGCTAATGGTAAAGGTGTGTAGTAGGAGTACATCAGAGGCTCCTGTGTTGAGCATGTTTACTGAGTCGAGCCTAGGCACCTAAGCTAAGCACAAATGCTTTCAGCACCTGTGAAAGATATCTGTTCAGACGCTTGAGGAGCTCTCTAAGACAAACAGGAATATATCTTGAGATTTCATGTCTGGAAGCTTAAGGAACATCAGAAAGAAAACAGTCTTGGGCTGAGGTGAAAGTTAAATGCCTTGGTCTAATTTAAATGGTCTCCTGGAGGGTTAAATGAGTCCCATTTATACTGCGAGACAACAGAGAACAACCCAATCCAATGAAAAAGGCCACCTAAGCTTGCTCAGGCAAGCAAGGTCAACATAATTAGGGTGAGGGATGGCTTTCCAACAGCTTTAATGGAAACTCTAGTTGAGTCCACTACCCATGGAAGCAAAGCATAGCATGAAGTATTTTTGCTTAACCCTATGACATTACTGTATGTTTATTTACACCTGTTAATTTTCATCTCCATCAAGAGATGCCTGCTGGCACTGCCGCAGCAGCACCGATCAGAGACTTTCAGGCCTTTGCCCTTTGATTGCTTGTCACTGATATTCGTGTGAGTGCAGGACAGTGTGCTGTATGGCAAATTCAAGCATGCGCTCTGATTGATAACATGTGCACTGCTTCCTGTAGGACTGGAGTCCGTCCTGGACTCCTAAATTTGTAGTTGCTGGATACCCATGTGGCATGGAAAGACATTCAGCATCCTGTCATTGTTTCTTCATTAGGGAACGGTCTTTCATCTTGAAATGAGTATCAGCAGGAGGCTGAATGCTGTGAAATTGGTCCCTTTTAAACAGAGTAGAGGTCTTTGGATAAAAGGGAGCAAAAAGAGAGAGAAGATCGGGCTGGCTGAACAGTCCTGATACCATGATAGCCTGCAAGGCCCCATGCTGCTGACTCTTCACAAGTCATGCTGTCAGCCCTGCATTTTCCACGTCTCCCTTTTTACTCATTTTAGTTTTCTAATTTTTCCCTTCCTCAGTGCCTTGAGTCGAGCACGTTATTTCCCTTTTGCGGCCTTTTGTGTTTATTGATTGGGCGCTGTCATCTCCTTGACTATCCTTATCTGCAACTTAACCCTCCAAACCTGGTCCTTTCCACCCTCCTGCTCCACGAACCCCTCCCTACCCCTTACCCTGGGCTGTCAGCATAATGAAGGCTTGATTTCAGTACTTCCCCTCATTTCTCTGTTCACTGCTCTGCAGGTTAATGCAGATTCCAAACTTCAACAAGCAGCTGTTAAACATGTCATTAACACTGCTTCGGCTGCAAATGAAACTCTGCTACTGGGATTATTCCGGGAGCTATAGTTTTGTGATGAGCTTTGTCAATCACAGCTGACCTGCTGTGTACAGAATGAAACTCAGATTATCTTCTTTCTTCCTCAGACTCTTGTCATTTTTTCACAAAGAATTACTATTCTACTCCCCGAAAGATTGATTACTTGCACAAATAAGAGAGTCTGAGACATTAATACAAAATTCACAGGCTTTTCTTTATCTCAAACCTGCAACTCCCTCTACATTTCCTCCTGGTAATTATATTAGAATTGTGTACACTAGGAATTGCCATCTGATTATTATGAAACTAGTTTTGTCATGACAAAAATGAGCTTAAGTCTTGTTTTTTTGGAAAATGATCAGTACAGTGCACTGGATGAGAGAGAAGGAGATTAAATCCAACTTGCTTTCATCCATGAATGCTTTCATCTCTTTTTCAAACACAGGAAATGATTACCACTGCTATAAGCTGCAGTTCATATGAGTGAAAAAGGATAAGAAAATATTGAAAATTCTGTAACTGACAGTAGGACATAATATAGGTCCCTGGTACCCACTGAGAGACATGTACTTTACTTTTTTATACTGGCAATGTCAAGGGTTTCACATTTTAAGAGTTGCCTTCTACTGAGGTGTTATTAAATATTGGAGGATATGTTAATTAATTTGCCAATTCTCCAGGTTAGGATTTTCTTTTATGCTAAGAAAGCAAGATATGTTAAAACCATTTCTTTCAAATCTGGCATCTTCTTCAGTCACTTAATGAACCTTACTCTTTGTTTCTCCAAGTAATCCTGGAATTGTGGAATAGTCCAAAACTGAGCAATTGGATCCGTGTTCATGGGCCATCTTTGGAATAAAGTAGAATATAGCTAATACTTGCATGGAAAGTTGCCTTTAATACCTTTATGTCCTATTTTAACACATTAATACAACCTTTAATTTGTTTTCTAACTTTAAAGTTTATAAAATTGCTCAATCCCTATTTTTCTTTTACAGGAACATTGGTCACAATGAGCTGTGCCTCCCATGCTGTAGAAGTCAATATCCAGAATAGGACGCACCTTTGGAAAAGGCATATATTTAAATCTGACCAGCTGACTAACCTTCTCTAATTGTACAATCCAGGAAATAAAACCATTTTGAGTTTCACCCTCTTTGTCGAACAGACTTTTCCTTTGCAAGGCCTTTTGAGTTTGTGTCGAAAGTAAGTCCTGGCATCATTTTCTCTGAATGACCACTTGAAACATTTTCGTTGGTTAAACGCTGTGCCCAAGTCAGTAAGAAATTCAGACTCTCTCAGGCATGTAAGCCAACAGAGCTGCTAAATGTAAGGTCACATGCAAAGCCAGGTCATCACCTCATGAATCATGATCACACTTGGAAGAGGCAGGAAAGATGAAGAGGAGAGACTATGTGTTTCAGGGCGGGGGGAATAAGCAAGCCGCAAGCAACAGGCAGACAGTCAGGATCAATAGGAGAGGCCAAGGTGACAAAGAGCGAAGGACTGGGGAAGTGTGGGAACCTCTTCATCCTGAGAGCTGAGCTCGTCATTGTGTCCCATTTTAACCCTTCTGTCTAGCAGAAAAAGAAAGGGGAAGGATGTGAAGTGTGGAGTGAGTGACAAAATGCTCACCAAACAAAGTCTCACAATTATTAGTAATTGAATATTTCATATTTTGAGTTATTCAAGCTCTATGAACCCCAAATAGCACTTCTAACTATTCAATTTTTTTCTCCATTGACTTTAATTAAGCTTGCCCCAGGCTGGCAATCCTGATGAACGTGGAAAATGTTTTTTATAAAGGAGTAAGCTTTCTACCAACTCAGATTTTTTCTTCCTAAGCTCATCCAGCTGTTATTTAAACTCAAACTCTTATTATGTCATCAGGTACAATCTTTGGAATGTAAAATACAGATATATTAAACTTCTGCTCCATAAATATTTTCCACTTGGTGACTATGAAAATTACCGTATTATTTCCTGATTCAGATATGCCTGATGAAACCTAGTATTAGTAATAAGTGACTGTACATATAGTAGCTTCTACATAGGGACTAGCATGAAATGCTTTAATGATAGGATTCACACACATACCTGCATTACTGCACCTGGTCTCACATTTTCTGCTTCTCTGTCATTTAACAGATGCTACAGCATTGCCAGCAAAACCCCTTGGTTAAGACCGTATGAAAGGACTATATCCCAGTGTCACAGTGACTCCCATATGCTGGCATACAATGATTTTAATGTGCCCTCCTATCATTGAATTCAGTGACTAAACTGTTCTTCATGGCAATGCACTGATGGAGCAGAAGCCAATATAAATCCATGCTAATTGCATTTACCTCCCTATCTGTCACCAAAGTGCAACCCATCTAGTACCTATGTTTTCTTCCCTGAAATTTTAGATCTTCTAGTATGGTCAAAACACTGCCTTTCCTCTGAACACAGTGGAGGTTACAAAAGCAGTGAAAAAGCTTCAGAGTTTCAATATTTAAGAGATTAGAGGTATATCTGCTTCACAGGCAAGTCCATGTGAGTTTTGTTAGGAGTCACATTGAGGTAAATTCAGAGCAACCTCTGTGCTGGAGAATATCCTCACAGAACTGAATTTTGTTCAATACTTCAAAAATTATACACATTTATTCAGTTGACCAGAATTTGCGAGGCATTTTCTCTCAGTTTTTCATGACAGCTAGTTGGATTTAGTGTCCAGATGCTCTGTCAATATTATTTGGTGTAACTGTTGACTTCAGTCTAGATATATGGGGTTAACTGGTGGGTTAAGATCTAAAAAGTGATTTGACCTGAAATGCTAATGAAACTCTAGGAATTGCAGTTATGACAGAATAAAGAAGGCATTAAGGGGGAAATAACCCCTGCAGTCATGCAAAGCCTAGTACAGAGGCAACAGGCACTCTGTCTTGCGATTGCTAGGACAGCGCAGAGCTCAGTCCATGTTACTGTAAATCTAGGGTCTGCATTTGGTGGCTCCTACACACCCCAGGCTTCCGATGAGATCAGTAGTAGTCAGTGGTATTGAAGTATATGTTAGAAAGCCAGTTCTTAGGATGCCTGAGAATATCCAGGGACTGTGCAGTATTCTGAGGGCTTCAAAGGTAATGCTGATGGATCAGCCCTTTCTGATGGCTATTCTGCAAGAGGCTCTCTGGGTAAGCCTCAGGGTTAGGCAGCACAAAGCACATGCAGTGAGGACCTGAATTCCCATTCAGCCTCCAATATTCCCCCTTTTTTTACACCATTTCCTACTGGGGTAGATCCCATGGCAACCTAGCAAACAAGAGAAGACTCTAACCTCATCCTGAGATGTCCTGAATATTGTTTTCAAACTGATCTATCTACTTTTTTTCATTCTGGGTCTATGTGATGCAAGCTTTCAGCTCTTTGCAGCTATATGCAATGACATGTCAGCAGCCTGTTCCTCTGCAGACTGACCTTAAAGCAAACTCACTTCATTTGGGACATATTTGAATAATTTCTTTGTTGGTCTCTGAAGCTATAGCTGTTTTCTAGCTCTATATTTCTGAAACTTGACTTGCCCTTAATATATTTCAGTGAGAATCTTTTAGCCAGAATTATGTCTAACTGAAATAGGAAACACATATTTGTGCATTATCTACTAGCCTTATCTGTGAAAGTGCTATTCAGGGTAAAGATCCTCAACCACTGATTCCTCCAGGAACTGCTGGACATCTTGCAGCAGGTGCTTTGGATGGGCAATAGATGGGCTACCTAGGCAGATCTAGCAAAAAATTGCTTTGTGTGCAGCTTCACACAGGTATTTCCCATGCCTATGAAGGAGTAATCACAGTATAGAAGCTGGGTGTGGGGCTTCCATTATATATATAGCTGGATGTTGATGCTGCATTAATAGAATTGAATATTATTATTATTACAATGCAGAATCAATTTGGAATGTTCAGCTGATCCATATGATCTATTTTAATCTGACTCAATATCAATATTGCATGTAGTGTTAATTAGCTTTCATAGGAAGGGACATGGTTATACCAAGCCAATTTTGGGGCTGTTTTTGTTATGCTTATCTATTGAAGTGTGTAGGTGTTTTGTTCAAGAATGCAGGGTCAAAGCATGAAATGTGCACCTATTAAATCTTTCTGAATGTTCTTTCAGACTTTATTCAGAGAAATGGGGTTTATTTCCCATGGTCAAAATAAGAGGAGGGGCTGATCCCACTTTTGCCTCTTTTCTGACTCATTTAGGAGCCTGAACACTCAATTTATGATCTTTGCCAGCCTGTAAACTTTTCAGATTGAGTGGCATAGTCAGCAACAACACAACACATCTCCTGAGGGAAAGGCCAACACGAGGGTCTGAATTTCTGTTGAGCAAGCAGAATTTAAATGGCCCTACCAAGGCAGCAGACAAAAATAGATAAAAATACATTCAGTGTGAAAAGACTTTTTTTTTTTCTTTCTTTCTTTTTCTATTGCCCCTGTGCTAACCTTGGGTACATTTGGGGTTACCCACACTAACAAACGTAATCATACCAAAATTATCGAATGTCAATTTATTTGGCCATTTTCTATGTCAAAAAGACAATGTATTAAAAACAAGTCACAGACAATTCTTTTCCTGTAAAGGTTAGGTTTTCTCAATGTACATTCAGAGCCATACACACAAGTGCAAATAAGTCAACTACCACAGCTATTTAATCAGGAGCGTTTGTTGATTTGAGCAGAGCCCCTATGCTGTGAAATGAAAAAAGAAAACCAAATTTTCTTGAGCAATCTTGCTGTTCCTGCTTCAGGTGCTAGGCCATTTCACTAAAGCAGCTCAGACGAGAATGTCATTAGTTCTTAAGCCCCAGGTGAATTTGCCACTGTTCCACATGATTAAGCCAGATAATTGTGTGTTGATAGCGAATGTGGTTGGTGAAATACAATTTCTAGGACCTTCCTAAACAAACACAATGTAGAAGTGAGTCAAAGTGCTGTCATTTCAGTCCTTTGTCACAGGCTTTGCACTTGCAGACATCTCTGGTGGGGACTGGCGAATAATTCTCTGGCTTGTCATCGTGCTCTTAAAGGTGACCTGGCTCACAAAGTGGATCGTGCATCTTTAGGCATTCAGTTCAGGGGAGGAGGGGGAAAAAAAGGCCTCGTTAATGTGCCATTGAACAATGCAGACTTCTACGTTTTGTCTGTTTTAGACGATATGTGCAAGAGACGACTGTCTGCAAATACCTTTGCAATTGCAGCTGGTCCTTTCAGAAATGAATAAAACCCCGTAAGTAATGTACTGTTATATACCCTGAAGAACAAGTCACTGAAAACTTTTTTCAAGGCTATTGTAACCAAGGCTCCCCATCCACACACTGCAGACCCAGTGAGCAGATTCCTGGGACCATATCCCATTGCTGCTGACTTTCTCTGTGGCCTTCAGTGGGCTGCTAAAGATTTGACTTTTGATTCTCAGGACCTCAGTTTATCATTTTTTAAGAACAGGGGTAGATGTTTGGGGATGCTGATAGCTTTAGCAGTCACTGAACTCACCTTTTGTTCTCCTGGGTATCTGTCCCTACCCCTGAGCTCTGCTAGCACAAATATGAATTTGGCCATGCAAAGCTGGGGACTGACTTGACTTAAATGTGGGTCCGTTTCCCCCTAGTAATATTTTTTTCAGCCTATTTAGTTCCCCAGTACCATCTACTGCCTGGATTACCAAACACTTCTGCTGGACCAGTGCAAGATGTAGAGGGCCCCCCCCCCTCTACAAACAAACAGGTCCAGGGTCTTGGAAAGTGAGATGGGGAAAGCAAGCAGGTTGCTTATATTGGCACTGCTCCCAAAAAAACAGTTGTGCTGTTACTCATAAAAAGGAGCTGCTAATACTCAAACTGTCGCTGAGAGACTCATATATTGTACTAGCATCCTCTGAGATCTTTTGATGAAAGTCACAGTGGAAAGGGAGAGCATTTACTCACTTAACACTGGTCGAGAGATGTGCAAGGTGATTATTCCTTAATGAAAGAATTTATATTTACAAAAACAAATAAACACAAAGGAAGAGACATACTCTGATGAGAAGATGATTTCTCTAATTTACCTACTTTATGCCCTATGTATCTGGCCCATTTCATCTATTATTTGGCTTTTAAGCTCATTTTTTACGCAAATTCCCATGTTTCTTGGAAGCTGGGAAGGGAGGAATAGTTTCCAGGAAAATACAGCCCCTCCAAAGCATAGGGTGAATATCTGTGTACTCTGAGCCTGCATATTTTGAAGTAGACCAGATTTTGCATGGTAACTTTTAAAAGCAATGTTAAAATATACATATGTGTGTGTACATGCATGCCCAAATGCATGCGTGTGTGTGCGTGTATGTATCACACCTGCTAAGCTATGTTTGGCAAACAGTCAAAAATAAAGGAAGACTATGAGCAGGCAGGAAAAGCACTGGAAAGGCAGAAAAGGAAGAAAAAAATGCTTGCCTTTTTGAATATTATGGAAATATTCTCCAGATTATTTTTTTACCCTCTCATTTCATTGAATAAGCAGAAATGTACTGCATCCTGTATATTATCTGACAGATCCTGTGGTGGAAGAGAAAGAGCATCACCTCATGATTTATGACGCCATTAGATGTTGGTTGTTTATCTGTTTGTGCAAGCTAAATATTTCCAATGTGCATTTTTCATTTCAGTGACTATCTTCTGCCTCCCTTTTCCTACAGATCCACTTTCTTAGATTACACTGATCATGTATCTCCCCAGGACAGAGGAGATGGAGTCCCTTGAAACACCATTGCAGCTTCTTTCCATGGCCTACCTTGGATCTCTAGTATATGGATACTATTTTAACTTCTAAACTTAGGGGGCTTCGTATAGCAGTACTTGTACAAAGAGTATAAAAGAACTTAAATTTATCCCTGGAAGCCAAGGTATTGCCAAAAATAAATCTTACCTGACTTCTGGGTAGCTTATAAGTATTGATACATATATATATTCATATATAGAAGAATTCATATATTATATATATTTATAAGTACTCAAAGGCCAGAAGAAGCCAGAATGTGTTGACCTTTAGCAAGCAGGTAGGGATTTATCTAGAACAGGACAAACAGACCAGGCTGTCAGTATGACAAGCTGGCTTAAAGCATGTGACTCCCATTAATTTTAATTGAATTAGGTTAAAAGGAAATTTTAATTTTGACGGCCATTACAGGGCTAAATCACTGAGGAGCAATAGAAACTTTGTTCTTTGCATGTTTAATTATAGTGCCTGAATTGGGGCACCCAAGATTTGGGGAAAACATTATTAAATAAGTTTTTTCCACTGAGAGTGCTAAAAACTGCTCCAGGAACTGGTACACCCTATAAAACAGAAGCAGACTATATCATGCAGCAAATTTAGTATATGTTTAATTCATTAGTGGAGAAAAAAAAAATTGTTAATTTTTACCATGATCTGAAGTTTGTGATCATCCCTCCTGCTGAGGAGAAAAAAAATGTCTTGCTAACACCAACCCTTTTTAAAGGCGTCTTTTTGGTTGGCAACAGTTTGGAGTGTAAGTATAGTCATCAGTGTCAAAAAAACAAAAAATTTTCTTATTCTTCTCTAATTAGTACTAATAATATCTATTTCTTAAGGGAACTAGGCAGCTGTGGATCCAAATGGCCAGCAGAGTGCTTAAAGCAAGTCCAAAAAATGTCAAGAAAAGAGGAGAAAAAAATCCATTGCCTACAGTCCTGTCAGAGCTGCCCTAATGGCATCACTATGTGCAATTTAGAGAAAGCAGAGGCAATTTTTAATAATTTCAAATAATTGTGTGAAAATAGCCTTGATCTCCCCTTAAACTGCTAAATCTTTTTAATGCCTCTCAAAAAAAGGCTCCAAATGGGTTTAAACAGCTTTGATGAATGTGAAACTTATCTCTCAGCTTGTAATATTTCCAGAAATAGTGCTATTAAGTTGATTTGTGCGTGGACACAAATCATTAGCAAATTGGACCCTTTATGTTAAAAAGGTTTTAGTCGGTGTTTAACTCTTTAGAAGACCATGTTCTAAACAGGCCTTTTAAAGTACAAGTTTGAGTTCTATAAGATGAGGCATTGACCTCTCTTAATATTCAGTGTCAGGGGTATTGTATGTCAGAAACTATCCTGATCATTGACACAAACTTGCCTTTTGCTTGTGTCTGAAAGCATTGAGCATCCACATGCTGAATGGTCTTCCAACACCTCCCAAGGCAGAGAGGCTTTTTTCTTCTATCTCTGGCAATTTTTCTGCTTATTGGAGGTGATCATTTCTTATAAATTCGCATGGGAACTGTAGGTTCAGTTGCAACTAAAATGCACAAGCTCACAGATCTGGTCCCCAAACAGAATTCATTCATCCTTATTTTAGCAAGGTGATTTTCAGTTCCGGCAGCTACTTTTTTTGAATCCCCAGAAGATGGAGTATTCAATATCCATCCATTTCTAGGGACTAGAGAATAACACAGTTCACAGCTGCCATGTCATTCCTTTTTACATTCCTGTTTAATTACTTACTATTTTTCCTGCTAAAAACAAAACCAGTGATTTTCCTTTCATAATATTTCAATAGTGTTCCATACCAAAGACTGTAATGTCACAGTTTCTTGAATATATACTAAATGATCTAAAGCCATAGATCTAGTCCACTACCCTTTTGTCTAGCAGATTCAGACAGATGGTATCAACCAGTTGGAACACTCTTAGTTATAAACCATTAAGATGAGCAGCGGGTCAGAGCCTTAAAAAATAGGTAAGTACGTTTTTGCTTATAAAATGAGTTTCTAACTACTGAACAGTATAATTTAGTAAAATGGAGGCAAACCTATTTCTGTTATGAAACTGTTGGAATACCAATTTCTGACTCTGTTGATCAGAACTATTCTCATTTTCAGTTAGCTTTATTGTAAGAGTAAGTGAATTAGTAGAGAATACCTTCCTTTCATTTATAATAGGATATTCCTCAGACATCTGGGTAACTGGATTTCAATTTTTAAAAGCATACTCCAAAACTTTCATAGATTTCAAGAGGCTTTGGGTTGGCTTTTAAGTGCCCCTCCCTGCTGCAAGTTTTCCTAGGCTGGAGTGAAAGGCAGAAAGAAGGTTTACAAGCAAGAAGTAATTTTCTTAAGCTATACTGTCCTTTAGGTTTATATTATTTTAATTCAAGCTCTTCAAGACAAAAGCTGTCTTTTTCTATCTACCTGTACATAGGACAATGGAATCCTGTGCTTGATTGGGTGTCCCGCTGCTGTTATAAGACAAAGTAATTAATAATACTTGTTTTAGATTTCTATCGCATCTTGGCTTTCTTGCTTTTGCCTTTTAGACTTCAGGGCCCTTGAGGAAAGGGCCGTCTTTATTTGTGACAGATAACAGGATGTATGCTGTTGGAGCTAATTATCAAAAGAAAACCAAAATGTATCAAAATCTGCCATAGTAATAAGCAGACTTTTCCAAGGAAAATTCTGCAACAGTTTCAAATGCTGCATGGCATTATCAGAATTAACAGCTTTATTAGAGTTCTTGTATTAACAAGTCCTAGTATGGTATATTAGTAGCATCTGGCTCTGCATTAATTATCTTCTAGTTGAAATGTGACAGAAATATGTATTTATAGTGGTCAGAAAACTTGTCATTATCTTAGCTAACTTTATCTTGGTGAAATAACTTACAATATTGCAAACTATAATGATAAATTAGCACACGAGAGTCATGTAGCTACTCAGTAGTACTTATTATTTTGCCCAAATGAGATGCAGAGAATCTTTCAGAATGACTGCTGTACATAAACACACATCAGCATAACAGTGAACAATTACTTTGCCAGCTGAAAAAAACATATCTTGCTCGAGACTGAGCCAGTGTAATTCAGATCTTTTGGGCCTTTTGAACTATCCTAAAAGTTTTGTTTCCTATATATTGAACCTTTACCTATGTTGCCCTGGAGCGTCATGGTGCCCAACATTCTGGTGACCAAGATCTCTATGGAAAGCATCTTAACTGGGTTATATTTCACAAAATGCAACATGATGTTTTATTTGGAGTGAACATAAGGATTGATATATCTTATATATACTGTATGGCATACTCAGAAAATCTATCTGTGGAGAAAAATTAATAATGCAAGATTTCTAAACTACAATTCTTGCGAAGTATCAAGATCATTTCAGAGCAACTGATATTGGTGCTGAACTGATCTAAAATGAAAAGCTTTGGTTTGGTTCAAAAAGTGATATGCAATACTGCAGTTTTGTAATATTCAGCATTTTCTTTAGATCAGAAACAAATGGCATGTTTTGGCATTTCTGAACTTTGGGATTTTCAGGAGTTTCAGTAGTCAATTCTTGACTTTGTGTTCTAAATAGGTATAAAAGCAAATATGAAGACAGTGAAATTTTCTGTGGGCCTGGAAACACGTGTTCTCTCAGCCCTAGCTTTATCGTTCTGCCACATAAAAAAGAGTTTGAAATATATGCTGGGGATACAAAATTTCGACTAGATTCTCTTCATTTCTTTACAACAGTGGGGAGGTAATATTTGTATAGTTGTAATAGGTGGCTTTGTTTATGATCCAGCCTTTGCAGAAGTGGGCATTTATGCACGAGAAACTGAACATTCAGCATATGGTTTTCTCTGGAGATGTATAAACTTAAGCCTTGCACTGATTCTGTCTCATTTTCACCAAAGTGTTTAGTATTTCTGCCTGATGTTCCCCTATCCCTGGGCACTCCTTAAGCAGAAAAACGAAGTGCAGACTGACATTTATCCTGTTGGGAACACATCTGCTGTGTGGGATATGCCAGCTCTTGGCATCTTTCTGGACAATATCCTTGGGAAAGAGCCAGGGGCTGCACTCAGGCAGTTGAAAATAACTTGCTGGTAGGTCTTTAGGACCTCTGTTGTGCTCAAGCGCATTGTCTGGTCTGTAGTTTCTTCCACCATCATGGGAACACATATATTGGGTGACAGTGGAAGTTAAATATCTCTCTTAGGTGAAAATATCTACATTAAGTGAAGAGCAGAGGAAATAAACCCATTGCAGCCTACCTGACTTCTTGCGCCCATGTGCACAGATGCACATGTTTGTGAACTGCCGAGGCATTTTTGTAGATAAGAATTGAATTTCTTCCCACGCCTGCTCAGAAGGTGAGACTGTTCATCCTGCTCCCGTAGACAGAAGGGTGAGTAGAACAGGGACAGCCCAGGCTACGTGAGCACATTTAACTCCAGCAAGCTGCTTTGTGTAACCTCTTCTCCAACCTGACACTGCAGCATTGTCAAGCAGGTTCAGATAAACCCTGTCATTCATTATCTTGTGCACAGTATGGGCTCCCTGCGGTCTCGAAATGCCAAGGGATGGACAGCAACACACGACGCTATCTCAACATGCTGGGGAAGCCCTCGGGCTTTGCTCTGTGAGGGCCAAATGGCTCATTTTCCAACTGTCTTTTGCTTTTTTTTTGAATATATTCATAAATGGAGGACATAAACAAACGGTAACGGTGAAAGTCAGTTCCCAGCTGCCCTGGGTGGGAGCTTCCCACATGCATATCTCACAAAACTGTATTCCAGCAACATTCTGGTGGCCTGAACACCTTGATGAATCTGGTTGTTGATGACATACTCAGATGCAGTCCTTCTCATAGCACACGCCTCACATTTCCTCTGGAAAAGGCACTAAACTTGTGCTAAAGTCACAGAAATTGAACATGCCAGCATTTCAGCTGTGAAAATCTCCCTTGGACGGCTTTCCCCAAGGACTTGAGCTTTGCGCACTTTGCTGCATGAATATCTGCAAGGTTCCTCACCCGGGCCAGCACCAAGAGAATACTCCAGCCTGCCAGCTTTTATTTTATTTGGATTTTAAGTATTGGTGGGGTTCTCCCTCAATTTAGAGCACTGGTTTAGCCAAACCTGGGTCTTGTTTGGAAAGTAGCTTTTAATATCCATTTGAAGTGTGGGTGAAGGTGAAAGTTGTCAGGCTGTGAAAAATGGAATTGGTGTTGGCTGACCTGAAATAGGCCGTAAAGTTCTATTCCTCACAAAGGCAAGATATATTATTGCTGTAACGCCATTATTCCGCTCCATCACTTTTAAACCTTGTTCCCATTATCTGCAAGTTAAATATAACCCTATGTAAAAACAGGAAGGACAGCGCTAAGTTGTCCAGCTTAACAGCGCACACTTAAAACATAATAGAGCACTTGTTACTGTATTTTATGGAACGGAAACTCCAAATGTAAAGATGTATTAAGGAAATATCTCAAAGTTATTAGGGAAGGATATTTACAATTACAGATTGCTTTATATTATGCTTTTATGAACATCTCAGGAAATGAAATAGCCCTCAGCTGTAGAGAGTGAAGAGGGAGGTAATTTTCCTTAATACGGGTGATAAAATTAATCTGATTGAAATCGCTAGCGATTATTTCGCAGAATACTGAGTGGCAGTACAATCACTTACACTCTTTTATATTTTTTTAGTCAAAGCTCGTGTAGATGAAAGCTAATTACAAAGTAGTGATGTGAAGCGCTAAGGAAATAGTTTGTATAGCATAGAACAGGCACAGCTAATTGGGGTTTGTGATTACACAGATTGTTGTTAGGGAGAATTAACTACCAGCAGTCTCTCCTGCAAAGCTTCTCATCAAGGGAAAGTAAAAATAGACACTGGATCTGTTATTTATCTAATTATGCTATGAATATTTTCACAAGCACGTTACACACTCTGAAATGGTTTGTTGTTCAAAAACTTTTGGTCTCATGTTGTTTTTGATCAAAGTATCAATATGAAGTTTCTGACATTGGACTTTCTTCACTTAATGTTATACAGCTGGTCCTTCCACTCCATAAAACCAGTTCTGGAAACTGACCGTGGTGAGTTTAGCCATCTACACAAAGGACGCACAGAGCATATATATATATAGCAGCACAGAGTCACCAAAATGATTATTAGAAAGGTGACTGGTAGAAAAGCCTGCAGCAAGTGACAAAAATAAGGAAACAAAATTAGGTTTCAAATGGCATCAAGAATTTTTTAAAGCTGTTTTTTCTTTATATCATTGCACAAACCCCACAGACCCCAAAAGCATTGCAAATACGCAGGAACACAGGCCTTTGTTTTATAGCGCTCCACAGAGAACGGGAAGGGGTGGAGGGAGGAGGATGTTCCATATGGAGACCCTGATCTTGTAAACTAATCTGCATGGGAGACTCCTTATGCTGCACGGAGCCTCACTGAAATCATTAGGACTCTGTGTGGTGCAGCGTGTAATCAGGCTGATAATAGATGCTCATTGAATTTGTTACATGTTTGGCTTTGCTTTGTTGTGGCCTTTTACTTGCTGACCTGGAGTAGCTTGCAGAATTTGAAAGCTGCCATGTGATGAAGTTTCAGAGAAATCCGTTACAGCTAGTACAGAAAGCTGCTTAGAGTCCTAATTTCTGCTGGATTATTGAATTAATGTATATTACTTAAAACAGAGTCAGCAAACTTTGGCCATCAGCCGAATAGCTGTGAGTATTCTGGAGGAAGGTCCCTAAAGATCTCAGTGGCTGTTAAACTACCTATCAGCAGTCCAAACATTATTTTTTGTTAGTCTCTATAAAAGTTACTAGGGGTGAGGGGGGGTGGGGAGGAGGAACAATAATGAAATGATTAGGCAGCATCATTCAAACAAATTGGCAGGCGTTAATGTCACTGCTGAAAGAAGCTTCTCAACCTCCCGCGAGCAGAGCTTCCTGGAGCTGCTGCCCTTGGTGGATACCTTACGTGCTTGTATTTCCATGTATGCCACCTCTCCCTGTGCTGTCTCTCAGGAAGTGCTCAAATATTGCCCAGCTACACCCTGCTCGGGGGCTGCATCCTCCCTCTTTGTAAGACATCTTAGGAGACAAGTGCCGCAGAGGAGTGTTTTCCATCTGCGTAATCTCAGAATGTACAGATTAAACAGAATGTACAGTCTTGCAGACTCAGTGCAGAGGCCTAAAGATGAATCATTAATTTGTAGCAGTTGACTAATTCATTCACAAAACTGGAGCTAAAAGTGTCAGAAGCAGCTTTTGACTTTGGGTGGTCAGTCTGAGGCGCATTTTGTTTGCTTTATAGTTTTGTGTTGCCACAATCTTCAGTGACTTCAAATTGAAACGCCCAAGTCAAAAGGCCATTTTAGCATATGCTTTTATTTTGCTCTTCCTTTTTTGTTCCATTTTTTTTCCAATAAATCCTCAGCCAACAGCTTGCTAGACTCTTAGGGGTTTTATAGAGCAGCAGTTCTCAAACTTTTTGGACTAACAGCACTGAAAACTTTTGTTGGTGCTCCATGCACAGTAGAGCAAAAAATATTCCTGCCTGCTCTGAAAATTATCTGTACCAGGAATTGATCTCACGGCAGGAGAGAGAGGCTGTAGTTTAGTGCAGACTCTAGGGATGGACCATAACGGAGGCCTCTGTGAGTTGTGGACACAGTGACACAGGACAGTCCACCAACCCTCACAGACAAGCCTCATCCTCACCACAGTCTTAACACCACATAATGTTCTGTGGAGCACAGTGTGAAAATTACAGGATAGGGTATTTAAAACTGCATCATGTAAACAAATGCAGAAGAATTTGAGATGTTGCAGAAGTTACTAACTAGCAATGCAAAATTAAGGAATAACATTTATGAGCATTCAATATATGGTCCTAGCACTTCCACCACTTCAGTTCTCTCCAGAGACTGCATCAGAGCCCTAGAGAGGGAGGCGGGATGCCCACATTTTGTAGCATGGGCCTTTGAGACTAGGGCACAGCTCCCTTTTAGGAGTTTTAGCCTGAGAGTCTCTTCTCATCAGAGCAGAGGGAAGTGTAAATGGTGCATAACCCAGTGTAAGGAGAACATGTTCACGTGCGACCAGTTGGACGCTGCTGGAGACCATAGCTTACAGCTCCTTTAAAAAAAGCCCATGCAAAGCATGTGCTGCAGGCACCAGAAAACCACATCTTGGTGCCTGCTGGGGCAGTGGACACAGAACTAGAGCTCCAAACCTCTGAAATTGCGTGCCCCTCGGATGGGACTCGAGCAGTAATTAAATCCAGATTCTCCTAACAAATCCCTCCAACCGCAGGCATCAGTCGGGTACAGAGGAGCCTCTGCTCTTCCCCAGCACTGGCAGGGGAGTGAGCGGAGACTTTCAGTCTGCTAGTGTTCCTGTTCCTAGTGTGTTGCCAGCTATATAAATATAGACTGATGGCACTCTTTTAAGCAAGAGTGTTATTTTTCAGGTATGTTATCTTCCTGCAGTGTAAGGAGGAGGCACTTACAGGTCTCTAAAATAAGGTCAGGGGTAGGAAAGAAATCTAGGAAAAGAAACTCATCCAACAAGCTGGTCTAATTTACATTTGGAAAAACAACAGACTTAAAGCAAACAAAAGTGTTCATAGGTAAGCATAATGTAAAATAAGCTCTTAGGTTTCATTTGAGTACACAGAGGACATACCAGATCAGACAAGTTGTCCAGCTCCTTCAGTAAACTGTTTATAAAATTGGCTAGCTTCAGAAAAATATGCCAGAAACTCTGCAGTCGACTGTTATAGAAACAAACTGCCCACAGGGAAAATTTCTTCCTAATCTGCAGACTGTTTTATGCCCTGAAGCATATGCATTTATATCCTTTCCCAAAAGTCTTGGCATCCTTTTTTTTTTTTTTTTCCATTTGTTTGTTCTTCTGCTCCTTAATAAAATAATTGTGGATATTTTAGTTATCCTCCATAAATATTCAGTTTATGAAATATTTCAATATTGTGTTGAGGACTTGTGAATACATGTTTGCTATTTATTTTAACCTCTTTCAGAATAATGAAAAAAAATGAAGCATAAAACCCCAGAATTTCTGGTACTAATAGATTCCCCCATAAAATAGTTATTCTTAAATGAATAAAGCTATAACATAAAATCATAATTTTCTATACTGTTATTAATGGTTTGCCACTAGCAACACTGTATTCTATACATATCAGCAGTTTCACTGCCATTCTGTACAAGTGGAAGATAAAAATTATATTATATGGGAGTATGCAAATGATGAAGGGTCTGGACCTATGCTAAGTAATTCTCCAGCGCTCCTCTCCTTTGTCCACCTCAACTGACAGGCACTGAAAATTAAATGGTTTTCAATAAAAATTCGGTAACATGAAATGAATCCCTACAGGATAATTAGGGTATCTGGCTCATAAAAAGTAATCGTATGCCTTCAACTTGCGAAGAATCCTCCATAGCTGATCAGCAGCCCTTGAGGGCTGGTCAAGTCAAATCCCTAATGCTCCTGAGATGTAATACTCACCCGAGGGGCTCATCACATGGCTCACGGACAAATTCTTCTTCAAGCACACAGTCTGGTCTGCTGCTCCTTGGCTCCTGCACTCGCCTCTTCTTCCTGTCGCTGACTCCACCATGCCTCCTGCTCTTCTGTTCCATCAGTCTGCCCTCCCCGCAGTTTCCTACAGCACATGGTATAGGCCAAAATGTGCCTTGGCTACTTACATGAAAACTTCTGTCACTATTCTAGGTGTATATAAGATGCCTTTGTAAGAGACAGATTTTGTGCCAGTCAGATGAGGTCCTAAATAGACCGACTTGAAGCTATGAGTACGTTAACTTTTGGGCAAATGTGAATCCGATCGGTAGGCTTCAGATCTGGGAGAAAACTGGGCATTCCTAATCCAAAAAACATGTGTTTGTTAAAAATGATTTACTGAATCTGGACCAAGATGCTCTCACTCTCAGCTGCACTTATTACCTTGGGCTTGACTTTGTCTCATCATGTTACAGGACTCTCAGTAAACTCAGAACACAAGCCAAGAAAATGCAAATCTTTCCCCAAAGAAACAACCATAAACAGTCAAAAATAACTTTGACTTCTATGCATTTTAATGAAACTTCTTTCTAGCAATTAACAGGCCAGAACTCAGTAAATCTAATGAACTGTGATATTGATATAAATTGTCATTATTTCTGTGAATTACATAGACATCTAATTACGAGCTTTTTTCCTAGGCTTTGCAATATAAGAAAGACATTCCTAGAGACTTATGGTCCACACAGGACACATATGAAGGATAAAGGAGATAAGAAAGAATATTATCTCTTTCAGTTTAAGACAGAAAACTGAGGCAGACAGTTCACTGACTTGTCTGACCCTTGTCAGACAATAGTGCAGCAGAGTCACGATTCAGAGCTCATGATTCCCACCATAGAGTCTAGGTAACAGATAAACTTTAAAACAGTAAAAAAGCTTGGTGATTTCATTTGGAAAGTAAGAGAGAAGAGAAATACCAATGGAGGAGAGAAGACATACCAAAATGCAATATCTTGAATTATGAACCATGCATTTTGGGAGCCAAAACCTAAGGAGGATCCTTGCTTTGGGTTGTTTTTATGGGTATTTCAGGATTAAAAACATTTCGCTGAAATTGTACAATACAAATTGTTGGGAAATGGTTTTCTTTCCCTTTTCAACGTTCTGAATGTTTTAGCTTTGCATGAAAGTAATGATGAGGCCCAGTGAAATTTTTCATGAAAAATAGAAGGGAAAAGCCCCATAATCAATACTCAGTCATTTATCAGGCATGCAAGAGAAGAGCGAGCCAAAAGAGGCAGAGAAGATCTAAAGCATATGGATGGTATTAATTTCTCTTTGCTATTTAGCGGAGAGAGAGATGTACCTCTAGAGACAGTTTACCCCATCTTAAGATAAATATCTAAGAGAGCAAGACGAACCACCCTCTGGAATAGTTTCTCGCTTTCTATTGGTTTCAGATGCATTTTAGGTGCTAAAGTCAGACTCAGTGAACCCCAGTCTTACCCCCAGATGACCAACAGTTTATCAGCTACTTTGTAGGTGATTTCCTTTCAATTATTCTGAAGTTATTCCCTTTGGAGTTTTTCTGGTTTGTGCAGATAGCACACATAGTCTGGGGAGACTGGCAAAAACAGACTGGATCAGTTATATCTGAGGCAAGTGCCCTAACCAATGAGATTTTTTATATTTTTCTCTCCAGCTCAGATCAGAAAAATCCGTTAGAGAGACAGATCACCTTTCATCACAAAGGATTTGTCATGACTTATTCTTTTAAGCAAAAAGGTTCCTGGTATTTTGTTGAAAAATTCCTGCTTGTTCTGTAAATTTGACTGATGTCCCTTTTGGTGCTCCTTGAGAAAGTCCTTAATAAATCTGGTACTGCTCTCATCCCAGGAAATGTGACTAGATCTAACACTCCAGTTATGAAATGAATATTCCAGTGCTCAGCACTTACTAACAAGTGGGCTCAAATTTCTGAAACATTCCTACTTCATACAAAATGTGATGGCAGCTCTCATCTCTGTGGGCAAAATGGCTTCATGTTGTATTTCTGTAACACATTCATTGATGCTCTGTTTTGGGGCCCTCAGACTAATCTCCAAACCAACACCTTTACCTGTCGCAGCTGGTTAACCTGAGAGATGAAGGTCCTGCTGGTGCTGTTGCTCCATGGAAATCCTCCTAGAACAACAGCCATCCCTCCACAGGCAAGGGAATGTAAATTGTTTCTTCATATCCTGGAAGCTCAGCATGGTTTTACTATAGCTATTTTACTGATAGTAACTGAGCTATTATGAGCATGATAGAAATTGATGCATATACTTGAAGGCTGACAGACTATATCTTAATGTAGACCTTTTTATGATGCGTAATACTGGCTCTATGGATGCACGAAGATGCATTTTATTTACACCTTTGGTTTGTTTATAAAAGCTGCCTTGTGCATGTACTTTAGAGGAGCAGTGCTTTTAGTCCACACATATAAATTATCTACTAACTAGCACGCGCCCAAGAGCTCAGTGGAATTCACATTAGTGATGAGAAACATTACAAATTACATCCCCTGAAGGCTTGGGTTTGCAATGCGCTCAGTCCTGAGGTTTTGCCGTGATGCTTCTATTACAATAAATATTCAGTAAAGAGGAAGAAAGGAGGAAAAAAATGCTGTCAGTGCCTTGTGGGAGTGTCTCTTCAATTCCTTGCCTATGGTACACTGTGTTTGAACATTGCTGAAGCCAGTTTTATCTACATGTTTATCTATCTGTCTACACCAGTGGATATATCGACCAGGATATTATCCCCAACCTACGTCTAGCTTTGTCCTAGCTCTTAAATCTCCATTGTTACCTAATCCCATGACAAGCTCTACAGCGTTCAGCTCCTGGGTGCCTCAGTACGGCAGTGCACAACAGATCTGCGTATAGCTAAATCACCCCATGAAAAATTCCCTTGGTGCCCATTTGCTACTTAAAATGGTGATTAAGTATCTCCATCTACTACAATTTGAAAGGCATCAGCACGTTCCTGGGTGCCTTTTTCAGCTGGTTGAAGAAGTAATTTAGTTTTCATGGGAAATGTCAAAATTTTATTGTTTTTTTCCCCTCCAATGTTCCTCATGCTGTTTGTTATTCTTGAATTAAAAAAAGAGCAAAGTCATATATTTCAGTAGCATCAACAAGAATGATAAAAAGAACAGATATGGGAGGGAGGAGAGGAAATGGCCTTTCCTTAAAAAAGAAATAACAATTAGTATAAAAATTAAATAAATCTAAACATTTTGACTGAAAGCCAAAACAACTACTCATTTTCCTTGGTATCTGTTTCTTGTGTTCTGATCAATAACCACACATTTAGCAGAAAATCTGTAGCTTGTTAAAAATATCTTCCAAGGAACATTTTTGAGCAGACCAAGAATAGAAATACACACACGTACATATATATATATATACACAGAGACGTAGTATTATTAGAAAACCACTTATACATAATGTTAAGCTTCATAGTTTAAAAATGATGCACCACTATATGAATGCTAAAGCTAAGACTGCACATAAAGTCTTAATTGAGCCCCTTTATGTATTTGCCTAATTCGCTTAAATTCACATACAATCTTTGGCCTTTGTACCAGCTCAGTAGAACAAAGAAGCAGCAACTGTGGTAGATCTGGGCAAATGAACATTTTCTTTGCCTTGAGGAAAACAGAGTCACTATTCACAGCTGCTCCTACCCCACTTCCCTTTCTGGCTGATAGCACAGACAGCATTTCTGCACAGCTGGGCCGCATTAGGACCCTGCTTTAGCTGACCAGTCCTGCTTTGCCGAATGGCATTGGGTGGCTCGGCCTGTATGAGAGAGGCTATACAGGGAGTTGGAGCTATTCACACCTGGCTCGGGATTGGAGGATGGATGGACATTTCTGTTGTGCCACATGACTACATCCTGTTTTGAAGATGCTACAAAACAAGGCCATTTTCTTCTTCTTCTTATTTTTTTTTTTCCTTTGGTCTTGTTAGACAGTGTTGCACCTCGGTAATGTGCTTTCCTGAAAAATCAGCCAACTAGCCTAAATATATCACCCTGCTAGCATGGTTAGCATGCTTCTGGAGCCTGCATGGCCTGCCTGGGAGACTGCGCATTGGCATGCGCCCAGAATGCGCCGAGGAGTGTGCTAGCAACTAAAAAGTGTGCATAATCCAAGGCAGTGCTTGGCCCTGATAAACTCACTGAGAGATGGGCAGCACTGAGTGCCATGTAGAGTGATGGCTGCCTTACAGGCAGCTCGCTCTTTGCTGATGCAAAGCTCTGTTATGAAGTGTAGGCCTGTCTCACATACATTTTTGCCCATTTCCAGAGCTCAATAGAAAACAAAACAAGCAAAGAAAGACCCAAAAAACAGCATTATGCTAGCAAAAGAAGGCAGGGAATGAAGACCATCTTCATTCTCTACCTTGAAAGCTGAAAAAAATTGTCTTCTGTCCCACCTTTTGACTTTCACTAGGTAACACTGTGTGCAGTGCAGTCCAAAGGGACTTCTATTTCCTTTCTTTCGGGAAGCAGAGGGTCCTGTGTAAGGACCTGACGAGCAGTGCTTGTGGCCATGTCAAATATGTGAACAGAAAGGTGGTATCTGTTATCTGTGTTCCAAAGCAATTGCTGGTATGTAAGCAATATTTCAGACTCCACTCAGGAGTTGGTGAGCATTTACTTTGAGACATAAACCAGCTAGCACATTCTAGGCTGTGGACTTTTTTGAGTATATTTCCATGAAACAGTTCCATTTTTTCCCCACATGTTATGCAGCTCCACTGTCTCTTTTTATCTGTCTACCATCCAATTGCACTAACGGCTTTTGAACCTATTGAATTCGCTCAGGTTTTTGAATCAACCATATTCAAAGGAGGAGATGATGTCCCAAGCTGGCGAAATACTTACTATTTTCATAAATTTTGGCAGCTGAGTGAAAAAGAATCTTATAACCTCATGTAGGAGTAGGGCAGGGGGAGTTCAATTCATATATCCAATTTTGCAGCAGCTTGAAGCCTATCAGCAATGATACACTGGCTAGCAGCTTTAATGTGCCTTGTCTGGGGTATGTGCCTTGGCTGGGCAGAGACTATGGAGTAAAGTTGGGATTATTCCAGGCAGAGCCTAAAAGTGGTAAAAGACACAGTTCTGTAAGAAAACTACTTTCATTAGTCTGACTTGTGTTAGACACCATTTGCTCCAGAGGTGTGTGGCAACAGCCTGTGGGCAAACAGGCTATTGGAAATACCAGTTGCTGGTACTTTATCTGATTTCCTTATTTTGATGCAGTGGCCTAAAAAGCTGCTTCCTAAAACATATATTTTAATAATTTCTCAGAAAACGGATATACCACTTTTCTTCACCCATCTTGAGCCTTGAATAACTGTCTAGTTGTGCACCCTCCCTAGTCATTCCTACAATTTTCTTAGGAAGTGTTATGTTAGCTTCAACTATGCTGAGGTGTCTTGTATAAAATAGCAAAGTTCACTTCTAGACATAACGTGCATATTTAAGCCATAGAAGAAAGTATGCTCTAAAAGCAGTTTACACTTCAGTTTGGGTAGAAATGATTTTCACAGACTATTCATAGCTCACTCAAAAGAACACATATTACATTTAAAAGATGCAGCATTTCATGATCTTTTTCATTTTATTCTAATCAACTGTATGCCTGCACATCGCTTCACCATGTGCATCAGCTTACTAAAAAAAAAAAGAAAAAAAGCACTACTGCATGATCCAGTCACCAACTTGCTCATATAAAATCAATTTATCCAGAATAAGGTTATGTTCTGCTTTGCAAGGAAGGGTATTTTCATGCCAAATTTCTGTGTCAGATCTGAAGCATTTAAGGTATAGGATTATTTGGAAGACCAAAAAATGTTTTATACAGGGGAAAACTCAATTTCCTCATGTTCAAGGATGGCACAAAACACATATGCTAGAAAGATGTTCAAAAAGACAAGCTCTGCATACCTGGCTAAATCAAACGTGCAAAAAGGCTGTTATAATTTTCTGAAGCTATGGATTAATCTGAACTTTCTCAGTTCTGTTAGCCCAGGAGCTGCTTGTATTAACACCAGTGGCTCAGCCACTGTCACTTCTTACCTTCTAAAGGCCTTGGGGGAGGCAGTGGAGGTGCCAGTTCAGGCAGCTTTGAACCAGTATAAATTTGGTTTCTTCCAGAGTAATTATCTAATGATTTTGGAATAAAAATCAACTCTTCCAATATTGAAGGATGTAGATGGTAATAGTGGAAATCAATTTTTTACCTGAAAGCTGGAAAATTTCAATCCACCCATGACTATTTCAACATGCTTTGACAGGTTTGGCTAGAAAATGACAATTCAGTCTAACAAAAAACAAAAAAACTTGAAGTTTTAGTGTGTGTGTGTTTTTTGGGGGGAGGTGACTTTGAGGCAGCTATATGTTTTGCATTAGGATGAAGACAAACACAGGCAAGTCAAAGCAGATCAGCTATAGCTCCGAGCTGGGGAGGTGGGAGAGGTGAAGTCTGCTCAGAGAGAACGCACACTGGTCTCTGCAGTCCACCTAAGCGTTACAGCCACGGGGCTCTTGGGTCATTCAGAACTTTCTGCTTTGGGAATTGATCTAATATTGCGTTTGGAGGTGGGGTAATTTCCCCACTAACTCCTTCTGTAAATGAAAACTGGAGGTTAATGTTTAAGTCCCCAAACGTGTCTTAGTGTGATCACTATAGACCAGAATCCCAGAACAGGCAGTGGCAGAGGCACACAGAAGGAGACTGCTCTGCTAACACAAGGGTTACTTCTCCCTGGTTTCACATATGGCTCTAAGATGCCTACGTAAAACAAACTCAGAGCTTGTTTCGTATAAGTGAGGGAGACCTATCACGCCTAAGCTAATAGCTCCAAAACGTGCCTGAGACACTTGATTCTTATCTCTTGTAAAGTTCCCTACTTGCTGCCACTAATTATTTGCAGTTGGATAAAATGCATGGTCAAATAGCATTTTTTTTTCTGCTACAGCATGTATTTAAATAATTTACATTTTTATTTTCTATATTTGAGCCTATTCTCTAGTTTGCAATCAGGCCCTAGATTTAGAAGATCAGCCATGCACATATTAAGAAATGATGAGTCTGTCAGGGTATTTATAATCTAGCTCTAAATGAACTGTTTTGGTTTTTGCCCTGGCTCTACACTCTTATTATGTATTTTACAACCTGTTGCTGTGTCAGTTACAGTATATATTGTGACCAAAGAGGACCCTTTGGATAACGCATTATTAATAGCTATGCATCAATAATAATAATAAAGCAATAACAATATTTATAGCTTTTATCTTTAAATATTCATGCATCAGCAAGGTAGAAACTCATTTTAGAGTTCCTATGTGAACATTTCAAGCAATTGCAAATAATTATAAAAGCATACAAACAAGAGTTCTCTATGGGTACATGAAGCATTTAGATATAACTTGTGTTATTCACAGTCTTAGTAGTTTCAATAAACATTTCTGAGCACATTTGCCTACTCTTTATAACAAATACTTTGTCTAACATTTCCATTTACACTGTGTGCTTCGTAGTATTCAGAAAAAAAAACAGGAACAACAGATGTCAGCTTCTGAAAGTTAGTACTATATTTCACACAATGTTGAGTAAAGAGGCATCATATTAAGAAAATGATCAAGAATAATGCTCCTAAGAAACTGAAAACCATCATATTTAATTTTTCTTTGCATAAAACAGGAAAATAGGACACAACAAAAAAATATATGCAGCAGAATTATTTATTACTAGCCTTGGTAACTCAGGATATTCCTTCAGAAATGAACTGAGATTTTTTTTTCTTTCCTTTTTTTTGACTGTGGAATAAGGTATCCTGGCTTAAATTGGTATATTTCCACTTGGGACTAACCTTTTTTGAGAAGTTCATGGATCTGGTTAAAATATCTTCCACAGCGATATTGTTAGAGTTTTACAACCCTTCTGGAATATAAATCTTTTCAGTTAGGATCCAACCAAATTCCTTGGATTTCAGGATGGAGATGTCCTATTAGCTTTTTTTTAAGTTTAAGATAAGTATTTAGGTTATAACTAAATTCAAGAAGTAAACAAGCAAGTGCGAGCATGGTAGTTTGGAAATGCCATCTAGGATACACTGTTAAGAATTCACACAAATGTAGACGTGTTCTGTATAATAGTATTATTATACTTTTTGTTCAGGGTCCATATGGGGGAAAAAAAGGGAAAAGAAAAGAATTTTCAGTATTGTTAAGTAGAACATGAGCCTACACTTACCCGGTCACTCTCAATAAAATGGAATGAAGCTCATATTTGATGAGCTGGTTGGAAAAGTTAAAGATATTCTAGTACATATGGAGTACTTGTGCCACTGCCTTCTGGAAACTTGAAATGAGTCATTACTGATGAATTACACTGAGAAACTAGTCAATGAAATTATCATGCGGCTAATTTATGCCAAAGAGAAAACTCTACTTATAGAGTACTTGCTCACAATATATAAAAAGAAATGTTGCATGCATGCATGCTTTTGTGACAACCGAGAAAGGAATTTTTTTTTTTTTTTTTTAAAAAAAGAACAGCAGCTCCTCAGTTAAAAAAGAATCTTCTTTCCTACTTTACTGAATAGGGTCATTTGTGTTTATAGTTGCATATGATAAGTATGCAAAACATTTTTCTTGTTTTATTCTTGTCATTGTTTACAGTATATACTTCCTTCTAGTGCATTGGTAAACCATATTTCCCATCCAGGATAAAGCAAAATGAACACTACTGAAAGAAAGGAGTTAGTCTGGGTTTATCTTTACCTTTAAATTGGGAAATCCCATGATCCAGTGCCTTTTTTTTCTTTTTCTTTTCCCAGAGTCTTTGGGACTGCTATGAAGCAGAAAAATTAAATTAAACCAGGTAGGGAATTTGAAAGAAGTCCTCTGTTCCTCTGGCACAAGGCTCAAATTGCTGGCTGGGTCTAGGAGATTTTATGGGAATTGAAAGGGAACTCCTTTTGGAAGCTTTCCATATATTGTGTATCTCTATGTGTACAGACAGTAATAGCTCCAGAGTTCTCCAAATATTCACGGATTCACTCACACAAAAAGCCATCTCTGCTCCGGTGTGGCCTCCCTTGGGCTGCAGCTGTAGAAGGCAACATTTCTTTTATCCTGCTCCAAAAGCCAAATCTAGTAGTTGCATCTAGTAGGATGCAACATATATGCCCAGATGAGCCTGTTGTTTCAGGCAGGGGAAGAGAAGCTTTGTCAGAGGGGATATTTCTGAGCAGGCTTGTAAGTTGCCGCAACCCTGTTGCCAGGCCAGGCATGTCAGGGTGGATGAAGCACCACGCTGACTCAGCTGCCATCCCACCTCCTTCAAAGTGCTGGGCATCTGCAAAACTTGCAGGGAGCCTGAGCTCATGCCCCCCAAAATCTATCAATCTATCTAGGTAAAATCAGAAGAGATGGTAGTGAGCACGGAAAGAGTTTGCTCCAATTCTGCATTGCTGGCCTAGGCAAAGACAGGAGACTATTTAATAGCCAAGACAATCCTGCCAACTAGGTTACACTGTGTGAGTAGAAGTACCCATATTTCCAACACAGTGTACTACAAGTATATTACTGCACTAATGCTATTTAAATGATAATATTTTACCTAACAGTAGCCTTTAAGGAGCTCTGGAATTTGGTCAGATATTTACATTATGGATACCTAAATAATTAGGTTAAAATTCTATTTGTTTTGCCTCTAAAAGGGCAGCTTTTCTAAGGTTCCAGAAGCAATTGACAAGTTTGGTAGACACTGTTTGGAGGAGACTTTGCAGTCTGAGGAAACATTCCATTCTTCTGATGGGATTGCATCAGCTTTTCTTGGACCTCACTTATGCCCTTGCAAACTCCTGCTGCTTCCACAGGTAGGATATGAATTCACAAGTCCATCTTCATTAAGCCGCGAGACCTTTCTAATACATAAAATTTAATTTTTAAGAATTAGGGTGTATCCTCTACTCAAAGAGAATATGACCTTGTAAAAGCACATACATACCATATACAAAAGGGCTGAATTTGTCTCCCTTCGCATAATGCAGTGGAAAACTACAAACTGCTGTAATGAGGGTTATAAACTACCATCTCTTAAATCTGACTTTAAAATTTGGTTTATTTAGAACATAGAAATACACATGAAATTTAATCAGCATCTCAAGTCACATTATGTACTCTCTGTTCGATGGGAACTGAGCACATAAATTAGCTGAACTGGGAGCTAGTCCCAGATCCATCCTTACTTGGCTACAGCACCTTTTGCTAGGAACTTCCAGCAGGGGAAGCTCTTAGCACATCAGTATCTTCACACTTTAACAGCGAGCAAAGTTTAGACAAGACTGAGCAGGAGGTGGAGCGGGGAAGGGGGGCAAGGGAAGCAAGAAGAGAAGCAGCAATGTAATAAACAGAATAAACAGTTGTACTAGCAACCTAGAAAGAATATATTCCAATCAGATTCCTTTGTTGCACCTTAAAAGTTAGAATTGCATGCGTGAAACGTAAATACAGAGACGGTCAGTGTATTTTTGTATCAAACTTTGTGGCTCACAATGGTCCTTCTGTGAGAGAACTGCACCCAGTTTGGGGCTGACAGGCAGCCGGCAAGCTTTGTGCCAGCACACTAATCCCTTGTCTGTGGGCTACTGAAAAAACTACTTGCATTTTTGTTCCCAGTTCACCTTGGTGAAAAAAAAAAAACAATTCCATATATGATAAATCCAGTGTCTGCAGAAAGGCAGTCACCTAATTGCACAGTGAAGCAGAAGAAAGCTTTGCAAATGGTATACAATTTTCAAAGTGTTCCAAGCCTTAGGCAAAAGCCTTTCAACTGTGTCTAAAACTGAATGATAAAATATGTTGTACAAATTATCTGTGAACAGGAAACATGTGGTAGTGGCAGGGGACTGAAATGTAACACTTGTAAAGAAATAGGAACTGCCAGTCATTTATACCCTTTTACTTTTCTCTCAGTCACAAGTTCCATCATATTTTTTTTCACCATCGGTTGATGTTCAAGTTTATAATAAGACATTTATCAGATCTCACTAGGCCAATTACAGCTTTGTAGCAAAAACAACAAAAACTAATACCCCATATGAAGCTAAAGGTTTTGTTTGGTCCCTTTCTTCAAACTTTCAGAGTTTCTCTTTTATCACTGTGAGGACGTATGTGGATGGAATTTTGAAAGTGCTTGAACTCTGCAGAAATGCTGAGGATGTCAGTCATCAGCACTTTAGACTAAAGTAATCATAACTTGAGAAAACTTTCTCGAGTCCTGTCTATAAAAAAAGAGAGATAGGGAGAAAGAAAAAGGAAATGCACAATTACCATTCAGCAGAAATATATATATATGTGTGTGTGTGTGTATATATATATATATATAAACCTTCTATTCTGAATGCTCATTTCTGCTTCCTTGCTCTTAAAGTTCCTACAGTAATGGTGTATATCTTCTGTTTTTTAAAGATGTAATCTTCATCACCAATACCAACCACTGTGCACTGTGTTCCTCATTGATGGAATTTTTTATAGTATAGCTTTAGAGGAACACTTCAAGGAGTGGAAGGGAAACAAAAGGAAAACTTTTACCTTTTTTTTCTTTCACTCTACAAGAAAAAGAAAAAAAAAAGTGAACAGTTTTACAAAAGTCTCAGGAAATCTGGGTGGATAAGAGAAATATAAGATTTCCTAAAATGCTACCTGCAAGCATTCAGAAAAGAAACATTTTTTAAGTTACATTTTTTAAAAATAATTGGATATATTTTGGCCCTACTTTTTCAAAATATTTGAATACCTGGTTATTTATAATAGTGTGTGCAGATCTATCCAGCCAGAAAAGTTCTTAGGTGATTTGCTGATTAATGTCCTAATCCCTTAAAAAAATACAAACTGCATTACTTCACTGTGCGTTGCTGTCCTAATTAGATCTCTTTAGGTGCTCTCAGTTTACTATGGGCCTGGTATTGTTTGTGTCCATTATGATAAAATCGGGTATAATTTACTGAATTGGTGGATAAGCAACATTAGTATCTGTCAAGTCAATTTCCTGTCAATATTTTCCATTCCATATAGAAAATGGAGAAGTACTTGAGAAAATAAATAAAATTTTGATTGCATCAGAAAAACAAAGTCTTGCTTTTAAAGATTTGGAAGCATAAGAAATAAATCTTTTCTAGCATCCTGAGAGACTAATGAAAAAGCTGTGTGATTTAAATGCTAGATTATTGAGCTAGGGCTCATTAATGTAACTAGGAAAACAATAAGGGTTTTTTGATTCAGTGATCAAATCAAAGTAAAAAAAAATCACAGGCAGGTTTCTAAAGCAGTTGGCAATTAAAAAAAAGAAATGGGATTTACTTCTGTCTTTTTTTTCACATTCAGATCACTTTTCATGGAAGAATAAAAATAGAAAATGGTATTTTGAATTGAAAAAATAGAAATTGCATTTTGAAATATTTTGTCACTTTTCAAAAGAAGCATTTGCTTTAATATTTTCAAAAATAAATCTGTAATCACTATCAATATTTATTCTCGCCTCTGTTTTTTTTTTTTTTTTTTTGCCACAATTTTTTACTGCTTAGAAACTGCAAATGATATGGGTATTTCTGGCCCTTCCTGTATTGTGAAACAGTAGATATTCTTCAACTCTGGCCTTTAGTTGTCTGGGCTGGGATCTGCTCCCACAGTGGCTGCTTCCCAGTTTGCATGCCTGGGTTTACTTTGCATGGAAAAATGAGAGCGTGAAGCAATGGCAGTATCTGTTTAGCTCCTACACCGAAATGGATGCAGACAGATCTCAGAAGCATTCCTGATGTTCATCCTGTTCTGGCACTGGTTTCCTTCAGCCTCAGGTATTGTCTGCTGCTTTTCTTTTAAGAGCTGAATGAAGTTGTATTGCTCAGCCACAGCAAAAGCTGAAAACGTGGTAAAATTTTCCTGAGATGTATTTCACTTCCAGCAACTCAAATTGCTCATCCATTCTCATCCAAGGAAGACCTACCCTGTTACCCGCTTTGGCAAAGGAACAGCACAGCTAGAAGCTGCTTGGAGATGGCCTCATATTGCTCATTTTCTGGAGCTGCAGGCCTCCAAAAGGCCTCATATTTCAGGCATCTGGGTACCAGTCCATATGTGCGGCGATGCATTTCCATTTTAGCTGCCCAGCAGATTCCGTGACTTTCCCCCGCACTTCCCAAAGCGCTTGTCCATCAGGCTCTGCAGGAGCTCCTGTGCATGTGCCACAAGCCCACGCACCTTCACTTGCCCTGCGGTGAGCCCGAGGTCTAGCTTCAACCCCATGTCAATACCCCAGGAGCTGAATTATGATCTTGCCCTCCATCTTGCACACTCTTGTCTGCTTTTGGAGACAAGGTACTGGGCTAGCTAGTTCCTGGGTTTAAACTCCGTATGGCTGTTTTTACGTTCTTTTCATTAGGTTTCTACTTCCTTGCTGGGTCCTTGGGGGAATATAGACAGAGAAAACAGCATATTTTGCTTGATACTTTTTATATCCAACTTCATCTCCCCACCAGATCAATCAGTCATCCACAAAACAACAGGTACCCAAGTCATGTTCCTTCTTTGCAGGCCATCTTAGCTTTAAAACTAACTTTCCTAAGTAATTATCTCAAAGTAATGACATCCCCAGGTACCAGTTTGTCTTTCTTTCTTCAAAGGCATATGACTATGGAGCAAGGTCTATTTTCAAGAAGAAAAACAATTTTTTATCCTATAGGGACAGCAAAAAGAAGAAAAAAAAATACCCACTGCACATGCAATGCAATTGCTAGAGACTGAAGAGGGGAAGTTAGTTGGCTTCTCACTGTTTGTTAATTTTAGAGCCCAAACATAACCTGCCTGCTTCGCGTTGCCTCTAAAGAGGGTACAGTTTGCTTTGGCTTTGCAGCTTATCTACCAGCACCATCAGGATGTTTCCAATACACTGACATATGAAAAGAGGCAAAAGGTGCCTATATTTAAACAAGTTGCTATCTCCCAAAGTAGCTGAAAATGTTACTATCTCTTACTAGCAAATTAAAATCATCACTGATTGGCAGATTTGTGGAGTCGCTAGAAGTTTACAATTTGAGAGAGGCCGAGGCAAACATTTAAATGAATGTAGAAAGTGAGCAAAACTTCATGTCCTAGACATAACCTTGATTATGACATTGTGATCAATGAACTCTGTGGAGTCTCCTATTTTGGAATACAACATTTTAATTACAATTGTCCCCTTCTCTCTCTCTCTCTTTTTTTTTTCTCCTTTTTCTTTTTTAATCAGAGGTCTCAAACTGCGCCACACAAAGTGGTTGTGGTCTACAATTCACTTGTCAGCTATTATAGAGAGCCAAAGGGGTCCATGACGTTGTCTTCTGACCTTGGTTCCAGATGGCAAGTGGCAGTAAAAAACTCTAAAAACTCTAAATATTTGCCTAATATTGCAATCACTACGGTTGCCAGTGAGGTGCTGTTTGATCATAAATGGGAAGGGAGCTGGTTCATGAGTGAACCTCTCTAATAAGATGTGTCATCACTATGATAAATCCCTGAATGGGGTGTCATGTGGCTAGTGAAATGTAAAACATTATGAATCTATTTTCTGGGGTCTGCAGATGTGAAGAATTTCTGCTTATAATGGCGCTAGTAAAGATGGACTAATGCAAAGTTGTGAGAGAAAAATTTGTAGTAAAATTCCCACTTTGAGTGTTTTTTTTTTAACAGAGATACATATTCTATCTCACACAGGTCCTGCTGAAGAAAACTGGAGCAGAGTACTTGTGTAGCTAGAAGGGAACATCAACTACAAAACAGAGACATAGAGATTTTTATAAGGAAGTGCCACTGTTCGACTTGTTTCCTTGTCAAAGCAAGGGGTAAAAGTCACCATGGAGTCCTGTGGGAGCTGTTATAGACCAGCTGTTGTGTATTTTAGGCTCTCCTAAAAATGAACAGTCTCTGCTCCCATTAGTTCATCAGTAGACAATTTCTCTTTTGCAAGGTGTCACCGTTCATCCGCACCACGTTTTCCTGAAAGTTTGATCCAGACTACCTCAGACACCTGAAACAGTGTTGTTGCTTTTAGGAGGAAAAATACCCTTTCAAAGTGCAACAAAAATACTTTAACAGATGAACTAACAGGGCAAGATATTGCTAATTCACTGCCTCAGAGGGAAGCTAAATTCAAACCTAGTGAGGCAAATATCTCATGCTGTGAATGCTATTTATTTTCCTGGGTGCTCATCTCAGTGGGTGGAATATCCTACACTAACTTCAAGCAGCCTCTTTAGGCTGGTTCACACATTAGATAGAGATAGCAAAAAAAAAGCTTTAGCTTCAAGCTCAGTACATGACTGAAGCATTGCAGGGCTTTGAGAGGGAAGGAGAACTAAGAAATAGAGTGTGTGTGGGGAGGAGTATTCTTTTTTTTCCAGGAATCCCCATGTGAATAGGTTTAAATAATATTACCCCAACTTTCAGTGACCTTGATAAATGACTACATGTATAATGTCATTTGGTGCAATGATTCTGGTTAAATTCCATGGAAATTCTTCTGCATAGAATTTCTATGCGATTCTCTTGAAAAGCCCAGTTTGAAAGAATGTTGATCCTGAGTGCTGCATGACACAGGGGGCAGCATGTTTTTACAATAATAATCATTTGCAGTTCTGTTGAGAATCTCATTTTTAAGTATCTCAAAATGCTTCATAAAGACTATGAATACAGTGCTGCTGCCCACCCAAAAAAAAAAAGAGGAAACAACGGTGCGCTGTAGGATTCACTCTCCCTTGAAGCCTCCCTGCAAAGGCAGACTGAACCCTGGCCCTGCTACCGGGCTCCAGGATTTTGAAGCTCCTCCTGCCCTGTCCTGACAGATATTTCTGTGGAACAAATGGAGAAAGCAACAGAGACCTAAGCCCTGGCCTACTGACACGGGGCTTTAATGCCCTTGTTAAAATCTGAACCGAAACGTTGCGTTGTACCTACTGACAGTGCAATTCTCCCTGCAGTTCCAGTTGAAAACACGACTTCTTGCTTCCCTACACTTTAAACACTGGTTGAGAAAGCCTGCTGCCTTCTGTTCCAGTTGTGTCTGCTTGCTAGTCCTCAGAGAGTGATCCTTCTACCTGCATCACAGTTATTACTGATGCTATTTCCATTATGATGCTTTCCCTCATTTCCACTGAGAGAGTTTATCAGAATTTCGTTTAGAATAAATCACCCCTCTGTAACTTTGTGAGGGTTTAAAAATATAATTTAAAGCTAAAGCCTGGGCTCAGATTGCTGTTCCCAGCTTGTGTAAAGAAGCTGTCAATTAGAGACACCAGGTGGGAGCAAAGATCACTGAAACCCAAATTGAATCAAACCATGGGTTTTTCTGCCTGCTCAGGAGCTGGAGAGAATATTTACTATTCTTCAGCTGGCATAACTGATTTAATGTTAGGGGCAATCTATTGCAGTATATATTAATAGCTGAGAAAGTTTGTATACTATACTGGTGTTCAGTGCCATCCTAGAGAACCAAAGTGGAGGTGTACAGAAATGGGGACAGCCAGCAATTCGTGAGTTTGTTAACAGAAGAGTTTAATACTCAAGGCAGCTGCCAGAAGATTTTGGTTCTATTCCCATCTGGGATATGACTTATACTGTAGCCTGGCAAAATCTATTACCCTCTTTGGGTCTCTGTTTTCCTTCTCAGGCTTTACTAATATGTCTTGAGTTGGTTTCCTGACATTCCTTTCTGTGTATTTTACTCAATATTTAGTGTAATGTTTTTAAGAGCTACTACCAAATACAGAATATTTTTGACACTTGCAGTGAACGTGTCGTCTCAGACCACTTCTTTCTTGTCTTTGAGGAACATCTCAGACAAAAAGCTAGCAGCCCTGACCTCATTTTGAATGCTTTTGAAGTGTGCCATTACCCTTAAGCTGTATCACTGGGCAGCACATCCCTGTTTACCAACAACGTTGATGGCACAGGGCTAACTTTGGTTTTGGTACCTGTCACATTTTTGACTACCTGGGATCATATAGATTTGCAACAATACAAAAATATTGTCTTAAAAACACAAACACATACGCACATACGAAACCCTGCATAATGCTTTTCTTTCAAGTTTCCAAGCCAATATCAATAAAATCACCAACGGTATGAATCTGTATAAAAACTTTCTGGAGTATTTTGGACTCTCTTCCCAGTTCTTCTTCCCCGACAAGGAGAAGAAATGTGCCTTGACCACAGCATCTATCATCTTTCAAGTTCTCTGGCTCTATCTATACTGTCTTTTTCTGATATCTGCTGACTAACAAGACTCTTGTTAAAATCTAATGTGCTCCAGCTTGGTTCTCCTAAATTACTTCTCCAGAAACCATGATCCCCTTTCTTATAGTCTGTAGAATTTGCAAAGCTACATAAACTGTTCTAGCCTAGATAGATCCTTACTCGTTGCCCAGTCATTATTTTAACTCTACCATGACTTATACTTTTCTATTTCATACCTTCCTTTGAATAGTGCTGTGAATTTAGGAAGACCAGTGACATTTAAATAAACTCTAGTCAATTCTATTACTAAGATGCATGCAAGAAAGTTCTGATATTTACTTTTAAAAGACACAAATATTTTCTAGATGTTGCCAGTATGTTTATTGCAAAGCAAAATTCTGTTTTCCTGGAAAGAGTGCTGATGGAGCCATATTAGGACTTAAAATGTGCATAGCCATGAACAAAGCTTTTTCTGAAGAGAATAGGATAGGATAAGTAAACAGTCAGTCAGACAGACAAAGTTATGCTATCCAAGGGGTATAAATAACCCCTTGGCAAATAACCTTTTGCCTAGCAAATAACCACCAGCAGAAGCAACACTCTAAATTATTAGACTTAAATCAGGGGACAAACCAATTCTGAATGAGGAAAAGAAGGCACTAGAGTACAAACTCCTGAGTCAAGAAATAAGCCACCAGGAGCAAGAGCTATCTGTTATAGACAAGATGTAAAAGTTACTGCTTGTGTGAACTCAGAGGAAGAGAAATGTCCAATGCCTTTTATGGAATGGGTTCAGTCTTCAAGAAGAATAAATTTTTGCAGGCCTTTCTTATATGAAGGAGAAAAGAAAGAAAAAATATATACAGAGAGAGGAGTACTTAAACCTAATCCTACTAATGATACAGTGTTGTCAGCATCAGAGAAACCTAAAAATAATGTATTCATTGGGCTCCGATGGCAAAATGGGTATTTCACTCAATCTGAACTATGAACAATAAAGAGTCTTTTAAGTTATGTCTGTGAATAACTTTAAGTATTTGAATAGTCCCCCTTGCTATATTGGGATGAATCATGTGAGTGATGTTACCCACAGGCACTTTTAAAGGTATTGATCCTA
Source organism: Nothocercus julius (assembly GCA_013398735.1). Lineage (NCBI taxonomy): Eukaryota > Metazoa > Chordata > Aves > Tinamiformes > Tinamidae > Nothocercus > Nothocercus julius. Next base: position 831,812 of record VZSV01000019.1, on the reverse strand, counting down.
AGGGCATGCCATGAGTTATACCACTAATTCATATACTGATCATTAGGTATTAAGCTTCTTGGAGAGATTCAGGCATAAGGGTTTTAAAATACATCTATTGAGCGAACCTTAAAGCAAATCATTCTCTAACTCCTTTCTAACTTTTAATCCTCACCCTTTTTTTTTTAGGAAACAAAAAAAGATTACCTACTGCGCTGCTCGTGCCTTTCCTTTCTTTGCTGGCAAATGCTTACAAGTTCTTAGTAGCACCTGGAGATTGATGATATAACCGAAAAAAAAAAAAAAAGCTAGGACTAGACTTTCAGCTCTTCCCTGTGCAAAATGGAAAGGCCTGCCACGACGTATATTATTTAGTATGGATGAAATGTGCTGGACATTACTTAGACTGATCTAACGTTCATCCAGAGTCACTACTTTGGAGAGGTAGTAATCATGAGCATTGGTGCATGGAGAACTCGTTTATCACTACAGAACCACAAAAGAAAGAGCCCATTTGAATCTTATTTTCAAGAATGCTTTGAAGCGCTAAGGTTAACAAATCCTTTAGTCACATACTGTACAGCCCTAATCGAAGCTTTTTCTCCTCGGTCCTGCAGTGTGTGCCTTTTTGAATGAACCCCCCACGGAAATGAAAGGGCCAGTGGTAACTCTGAAACTGCACTTCTGTTTGAAACCACTCTACCTGCTTTTGTGGCAAGGAGGTGTATGAGGACTGCAAATGACACACATAATCTTTCCCCCGTTTTCCCCTGTTTGTTTAACATGTATATTTGACAGACTCTGGTTTCACCATCTGCCTTGTTAGTGTAGCTCTTTCGCCCAGCAGCCAGCAAGAGTGAAATTACTCTAAAAAAAAAGATGCCAACTAACTCAGGAAGGCATTGGCAAAAAGACACCAAGGAAGGCACAGTTCCACCTGAAAGATTTTATGTTACTATTTCTTTAATGAAGCAGGATCACTTTAATTGTAGATCTATTCCAAATTTAATGGTGAAAAATATGGATCCGTGAAACAACTCAAAATTTACACAAACTCTTACCCCAAACCAAATCCAGATCTCAAAATAATTGCTGGATTTAATTTTTACAATAATGTTTAATTTAACCATTTTTACTATCTCAACCAGAATAGCGATAGCAGTGCCAGAGTTCTGTAAAAAAAGCTTCCTTATTTAAGTTCTTTCCGCAGTTCACTGAGATCAAGAGATCCATATTAACACCTGAATCTCTGGATTTGAAGCCATGCCAATCCTTTCTCTCATCCTTTGGACTTCACTCCACTCTTAGTGCTGAAATGTCATTTGGCCTTAATAATTTATTAGGTTTCCCTCTCTGTCCCTAATAAAGCATCTTTAATAAAACAAGTGTCTTTAGGAAAAAAAAAAAAGAAAGATTCTTAGTTATACTTACTTAGTATAATATTTACTTGTTGAGAGTGTCAGCATTTTCTGCCTTTCACTGTGTTATACACCTGATGACTTTACAATGATTTTAAATTAAATAAAATTTCACTTGATTATTCATCGAGAGATACTGCATCATGGTCTCCCTCTCCCTTTCTCTCCTTCTTGTCATACCTTTCTCCCATCTCACTGCTCCTTTTCCCCCATCTCTTTTCTACTTCATTACTATTTCCTTTCCTTTTTCATGTTATTTAGCACTGATAAAAAAGGTAGTTTTGAACTATTTATACAAGTAGTCTGCAGGTAGGCCAAGGGAAAAGAGCGCAATATTTAATGGGAAACCTTTAACTTTCTGGAAGCAATTCTGGCAAGACAAGTGTGCGTGTTCAGAAATTTTGGTTAGACTTTCCATTTGTCCCCCCAAAAAGCATTTCCATTACAGATTTGCAATCCTTATACTTCAGGATTTCATGGAAAATAAGTTATATGAGCTCTTGTATCCTGCACTAGTGTCAGTTTACCAGTTGCAGTGTAATTGATGATAACTATTAATGTTTGAACTGTGCTTTGAAAATGTAAAAACCTATATACATGCTAAGTACTGTCAAATACTTAGGGAACCATTTTTTCTCCCTAGGATTAGTTCCTTGGGGCATATTTCCAACAACTGTCTTTTAGGAATAAACTGATTTTAAGCTTCTGAGCTGATCACTGCTATACACAAACTTATTCTGATAAGGAACCCTTTGTTTTTAGAAGCAGAAAGTACCATGTCTAGCTATATCTTCATCAGGACAATAATCCCAACACTTCTAAATAACAGTAGTACAATAAAATAAAAGAAACATGTTGTGAAATTTAATTCTATCTTCTTTTCAAGCCAGCAATATCTTCTGATAAAAGAGATCATTGCCTTCCTGCATTTGGGAGTTGAACAACCACAATACCATTGAAAGTCAGAGGAGATTCATTTAATCTCATCCCCAATGTATAATGCACCAGCAAATTTCAGAGCTGTAACTATCTTTTCACTAAAGCAAATAACTTGAATTTTACTGAAATCCTGAACCATTTAGTATGTCTGGCAGAGAAGATGCTAGAGGGTCTCCAAAGTCCAGTGTGAGGCGATTAAAGGTGTCATAACACCTTCATCCTACCAAAGGTAGGTAAGTACCAGGCTGTAGGCAACTAAAACCAGATGTCTCCATGCAAGCTAAATATCTTGAATTCTGACTACAGTGTGGATTTGGTCACTGTATCTGGGGAACTCTTCAGCTCTCTCTAAAAAAGGTGTCCACCTGCTCATTTGCTTCCTCGTCTTCACAAACTGTGTGAATTTGTTCTCTGTTGACTATCATGCCTGCTGGTATAATTTCTTGACTGATATTTAAACTCCTAAAAATGTAACAATCTGAAAACAGTGCCCTGTGAATTTCATGATTTGTGCTGCAGAGGTAATAAAAAGCACCTAAAAACTCAACTAATATGCATTTCTAGATACATTTTTCCCTTTAGTGATCAGCTGAACGTTAGAATATATCTGGTGAACTGATTACTGGAAAAAAACAATCTTTTCAGTCTTTTGGAAAGGCCTAGCATCCCAAGAGAACTTCCCTGGCCGGGCATTTCATTGCAGTTTAGTGTCTAAACTAAAGTCACAAATGACCTGATGACAGTGAAAATCTTCCTGCTCTTCTGTGAAGGGAGAGATTGAAGAAAGAGAAACCTGGCCATAGGTACCAAAGTCTAGAGGGGAAAACACATACATGTTGTCAGGAAACCTGGGCAGCATTTCTGGGAAGCACTGTTCAACACCAACATGCTGAAGGATGTCATTTGAAAGGTTCCAAGCAAGTCACTCTGCCTACATCCTACCAAGACATTAGAGTGTTTAGTTATCTTCTCTGTTAGGATTTTGAGTCTTATTTCAAGGCTGAATTAGTCTAACTTCAGCTTCCAGCTAATAGATCATTTAATATCTTTATTAATAAGATTGAAAAGCCCCTTACCAGCCCTGACATCTTTTCTGCCTTTCTCTACACAGTGTTCAAGTACTTTCTTTTCTGTGTTCTTAATAAATTGAGTAGGATGAGCTGATTAGATTTTTATGAGTTGTTTTCCAGCTTCTATTTGTATGAGAAGATCAACCTTTCTTTCTTTTATTTGAAATTTTTCCTTTTTTTGCAGTTATTTATATAACCAGATAGGTATTCACCATTTTTACATAGAATTGCAATGAGACTGGTAGTACGGTTTTCAGCATCTGGGTACTGGCATCTGATTATACTAGCATTTAAGTTTTTATATTTCTGTGTTATTTATTAAGTTTACATGGAGATATAGCAATGCATCTATCAAATATTACATGCTGGCACCATGACTTTTCTATATTTCCATTGTGTCCTAAAACACAGTTGTCATGTGTGTAAAAGTATAGTAAATGTATTGCATAACTGTAGACTGCTGTAGTCTGTGAAGTTTCTAAGTAGTTATGTGTAAATCAATTTTTTTTTCAGTCATTGCTTTGTACTACAGATATGTTTCCATGTTTACTTTTAAACAACTTGAAATCACACATAAAAATCTGTAAGTAGACCATTTCTGTTTATTTTAAAATGCACAATGTTTTCATTTTCAGCAGCAGCAGAGATCTTGGAGACATTTCAAATGATTCAGGTAAGTACCAAAGTAATTCAAGCTGACATTGTTTTTGTATATATTTCTTTTCTGACACAGAGGACTCATAATATTGACGTCTATTAAAATAAAATTCCTGACAGTTTTCCCTTCTGTTAATTCATTTTTTTCATTGTTTTTCAGGAATACAAATGGTCGAATCCTTTACACATTTGAGAAACTTTGCAAGTGTGTCATGTCCCTGCCACAACTTATAGATTAATTTATAAATAAATTTAGGCAAATTATATATGAATGAACTGAGGCTAAATAGGTTAATCTGCCTCCTTTAAAATAAAGAGGTGGACATATGTTCACAGGCTTCTGGCAATATTATAAAATTATTGGCCCAATTCTGGCCAGTCTTTAGAATAACATGATAAATATTTCCTTGTAATTTTACACCGAGGTGGAAAGAGTTTAAGAGATAGTCAGATGAAAGTTATAGAAAAGCTTAGTGGACATTTCAGTGGGTCAATTCGACCATGATGTTATTAACTGATTATAAGATATAAACCTATTATGAGAACAGAGGGCAAATTAGAGTTTAATTCTCGGTCAAATCTTAGACAGATTTGACTAAACTAAGACTAAACTGAAACTTTTTTGTGTAAAAATAGGCTAATGGGTCAGGATTGGAATACAAGAAGAACTTTGTTTTTTCCTCCAATTTATAGAGAAGAAATTTGAAAAACTCTGTTTAAAGATATATTACAAATTAGTCCACATTTGTAACATTCAGAGGAATAATCTATAAAATAAGAAAGACTGATATCACATTTCTCTAGTCATGATCCCAGAAATTCCCCATCTGGTTTTACTTGTGTTCACCAAAAGATCAGAGGCTGCCACAGACAAGAGCAGCAGTGCAAGGCCGCTCATTCTGGCACCTCTGCATAACTTTGCAGAGTTAGACAATCTTCCATTGCAATGAATTGGCTGCTTGCTAATAGAGTACAGACAAGGTATGTATGTATGTCCTCATTAACGATAAGCCCAAAGCAAGCATGGCAAGCCTGATAGTTGTTAAGACTCTGGTGTTCCAGTAAAAACACCATCGCAGGCTGTAAAAAAAGATGCTTTAGATTAAACCTCAAGTACTAGTTTTGAAATACAGTTGTTATTTCTAGTGGTAAATAATTTAAAGCTAATGGTGGAAGTAAACATTTTTTTCTTTTTCATTTTTCTTTTTCTCTTTTTTTTTTTGTGCTTCTAAAGAAGAAGATTTTCCTCATTAAGATACAATATGAAAAAATAAAATTGATAACTTGTTCAGGGACACAGAAATATACAGTATGAAATCCCTCACATAAAGAGTATATTTTACTATGACCATTTTTTTCCCAGAGAAAAGGAAAAGCATTTAAAATCACATACACAAGATTAGAAATACACATGTAATTTATAGGGAGGTTAAATTGCTCTGTTGTGCCCTAAAATTTCATCTCTGCTTGGCAGATGGCATGCCTTGGGTTAAGTAAAATCCAGAACTCTGGCTAGTGTAAATGACACCATTGCAGGCATATCAGCTTCCAAGTCCCCTCACAGAGGACAGCACTGAGCGCAACAGTATATTGAGCATTCAAGAAAATATAATATCGCTGAGGCCATGAAAGTAAGAGCAAGGCTGCACACCACATCGTAGTGTAAAACAATCACAAGGGAAGCATAAAAAAAATTTATTCTGGCCTCAGCTCAACAGAAATTCTATTCAAAAACCTGTCTCAGTGCAATAAACATAAGTCTTGTCTCCAGTCTCACAGTAATTAACCAGACAAAAGCAAAACACGATCTTTTGAAGCAGATATTTTTGGAGGTTAAAAAAAAAATAGAAGAGGGTTTCCAGGGTTCTGAGACCTGTAGCAAAATGTTCCATATGAAGTTTAGCATTTGATGGGACCTGGTGAGATCAAAGACATGGAAAAAAAAAAAAAAAAAAAAAAAAACGTATACTGAATGAATAAGAATGAGCTCCAATTATGAGCTGGATACTTACACTGTTTGAACACAGCTAGAGACAGCATCGCTGCTTCTGCTTTAGCAGAGTCCCCATCCACATGGCTTGAGACAGAGGCAAAGGCTCTTCTGCTTTGGTTCCTTGTGCCTGACAACACACGCTGCATCCAGATGAAGCCCGTGGACATGCAGAAAGGCGAGAACGGATGAACCATCCTCATGGTGCTGCCTGTGTATGTTTCTGATTTAAACCTTGGTTGCCTGGTTCTACCAACTGAACAGGCAGTCAGCAACCTAAGTTTCGTTCTTAAGTTCTGTTCAAAACGTGGTCACACTGCACACAGTAATACACTGCATTGGGAAGGAGTGGGAAGCTATGGACTTTTAACGCTGAGAAACAGGTTACTGAAGTGAATAAAGGCATTGCTCTTGACATATCTTACTGTCTTCTCTGACACCAGTAACCCCATAGCTCTCCAAATTATAGTTTCACATTATCCCCTACACAAAGTAGATGCTCCTGAAACAAGGAGTCCCACTCTCTACTTTCTTCCTTTGTTTCTGATCTCTGTATCCTGAATTAGAAGAAAACGAATTCTGAAGTAAGACTGGCTGACCCATCCCATCTCCACTGTCACGGGATATACTGCAGGGAAAAGAGAGGAAATGGCTGGCCTGAATAGAAGATTAGAAGATGCAACAAACCATCCTGGCAGTAGTGAGAGTGAGATCTAGTTAAATATAGCGTGGAACTGCTCCCTGACTACTCACACTCTCTTTTGAAACGAGTGCTAATGCAAGCTCATTTGTACATGCATGAAAGATGAAGCACTCTGAGGCAGCAATTGCAACAAGTGGCTTAAGTGACACTGAAGGATTTTTGCTGTCTGGGACGTACCAGCAATAACCAGCAACTGCTGGACTTTAATAATTAAATTGCCTCTTTTTTTCTCTTTTGTGTATAGTAAGGGAAGCTTCCTCTCCTTTCTAAAGGAGTCTCACGTGGAGGATTTCAAGTGCTGTATTCAGGTAGAACAGCACAGGGCAGACCAGTTACATTCCCTCTAGTGTCATCATGAAATTAGGCAGCCCATCAGGTCTGTTATGTTGAGCTTGGCCTTGTCACGAAGCAGTTGGCTGGAAGGTGTCACATACGCATTTTAACATTAAGATACTTTAACATGGAACCTATACAAACACCCATGGGATTTTTATATCAATATTGATTGAATTTGAAAAGAAGTGTGAGACTACTTCCATGTTTGTATATCAAGAGAATAACATACACCTCAATATAACAAATAATAATGTCTGTTACCTCGAAGGGACCCTGATGTTTCTATTGCTATATTGATCTTCACCCGCAAAAAGATCAAGAGTTCGCACTTAGAGCTAGCATTACTTTTAAGAAAAATGTTAGAAAAATATTTCTAATACAGATTAAAATATATATGATCTCAAAAAACAGTCTAGATGAAAATGGTATAGAACATTGTACTGACTATTGCAAGATTATTTTTTCTTCCAACAAAGCTTTGCATGCAGAGTGACATCAGTCTGCCTGATTATATTCCATTTTATAAAGTATGAAGAATTTACATAGTTTGAAGGTAGAACTCAATATTGTGCAATCTCGAAATGTTAACTTTTTCAAGCCTTGTAGTCAATCTGTATAGAAGTGTAGGTGATATTTCTGCTCCAGTAACCTTCTCAAGGCTCAGCAAATAGACTCAGCAGGGGTTAACCTGCAGGATGTCCATAACTGAGCAGAATTTCTCCTCATCCATAGTGATAAAAAATCAGCAGACTTTTCCTCTTTTCATAGGTAAGGGAGACTGTGAAGCCTTTAAAAAAATGCATAAGGAGAGAAGGAGCCGGAGTGCTATAGACTTTGTTATAATTTGTCCTCCTGTGCTGGATGAATGCAGTACTGAGCGACTGGCAGGTATTTTAAGACTGACTTAGCCATTTTTTTTTTTTATTAGGAGAAATAGTACATGGCCTTCCTTGGAATACAGGTCTTGATATCTGTTTGTAGGAATTCTGGATCCAAGAGTAAGAGAGAAACTTCTTTTTAGTAAAGGCTTTAGGGGTGCCTCACTTTTAAGTGGGTTAATAGCAACCTCAGTATAGAAGTTGTGTAAACATTTCCTTTTATAAGTACGTTTTTATTTGCTGTATCTGTGATAAAGTTTGTCTCAGCTGAAATTTTCCAAGAATTCTCTCTGGCTTAAAATGAGTGGTGATACTCATGTCTGTGGGGGGTACGTATACATATACATGTGGAAAGCTTATATTCTTAAATGATTATCAAGAAACTCTTAATGCTCAAATTTGAAGTTCATCAGGAAACGCCAATCCAGAATCCTGGAGATAATGTATATTTATATCATGATTTTCCCAGTTAAATGTAATCAGGTCTGCTATGAAACTCTGCCTATGCTATCCTATTACATTATTATTATTACTATTATATTCACTACTTTTAATATAGTTATATTCGCAGTTAAGACTCAGTTCCTGTAAAAACACAGTGGCAGTTGCAGCATAACTCCTATTCTCTAAAGAAACATGGTTTGACTTAAAATATTACATAGTAGCAGTGAAAAATGAAAAATAGATTCACTAGCATATTCACAGATTCCTTTGCTTCCCTGTATTTTCTATTTGCTAATCTCAGAAGACTCATATATGGTTATGAGCCTGAAAAGTTATTCCAGGTGCGGAATATTTGCTAGTTAGCACTTTTTACTTGCTTTTTTAAAGTCAAAGCCTTCCAACAAGAACACAGAAACCATGGCATCTGCTTTTGTGGCTAGTCACACATTATAACTGTCTAAAGAAATCCCGTTTATGAACCAGTGTTTTTCTAGATCAAGAAAAGGTTTGTCCAAGTATTTTTTGAATACGTATGAGTAATGAATATATTTGCAGAAATCAGGATTGCCTCTTGAGTGATTTGTAAGCAAAACCAAAAAACCCGGCTAAATTCACAATGAATATTATTTGCAATGAATAATTCAGCCAGTACTAATTATTTAACACCTGTAGAGGAGAGAGAGGGAAATAGATATGCTAATATGATGTTGCCTCTTTTCTGCCTAACTATCAGGTATTGATGGAGAGAAGGGCAAATGTCTGTCACACAGCAGAGTTGCTGGCAGATGTGTTATCAGCAAGGGAAGAGGATCTAATTTGCCAAAATTATCCATCTATCTGTCTGTCTAGGCATTATTCAGAGAGACTCATACAGAGGTAGCCTTTGTTCCTATATATTTAATAAATCAGCCATATGTTACTATTGCTCAGACACTTCCAAAATACACAAGCTAACTGTGACATGTAGGGCATACATATAAAAGCCAATTGCATATGTACCTTGGGTACATTCTAATACAAAAGAGCAAGGGTCACATTTCTTCTGAAACGGCACAACCAGCAATTTTTACACATACAGTTTAGATCAATGCACAGGACAAACACTTCATTTGCATAAGTCACCGAACTGTAGGACGCCAAGATACTTTTGCATATGAAGCTGTGATACTTGTTTTCTTTTAAGTATTTTGTCTTTTACTAGAGCTGGAAGAAGAGTAGCAAAGACAAAGATCCCAAAGATGTCATGACTTAATAAATAATACTTTAAATTTCTGTCCTTTTTCTTTGCCTTTAAATAATATGTGTAATTATGTGACAGTGCATAGATATATTTTACTTCACAGACCTCAATGTCTTTTCAGATATAATACCATATTTTCCAGAATGAACTCAATTGTCAATGGTTTATTTGAAAAGTACTAACTGTGCTCTGATAGCCAGTAGGTCAGTGAACCACACACTGTTCACATTATGGGTGTCATGGACATGAATTTGCCCCTGAGGTTTCTTAATATTTTGCATTTACACAGACCTGTGTGATGTGTTATTATCACTAAAGTGGCACCAGAAGAGCAGAAGGTTTTTATTATCTTTTATTAGTAAAATTATTATTTTGATCATTTTTTTCTAAAACAAGAGCAGATATTTTGACAATTCATCATAAAACTTCTTAATAAACTTGAGCATTCTCCCATGTCACTAGAAGTCATATATATATATATATGCATATATATATATATGCATATATATATGCATATATATATATATTGTTCTTTGTAGATGAAAGAAGTGGGAGACATGGGACAATTTTCCCTCAGCATCCTGTTTTAAGAGGTTAGCTATATATGTAGAAAGACGTAGACTACGTATAGAAACAGACCAACCTTTTGCATTGTGATAAATGCATAACCTGCATAGTAAAGTTATAGAGTTTGCAGAGTTACAGAGTTTGCTCTGTACCTTCTAGGAATCCACCTGGCCTGAATCCCTCAGCTAGGCCAGCACACTGGGGTTTTCTCCTTTTCTTTCTACACAGTTAAGGGCAGCAGTGCAAAAGTAAGGTGGGATATTTAAACCAGAAGAAGATTAATTTTGACAGCAGTTTCTAGCTAAATAACTGAACCACATTAGGTAGGTCCTTTTGTCCTTAACTAGAAAATTAGACTTTGAAAATGAATGTGTGTAAATGCGAAATTTATTATATATAGAAGAAATAAATGTTATTAGGAACTATCTGAAAAATAAAGACATGTATTATCAATTTCCAGGTAAGCGTACAGGATCGGATTCCCACAGTTACAATATCAGGAAATTAAATATAAACTTCAGCTGAGAAAACTTGATCCCTTCTAAAATCATTTTCAATGTGTCCACTTTTTTGCTTGCTAAGATCTGAATCATTAAGAAAAAAATGGCCTAGTTTCTCCAACACAGGTTGAGCTACAGGCAGCAGACTGTAAATGCACTGCTTGTAATTTTGTGACGCTGGGCTGTTGCTCATTAGTTCTTAGCAATTTCTGAGCTTCTCTAAATTGCACTGGGTGGTTATGCTTTCAAAGGGAAGACAAGATGCACGATGACTGCTGAATTGCAGGGCTTGTAGTCATGCCTGCCCTGTCCTTACTCTGCTTTCCAGATAAAAAATCCTTGGAAAGCAGCATTAAGATGGAGAAATCCCACTGATCCACTGAATATAAAGGCCCTAGAAATGGTACCTTTCTGAAGATAATGACAAGGTGAACACTGACTTCCATGATTCAGGAAAGAAGTGGTAGCCCCTTTTTGCCAATAAACTGCGTACCTGGAGAAGAGTCTGGCCCTGATTGTTTTATTTTGATTTTTTTCTCCTTTCCTTATTGTACCGCCATTATGTTTATAGATGCCAATATTTTTCTTGTTTCAATACAGAGCTGAGTTTTCCCAGATGCACAGCGAGTTATGAGAAAGGAGGTCCTCACAACATTGTTACATTCACTTGAGACCATGGGTAACCTGATGGCTGTTTTGTCCTTGAAACTGCCTGTAAGTTCAACAGCAACTAAAACTGCGGGCAAGACACTTCAAAAATATATATTATGCATTTCCTTATGTAGAGTGCTTTGCTTGTTGCTCCAGAAGACTTCACAGGCATAGGTAAAAATACGCTTAAGAGAAATCTTGATACAAAATAGATTTTCATGGACATCTTTCCTTTTCTGATTTTGTTTTTCGCTCTCTTGCTAACATATCATAACTGTGCTTCACCAGGGAAGCTTTCTTATGACTTGAGATTTCAAAGCTACAGGTGGTCTGCAAGCATGGCACTTCAAAGAGTGTTTTGATTAAATGAAGCAATGTTTGTGTAATATGGATCCCAGATCTTTGAACTTTTTTCAGATCAATTCAGCCAACAAAGATTCAATTAGGTGAGATCAGAAGACCCGCTTCCATCCTTCGTTTTCATCTGTCATTCAGCCTTGTCTTCAGGGTCAATCATTTATTTTAATGAGGACTACAATCATAACGATGGTGGTGGTGGTGACAATGGTCCTTGTAATAACACTAAGAAAATGCATTTGCAGCTGGCAATGAAGTTTCCTTACAAAAAAATAAAAAATTAATAAAATAAAAAGAAAAAAGGAAAAGAGCTAGGATAGCCCAAGTTGTATTTTAACTGGATTAGCACATGTTGGCAAAACCTGAGTCTGTATCTGCTACTGAAGCTTATTTAACTGTACGTATCTTTTTCTTTTTTCCTTTTTTTTTTTTTTTGCCTTCAGTGAAAGAAAAACTGATCCTAACAGTTTTAAACTTGTTAATTCAAACCATATGTCATAGAGCCAGTCTCCATATGGTGCAACACCACCTTATATTTACAGAGTGCTGCTTTTCCAAACATTATTCTAAAAGCTTTATTTGCCTCAAATATAATAGGTGGTACTGAGCTCCTGAATACAGCTTTTAAAATACCTCAAGTGTCTAAATCACATGCTGATATAGCAAAAACACACTGATTATTAAAAACTAATTACAGACTGTTTTATTGGCAAAAAATGTGCTAATCAAGTCCTTGACTGAGAGTATATGCTTAAGAGAAAGAAAAGCATGCCGTCAATCCTGTCTTGACGTATGGCAACAAAGGAGAGGTGTAGAAGAAAAATCTATCACATTTTAGAAAGACTTTTACTATCTGACCTTCCACAGTTGGTTGTCCAAAACTATGCTGGAGTTAGAGGAAGAGGCTGGTTCTAGCCTTTCTATGTAGGGGGAAAAAAAGAAAATCGAAACAAGTATCTGAAACAAAATTGTAATTAAAAGAATGAAGAAGGTTAAAGAGACAGGGGACATTTAGGGTGATGTCTTTTGTTTGCTGCTACCTATCCCTTAGAGTGGATATAAAAGAAAAGGAAATGGAAATATCTTTGAAATGTCTGTCTTCAGTATGGAAGGATGCTCTAGAGTGGCACGGGGTAGAGTGGGTCAACCAGAACCAGTTCAAGACTTGTCTTGTGTACCTGGTGACTATAACTACTGTTTTACTGGTTGTGAAGAGGGATGGTGTACAATGTCTAGTTCTTTCCCAGAAGGAAAGAACATTACCACTCTGTTTAGTAGGGGATCAGTTCAGCCTCTGTATAAACCACAAGATTTTGTGTTGTAAAACTTGACCCTACACTGTCAGTCTTAAAGAAGCTCTGAAGCAAGAGTGAGGATAGTGGGAAAAAAACCTTCATCACCATTAAGTTCTGTGTTTGTAGGTCTGTCTCACAATCAGGCTTTCTTGGCTTTCTCTTCTCTTTTTGTAATTTCTGGTTAAAGAGGGACTTCCTTGCTGCTTTTAGGAAATCTTCAGACTGTGTGATTTTTAGGGCTATGTGCTATATTATTTGTTCAAAGGAATACCCACAAACCATGAACAAGCCTTAAACTGTTGACACATGTGAAGTCTAATTCTATGATCATTTATACCACTGTAACTGTATCTAGCAGAGTGAATCTAGAGTAATTCCATCAGCATAAAGGGAGTTTTTTCTGGCTTCTCACTGGTGCAGCTGAAGGCAGAATTTGCCACAGAAAGAAACATTATTATTTATGTCATTAATCACCAGAAAAACTTGCTAGCAGAACAGTCCTACTGGTTTTCATTATTTCCTTAATAATCTTATTAAAAACAGAATTCTAAATTGCACATAGCAGAGAATTCAGCAGAAAGAAAAGAGGCAGTAAGCAGTTCAGCCCATTGCCAGTTTAATAAGTTAATAGGAGCACTCTTAGAGAAGTCCATGCAAATAAAAGCCAACTACAATAGCATTCTGAAACGAAAAAGAGAAAGAGGAAGGCATGCACAAATGGATGAAATAGTTCAGTGTATAATACCATGGGTGAAAAAAAAAAAAACTTATTGTATTCAATAGTTTCCCACTTAGATTAAGCTACCAACCAATTAACCTATTCAGAGTACACAATGCTTTCTTAACACAATGGTCCGTGAATGGATTAGTATAAGAATGATGCATTGTCTGTCATTTGAATACATTCCGAAGAGAATGAACTCAAATACAGGAACTAAGCTCAAGATATAAATAAAAGATAAATGTAAACATGTGCCTACTCGTTCAAAACAAAACCAGAGTCCCCTATATGATATAGTGTGGGAGTCACTTGAAGATGACCTCTCGTGAAGACCAAGAAATAGTAATATGCTATGACTGAAGATGGCAGATTAGCCAAGCTATTATTTCAGTCAGGAAAAGTGTTCTTTCTTACAGTAGCTCAGTCAAGTTTTTCCCTGTATGTGAAAGTTTTGCCAGTTTCATTAGCACTGAAATTAAGAGGTTTAAAGCTTTTGTCATTTCCAGTGGAGAAAAAAAAAAAAAATACAATAGATAATCTACAAATTGCTCTGAATTGTTTAAAATATCTACTTTAAACTCTCTTTGTTTTTTTTTGTTTTTTTTTTTTTTTTTTTTTTTTTTTTTTTTTTCTTTCCTTTACAATTTTCCACTAATCTCAAGAATCTGCCATATCTAGTAAGCTCCTGAGACAGTATCTGGATTTGTAAGCATTGACACTGTTGTATTGGAGCTTTTTAAACAAATGGGTTTTCTGCATAATACTCAGTTCTTCTATAAGAAAGCTTTAGTCCTTGAGAATGGATGATAAAAGTGCCCAAAAGGGCAAAAACGATCCTGGATTGAAGACCACAGCACTGCAACTTGAGCTCTTTGCAGCGACCTGCTGCGTCTACCACAGAATTCCTTTGTCCCCTTCAGCAAGTAACTTGATTTTTCAGAGCCTTAGCTACTCATTTATGAAATAGCAAAAATAATATGTTAATTATCCTATTTTTTAATCTTGTCCTAAGGACTGGAGCTGGGTCTGCAGACTGTTTACTATAATGGAGGCTCAATTTTAGCAGGAGTTAGTAGGAGCTGCTGGAATGTAAATAGTAGCTGTAGCAACAGAAGTTATAATAAATGGGGTGAGGTGGGGAGGAAGATTTTCAGCATGATTTATACACAGACTGTTTATGCCTAACTGCTACACATTCCATATGCCTTTTGCTTTATCACAGCATGATGTTTCCTGAGACCCCCATTCTTCAATCATGGTTTGACTGAGTTGAGATATCTGATTGCTAGTCTGCAGGGGGAAAAAAAATCACGATGAATGATGGGTATGAGGAAAGCGAGGCCATTTCTCCTCTCCTCTTATTCAGCTAACGAAGCTTATACTATATGTGGGACCAGGGCGATCAGTTTGTTTAGGTTAGTTGTAATAAGTATTTAAGACTTTGGAAAGCTTAATGATATACTGCATTTCCGCCCGCTGCATTTTGCCATTGTGGCTGTATAAATTATATCGTTTACAGATGCCAGCAACATTGAGGCTATACAGGGTAGTTATTGCGAGAAAAATGTGCAGCTAGGGGGAGATGGGTTTGTCTCTGAGTTTGGCAAATGAGAGACTGGAGACAAGGAAACCTCCTGCTCATGTTATTCATGGATTAGTCTTGTGTTTCTGCAGTCTCTACCGTCTACGAGAAGAAGTGAAAGTTACTGCATTATCCTCTAAGAAGCTGGGTCATTTGGGTCATGTTAGGTTAACTGACCACCAGCACTTGCTTTATAATATAAATTACTTGCATTTCATTGGCCCAGAGGCTGTATCCAATAAACAATTAACACTGGAAGTGAAATGATGAAGTTGTGGACCACATTCTTATTTGGCAATTTCAAATTTTTTTTTTTAATATATCCTCTGAAGTTGCAATTACGGTTATTAATGATAGGGATAATAAAGCATTAATCAAATCTTTACAACTTTAAATAAGAAATTGTGTTTCATTAAAGTGTATAGCAATCTTAAAAGCAATCTCACTTGTAGGGCCTTTCTTTTCTGTTTTCTTTCTTTTCTTTTTTTTCATTTTAATTATGTTTGCCTTTTAGGAATTTAAAATTTCATTACGTATAAATGAATACACTTGCCTACACTTGTCCCAGTTTAGACTTTAGCTTAAAAGATCATTGTTCTGATGTGCAGTTTTCAAGAATAAGGGAGAAGCAGATTTATGTAGCATATGATAGATGTTAAAATGACCTGTTCAGCAGCATTCTACTTTACCAAAACAGATGTAATTCTACGTAGTTGGACAAGTGAAACTGTGATTTTATGCGCAAGGCATTTGTTTATTCATTTTTAAAATAACATGATTTTTAAATAATGGAGATAAAAAGGTCATATATTTATTAATATGTAGCACACTTCTCATTACTCTTCTAATATTATGCAACTGTTGCCTTTTAACTGCCAGTCGTTTGCATTCATCTAGTGTGTACCCATACCCTTGCATGTGTCCAATATTACTATGCTTTTTTTGTTACATTCAAGCTGAATATGTTATTAACCTCTTCAGTATTTACTAGAAGAAAGCATCTTTCCTCCAGAATTCAGAAGGAAAAATAGCCCCTACCCCTTGCTTGGCCACATCAGAAGCTTCTTTTTAAACTGACTTTCAAAATAACACATTTTACACTGGAATACTGATAGCTACTAAATGAAATGCTTAAAGGTCCCCAAAAGAGTTTATTTTTGAGACTTCATTACTCATTCTGAGATCAGCTCCTCTCTCAAGAGACTACTTTTTTGACAAGGGATATACACGCAAACACTGCATTTCCTTTAGGAACAAGAACATTCCCTGACAACGCTTTAGGTAACATTAATAAAGTAATGATTATGCTATTTTATTATTAGCTTACTTCCAGCAGAGATATTTATATTTCTGAGAGTCAAACATCACAGCAGTAGGAGAGCATTCCACCTGGTATCCCTGGTAGGGCGTTCTCCTACCGTATGCAGGGAAGGATGCGTGGACAAGCCAGTTTGACAGAGCTGTTGTTCATGGAGTCATATACCTGCAAATGGATATGAAAGGAAATGTGTTATAAGCATGTTTTCGTACTACAATGCTGATAGAACTGCAAAACAGGAAAATGAAAGCAAAACATCATTCAGGTGGCAGGTGCCAATTAAAGTGATGAATTACACAACTTTCTATAACAAAATATGAGACAAGATAGTTGGGTTTCCTGTGATTCAACCACAAAGAGTTGGATAAATATTTTGTAATCAACCATCTTAAAACATACTCTTTAAGCAGCTAGTAGCAATAGAAATTAAGGAGGCTAATAACCAAATTTACATGGGTGCTGATGACACAGTCCTATGAACACTCTGTGGATTCATAGTGAATATTGCCACGGTCATGGATATATGATTTATTTTGTCATGCTCGAATTGAGTATAGTACTAATTCTTTTAACCTGTTTTTACAGCAGCAGTTAAACCTCTCTTGAAGAGTAACTCTCCTCTGTTCTTCTTTGTCATCTTTTTTTAGTGTGATTATTGCTACCACAAGTTAGAATACCAGGTACTAAATTGTAATGACCAAGAACATATAGTTAAGAGATGCTTGGATTTTCAGGTTTAAGCAGAAAGAATGTGAAAATCTACTTTAACTCTTATCTGACATACACCATAGAATTTAACTCTGTAATTCTGCATGGGATCCGATATCTTCTCTTTGAAATAGGTCATACATTTTATGAAATTGTCGGACTCAACTGGATATCAAGTAAAGCAAAATATACTGCATCCTTTGCAGGCTGTTCTAATGATAATTCTTGTCATCATTAAAGAAATTTGTCTTCTTTCCCCAAGAAACTTAGAGGAATACAGCTTTCAGTGATCAGGCCTTGTCTTGTCTTTGCATAATACCTATTATTGAAATACTGAGATTTGTTGCTAGACAGACATCTCCAGACCTACACCTTGACCATCCTATAAATGTTCAATAAATGGTGTGGATTCAGTAGGTATCCTTCTTTATTGGCAGGCAGATTGTGACCACAGGCATAGAGGAAACCATGCCTTGTTAAACTGCAGTGGGGAACATTTTTGAATGGTGTTTTAACGGACATTTTCTCTGAAGGTTTGAAGTTATCCATTTTAGTGCTTGACCAAACACAGCCTACGTACTTTTACGGACCAAACCATGTGGGAAAACAGTGTCAATACCTAGGGTTTTTTTTTTTTTTTTTTTGGGGGGGGGAGGGAGAGAAGATGTTTAATAAAGTACAATAAATGTTAGATAATAGAAATGAAAATATATTATAATACATAAAAATAAATTGTCTTGGTTAAGAAGAAAAATAACAGGCAAATTGGGGCTCAATTATTAATAATAAATAGAGACATTAATTATAAAGAACAAAACTTTTCAGATTATATCAATATAAAAAGAATTAGAATTAGCCAGCAGGTTAATAATGAATATTTCAAAAGCTAATGTTCAAAATAAGAATGTTTATGTTTTTATTAATTAAACATTTTAGCAGTGTACTAATGATATAAAGGAATAGAAATAACATTAAAACTACAAAAATGGGTGAATAAAAACAAAATAGTTTCTTTTTTTATTAAAGTAAAAAAAACAGATATAAAAGTACATTAAAATTAAGTAATTCAATTACTTAAATTACTTAATTTACTTAAATTAAAAAGCACATTAAAATTTAGTAATTTTTTAAAAAATTTCCTTTTTGTACTCACTTACATAGGCTATTTCTTATTGTTAGAGAAATGATGTTGAAGTGGCTTCATATTAATAATGTCTCAGATAGATACACTCATTCTCAGATATACTCATTCTGAGATACACTCAGATACCTGATATACACATTTTACTGTTCAAGAGATATTATTTCTAATTCTACAAGTGGCAGCTTGTGGCATTCTGTTTCTTACATTACAAGTGATTCACAAAAAAATAAAGTAAAATTATAAACAAAATGAAACACCCCCCCCCCCCAAGCCAGAACGATATACATGCTCAGAACTTTGTTTTAGAATAAGGTTAATGTATTAAGTAGAGAGAAGCCAAATGTACCTTATTGTGTATTTTAAAGAGAAAATAAAATAAGATTGGTAGTTTGTAGAGTAGCATAAAACATGCAGAGAAAAGGTGTTCAGAGTAACAGAATGCTGGTCTGGCTTTCTAAATAACTGCTTTACTGAAAAGATAGCATTTGCAGTGGTTCGAAAATGAGTAGCTCTGGCAAGGAATTCAACACTCCTTTTTGTTGTTTTTGTTGTTGATTTCTGTCCTGGACTGTAATAATCTTCTCTGTATGGGTGGAGGTAGTCTTTAAAGGCTTCTGGAGACCAACCCTATCCACCTAACCTGGGCACATAAATGTGGTGGCCAGGAGCAACTTTAGACTCCTCATAAGCACTTACCTCTCTGTTTCCTCTGGGAATAACACTGAGTGCTTACAGGAGGACTAATTTTATTAAGTGACTCACTTTAAGCACAAGTTAAGCACCTCCATCAAGTTGGATGATCCTCTCTCCAATGGTGATATCCAGATTAGTTGTTAATATTTTATATGTGTACATTTCATTTGGTTTTCTGGAAATTTTGTGATACCTATAAAATGTGCATAGAGGAAGACAGTGAGATCCACAGACCTGTGCCTTTTGATTCAATTCAGTTTTAAACTGCGGCAGATTGGGGAAAAAACCAACCAAACAAACAAAAAACCCTTTTATAAAGGGTGTGCCCATTCTTCACTACTTTCTCTTAAGCATTCCAGGTAAATTAGAGGGCAAAAATGATGAGTACTAAAAATTAATTAGAGTAGAAGGCTAATTGAGCATTATCACATTCTGCTGAAAGTAAATCAAGTGCCAGCATTGTTGTCATCTTGAAAATTAAGCGAGGTGGCTGTATAGTAGACGTAAAGACTAAATGTATGAGACAAAAGGATCATTAGTATTAATGCCTATCATTTATTTTGCATATGCAGTGAAAGATCACAATCAGGATAAGGGATCCATTTACTTGGCAAGGTACAGATATGAATGAAAATATAATTGCTGATGTAAAGACATTTTGGATTTAGGCCAATAGAAATTCTGAAAACAACTGAGTCGGATCATAAAAACTTTCCTTTACATGATTAGTTCTAGAGATGCTGAAGAGGTGATTCATCTACAAAAGATGATGCAAGACGAAAGTGTGTGCAGAACTGAAGTCTAATATAAAACAAAAAGCAAGTTTAGGGCCGAAAGAGAGAGATTGAGGGTCTTGTTTCAGAAAGAGCAGGGCTCCTGCTTGTGCAGAAGATCCAGCATGTGGTCTGTTTATGTGGGTGCATTTTCTCTATTTAGGTAGTTCAGGATGGCAACTAGGTCCTCCTGCGGTTGTCTCTTCTCCATGCTGACCAAGCCCAGCCTCCGCACTCTGTGCAAGTGCCTGGATGCTGACCAGCTTGAGGGCTGTCCTTCAAGCCTGCTACAGCTGATGGATGTCTTCCTTTTCTTTTTTGCTTTCTCTCTGAATATTCGTCAGATTCAGATACACATGGTATCTAACTAATTACTTGCCGCAAAAATATTGTGCAAGATTAAAACCTTCCAGAAGACCAGCTGAAACTGAAAATGCAGTATTGTTCTTATACAATAATCCTGAGAAGGTGTTCAGTAGAAAAATGTCAGCAAGAAAGAAGGCTTTAGCACCATTATTTAATATTCTTTAGGTAGGAAAATATATAAACAGACCCTGGTATGGAATTTACCTCTTTTTCCTTAAGTGAACATACCCTGGTGTTTATGCACACAGATATTAATGTAGTTGGCACTGGGATGGTACCCAGGTGCTCACAGAGAGACAGATGAACAAATCAGAGTGTAACAACGGAACACATAAAGAAAATATGTTGGGAAGATGGCAGTTTCAAGCACTTGAAAGTCAGGAAATAACATCTCTTGCAGTAACATTATCTGAGCCATAGAGTGTATTTTATGACACACCTTTAAAAGTGGTAAAATGTGAGGTAAGGCATATACTTAAAAAGAAAACCAGGAATATAAAAGACTGCACTAAGAAGGTAGCCCTTTCCATATTATCATTTTTAAAAGCTTAAGAGGCTAACAAAAATTTTCATCTTAAGTGTTTGTGCTTAATATTCATTAAAAAAAATGAAATGAAAAAGAACATGAAAGACAGAAGGACATTTTTAAAGTTTCAAACATGGCTGGGGATATAGCACAGAGGCTGCTTTGTCATCTCGTAGATATAGGTTTTTCTGAAATTAATAAAAAGGCTTTTAGGAAAGTTTCAGAAACAAAATCCCTGTCAAGTGAAGAAAATATACTTAAATTTGTACAAGCAACTAAATTGTATCCAGGAATACTAAAATACTAACTAAGATGTTTTCTGAGATATTAATATTAAAAACATTTTTAATGGTGGAGGAGATTCAGAGGAATGTGATGCAAAAGGAGTGTTGTGTCAATATCTTAAAAAATTTAGCAGACTAATGTAAATCACTAAAAATTTCAGATAGACTAATGATGATGATAAGATCCTGAACAGCACAGATAGAGATACAATTAGGAAAGAAGTAACAGGTAGTATCTTAATTAATGCAAGTCAATATAGCTTATATAAAAAGGGCATGTCACACAAATTTGATATAACTTTCTGAAGGGATTTCAATCATGTTTGACCAACATTATTATATTTTCAAAACAGACCTCTCTGAGATATTTGCCTTTTGTAGACTATAAAAACTAAATTTAATAAATGCTTGCTAAGTGAGAGATTAGGAAAAAAAAGGAGATGGAGAATAAATCATCCAGTAATTTAAATCCTGAAAGGGACTACACCAGGACTAGCCTTGACTCAGGCCTATTCAGTATCATTTCTAGCTATCTGCAGATAAATATAAAGCTCTTGCTGGTTGTAAGAGACTGTTGTGGATTGTGTTTGTCTCGACATTGTTGCCCTACCATTTAGGACTTCTTGACCTAGGCATCCCATCTATCAGCTCGAGGTGTCTTATCTCTATGCAATATACACCTTGGCATCCCACCTCTGGGAGGACTGGGATATCTCCATACAGTTTACGACTTCTTAGCATTGACATCCTGTCTCCAGGAAGATTGAGATATCTTATCTCCATACAATTTACAACTTCTTGGCCTTGGCATCCTGCTTCTGGGACAACTCTGGTATCAGCTCCAGATGTTTTATCTCAATTAGCGCGAGACCCAAACAATGGTCAGCAGTATCTATGGAGCGGCGCCTGCAATCAAGTTGGATGAAGGGGAGCATCAGAGCACACAGAAAGTGGGCGGACTCTTCAAGAACGGGGACATAAAAGAACTGCGTATTCCCCCATGAGTGTGCGGCTTCTTCCGGGGCACACGGCTTCTCTCCCTGAACATCACCTGCACGGAGGCACTGAGGCACCGAGACACCTGTACCTGCACCGAAGCAGAGCCAACAACACTTAGCTGCACTGGTGGTGGTGGTAACTATAATTTTGCTGCGTCTCTCCCGATTGCTTGCTTTTCTTTCTTTTTCCTTCTTCTTCCCTCTGTCCTATCGTGCTTATGAGCATAAAGCTTACAAGGTTGTATGGCATTTGACCTCGTTTGTGTCTTAGTCTCGCTCTTTGGATCGTATTGAAACCTCCCCCGACACCGGATCGGGACACTGGTAAAGTCTGCAGGTGATCGGAGCAGCTGTGGCATGTTAAACAATAAAGAGAAAATCTACCAAGTAATCTGTATTATCCAATTGGTTGGCTTAGTTAGACAGCATTAATATTTTTTAATTAAATGAAAGGTTGCACATTTGGGAAACAGAAAGATAGGTTATGTTTTCAGGATGAGAGATGCTTTTTCAAAAGAAGAAAAAAAATTATTCTTCAAAGGATAATTTAGTGGGAAAGGTAGAGAAACAGCTGAATATGAAGTTTTAGAGGACTAAGATATTCTTAACAAGTGAAAGCAGAGGAATCTAGAGTAAATTTTCACAATTGTAAATTAAATTACTGAAATAAGGACTCTGTTATAGCTTATACTTTAAGAAGATGGAAAGTGGTACAGAAAGTGACAAGACTACCTGATGTTATAAAAAATCTGACATACTTAAAGAGGACCAGAAGAAAAAAAAAAACTAGTCTGGTGGCCTAGGGTTTCTGTACTGGCTTAGCTTAACCATCTAATGCTTAGATGTTTAACCATACAGAGTTTAGACTTTGGTTAGGTGAATAAAGTTCATGTAAGTTTCACAGATTTTGCTTCTAAGCTTTTATTACAGCTTTATTCCATACAGCTTAAGCTCCAATATCTTAATAGCATTGTAATGCTCTAGTTTTAAGTTGAAAGAACACACTTGTAATTTGAACATGGGAGTTCTCTTCTCAATGTCTGACAAATCAGTCAGTTATTCTCCACTGGGTACCGTCCATGCTTGAGATTGTTACTCTAAAGAACAGTGGTAGAGGAAGCTTGGATGAATCTACTTGTAGACAGAGGAGATGGATTTTTTTCTCTTACTCTCTTAATTTCTCTAGTTTTATGCTACTTTTCATATAAGATTAAGAGATATTAGTAGCCAGTATGGTCAGAGTTATTTTTCCTTGGAACAGGTTTATGGGCTATTTTTTTTGTTGTTGTTTTGTAGTTGTTACCTATTGTCGGTTACCAAAGAGTTACAAGCATGAGAATCTATCTAGCTAGTGCTCAGAATTGGTCATTCGTTCATAAGGAAAGTATTTTGGTCACCCTTAAACTCTCCAAGTGTAAATGTGTTCCAAGTGAGCACTCTTTTGGGATCGAAGAGTGGAAGAAGCAAGAAATCCATTTAAAAATGTACATTTGATTATTTTTTTCCAGGTCTTATTCCTCTGTAAGAGATTTGTAGAAATTTACAGCCACTGTATTTTGATGTCTTTTTTTTTTTTTTTTTTTTTTTCTCCTAGTTCAGAATTTCCTATTTAAATTTTAAGCTTTAAAATGGTTTAGCCAGCTCAGGAGACACTCTTTAATACAAAGAAAAGTACAAAAATGACTGAACACTATTATGGAATAAAATGAAAGGAAGAAAGTATTAAGGGGTGAAGGAGGTGTTATTGATGTGGAAAATGAAATGGAGACCCTTTTTCCGAAGTCTTCTTAAAAGAGCTGTCCTTACAGCGCCTTCTTGCCATTTTCTCCCTTTCCCCGAAGATTTTGTAGGTAAAACCCTGTATTGTAGGTGTTTCTCTTCCCATGAAATATTCATCAGCTCTGCAGCCTTTGCTTAAAGGAAGGAGCCAATAAAAGAAAAATACTTTAGATATTCTTATGAGAAGAAATTCAGTGCTGCCTAACTTCAAAAATTAGGTGCATTCTTTGAGAAAGAAAACTATGTCACAATCTTCAATGTATTAGCTCTCTCCCTATAAATCTATAACTAATGATGTAATGCATAATATGAAAACCCTATTGGATTTATATTCAGGTACACTAAGACTACGACCTTTTCTTATTTAGAGCAACGTAAGTACTATTTTCTGCCTGAAATAGGGCAACTGAAAAAGAGTAGTCTCTGTACTAGAGGGGAATGACTGAGGAGAATTTTAGAAACAGTCTGTCAGAGGGATTTTGGTTCTTTGAGACGAATTAAAATTCAGTGTGAAAAATTTTTGGACGTTTGTTTTCTACTAATGAAGTATTGAAATACGTTGAAATATACCAAATGTGCCTTCCTTTCAGCTTAATCATTAGTAAAAGAATATTAAATGCTCCAAATGAAAACAATTATTATCATATTTACAAGCTGGTATTTTTTCCCCAAAAGTAAATTATTATTTTCTGAAATATCTGTAAAAAATGCCAAAAGAAATATGTATTTTGTGCTTCAGCTCATACGAAGTGGTACATTCAACACACTAATGGATTTCTACAAAAACCTCATTCATCCCAGTTTCTCCAGGAACTTCCATTCCTTGGAGGTCACATGGGGAGATGTTACAGAATCACAGAATAGTTGAAGTTGGAAGGGATCTCTGGAAATCATGTGGTACAACTCTGCTTAAGCAGGGTCAGCTACAAAAAGTTGCATTACTGTGTTACTGTTGGCTGCCTCTGCCGCAAGGGCGTTGTGCTGGGTCATGTTCAGTTCAGTGCTCACCATGACCTCTCAGCTGCCTGCTGGTCGGCCTCCAGCCTCTACAGGTGCTTGGGGACATTCCTCCCCAGGCACAGGATTTTGCACTTCTCTTTGTTGAGTGGCATGAGGTTCTCCTCTGTCCGTTTCTGCAACTCAGGGTCTATGGCCAATAAACAATTTTCATTCATCCTAGTAGTTAGGAAACCATACATAGCCTTCCATAGCATAAGTAAAGCTTATAGTTGCCACTACTACAAGTGGCATGGGAGATGGAATTTGTTAAAGCATTCGAGGGGTGCCCACTCTGGTAAGGGTAGTACTAGCAGCTGCCTTGGAGTCCTGAGCTGAGCGCGCTGGCAGCGTACACTGTGAACTGAGAGGGTTAGATCAGCTGCACAAGTTACGTTACTACTCTTTTACAGATTACGTGTGAGGCTTTCTCCAATAGTTCAGCATACAGAATATTAAAGATGTGAAAAAAAATAGATCATCTAATTTGTTTTCTCGAGGCCATTTGTAAATGGAAATATAGGTTTCTGCAAATTAAAAATGAAAGAGAATCACAAAAGCTACCACTGCACTGCTAAAAACTAAATTCTTATTAGAGTAAAAATATATGAAAACTGATAAAAGATTGTTCAAAAAATAAAAGTGAATTCAAAGCTTAGATAAATGGTGACTACTTTTGAAACTACATTTGTCTTTCACATTACTACCAAGGGGTCAGGTTCTTCTATGATGCATTTTGGGGATTGATTTTTTTGATGCCTCATTACAGTGCAACCAGGAAACCATCCTGCAGAGAATGAAGGCATGAAACATTTGAACTGTAGTTACTATGAAACATCTCAAGGACATTCATATATCGCTCTCTAGTTCTTGATCATAAATGTCACGTAATGTCCCAAACAACGTAGAGGAACCTTACAAGTATGTACATGAAAAAAGAGAAAAAGAAATCAAATGTCTTTAGTGGGGTGGTACAATCCCTAGATAGTCTGTGTGACAATGTTTTGCATCTGTTTTAGCTTTGTCTTCTTTTACTATAGAATATATCTCGTGCAGCTTATACCAGAACACAGATTTGCTTGGAGAATAATAAAATAACTGAATTCAGTTGGACTGAAGTGATATGAGTAGGTGGAGGGAAACGAGATAATATGGTTTGTCAGAATGTGTGTGACTGCTCTTTGTGAGCTGTGTCTGCAAACTCCAGGTTGAGTCTTCAGGCAGGAACCTTCTCTTCACCAAATGTTGGTCAGCTTTAATATGAACAAACTTAGGTTGCCATGAATTTCCCTCACTCTCCTCACTGAATATGGAAAAAGCTTCAAAGACTTGACTTTATTGGACATTTGCCTTTAGAAGCTTTCAGTTCAATGAAGAGAAATCTACCTATTCGCCTGTGAATTTTAAAATGAAAGTTTTTTTTCAAGTATAAGGAATATTTCATTTCTAAAAGATATTTTCATATGTCTTTAAATAAAAGATTAAAATGAAAATTATTTTGAGTTGACTGAGATATATAATTCACTCTTAAATATTATTTTTGGATTTAGCTATTTGTATTTTTCATAAAATTTTTGATAAAATAAGGAAGTTTTGATGGAATAGCCATTTTTAAAAAAAAATTTATTTCAAGATACTTGGAAGTATAGAAAGGCTCTTGCCATCTCTCCTCCAGCTCACTGAGAAACATAAAAAAAAAAAAAAAAAAAAAAAAAGTATATTGCCCAGACTTCTACTAGTTATCCATAGGAGATAGGAAATCTCCATATCAGAGCCTAGAAGAGATGTTCTTAAGTGGGCTACTAAATGGTGTCCTCCAGAGTTTGTTGTCCTGGTATAGAGGTTAGCTCCTCAGGAGACAGGGAGTCTGGGTCTGGGGGAGTCTGTATGGGGAGAGTGTCTAACAGCTGCGAGGAACAGACTGGATTAGGGTGCAAATAAGGCATTAGGCTGCTTAAACCCAGCTGAGGTTTTGGCTTGGTGCAGAAGGTTTTGAGCACCACAGCAAGTCTTTTCTCCAGTATTTATTTCATGTGTGAGCTGAGTGAGATTTTTCTTCTTGCCGTGACAAGGTCTGCCCCGTAAGATTTTTCAATCAGTTTCTAGACCAAGAATAACACACTAAGACCCAAGCAAGAACATAAATCTCTGTTTTCTGGTAAGTCCTTCTAAAGTTCCAGACGAAGCCTGAGATGGAAATTATTCTGAATTGGTAAAGAAAATAAATAAATATAGGTTTGTGAAAATTTATTGCTGTGAGAAAACTGATGGATTAAAACAAACCAAAGCAGAACAAACCCACTAAACTCTCTTTTGCTTCTGTAATGTTCTTTGAAAGAAAAATATCAGATTAATATTTTGCACTTCATCCACTAGTACCTAACTACATGCTTTGGCAACAAGTACTTTAGGAAAATGAAGTCTGTTCTTAAAATATTTTTCACATATAAGACATTTTTTTTCCCCTCTGTGTCCTCCTTTACATGGTCTTAAATATATTTTCAAGGTAAATTGTTCTCTGAACTGTCTTTGCAGGATGTGTGCCTTTTCAGGAGGACAGCATTTGTGTGTAGCAGATGATAAGGTAGAACACACACAGCTATTTTATATCCTAAAAAAAATCGCGATTGTATAGCACCATGATAGGCTTCTTAGTATACAAAGGGTGAGCTTGCATCATTAAAAGAATGAGCAAGCTTTTGATTTTAATTGTAATTGTAATCCTCTCCACTGAAGCCTCAAATGCATCGTTTGAAATCTAGTGGAGATGTGAGTTTTTGCTGCAGCCACTTTACGTTTGTGGTACATTAAAAGGTGTAATCCAACTGAAATGTAAATCACTGTTCTTGAAAACAAATTACAAATGAAGATAACAGGGCAGCGCACTAGCACTAAAGCATCCGAGAGCCCATCTGAGGTGGTTTTCTTTCAGACCAAAATTGCAGCAGCCCTGTTATCATGGGTAATAGGACGCTGCTAAGGCAGGTTGATTACAAGGCTCTGGTAAACAATCCTTTTAAACGCAGCGCCTCAATGGACATGCACACACAACATTAATCAGCCGGATTCAAACAGGGCCACAAAGGGAAATGGTGGGACAGCTCCCATTGCTGTAGCTCCCGCAGCAAGTGGCCCGAGTGCCGCGCGCACTTGCTACGGCGTTATTTTCTGTCCCTTGGTAATCAGCATTAACTCGTGTGAAATTGCCATTGTGAGCCCTGCATAAAACAGGAGAATGAACACTTTGGGTTTCCCGTCAGAAAGTGCTGTTTTATGTGCCGAGGTGCAGCAATTTTGTCCCACTTGGACCTTGACCTTCCTGGGGCAGTGCCGCCTCTGTTTTTTCCCCAGCAAAACTGCCTTTCCAAGACCAAAACAGTAATGCTATGATGCCTTTTTGTATATTGCGAATTGTATTTTATCTTCCCCACCTGTCACATTTTACATTTTTGGCCTGCTTTCAAAACTTTCTCAAAAATCCGCTTGTTATACCGCTTAACCTGTTTAAAGGTTCTTGCACTTATGGCAGACACTGCCAAAAAAATCAGTTCTGCAACTGAAAATTGACTTTAGAAAATTTGCTACAATTGGATGATGAGACTAAACGTTTCTTGGTAAGATGTTGATGCAAAACAAAAATCAGGTAAGCTACAGGAAAGGGCAAAGTGCAATAAATAGTTTCTATTATTTAAAAAATAAATAGAGTAATTTAAGTCTGCCTGAAGCTAGCTTTAAATTACTCAGCTTTCAGTGAATGGTAGCAAAATAATATCTTACGAAATTATTGAAAGCAGTCCTGTGAGAGACCAGCTACATGTAATCATACAGCATAGCCATACTCGGTGATTCAATTCATTTTGGAAAATTGTAATTGAATGCTTTAATTGAAACAATGGTAATTCTCTAAAGCAAGAAATATTGACTGATTAATTTCTTTAAATTAAAGGAGAACATGTAAATATAGGAATCCTTTAGAACTGAGCAGAGAAAGCATTTTAAAAGAGTGACATTCACTGAAGGTTTGTGTCCTAAGTGATGGGACACTGCAAAGCATAACGGGCTTTAACTTGGGGCCTTTCACAACTAGGTTTCTGGGTAAAATTCAGTCTGGTCTGAGTGCCACAAAATAATTCCTCGATGGGGGATAGCAAATGAGTTATTCACCTTCGGATCTAGTTCACAGGAGATGTCTGTATCACTGAAAACTCAGTGACAAATCAGATGTCTTTCTGGAAGTTTGGAAGACTGGATACGCATGGATAATGCTTCTCTTTCTTCCTTGAAGAGAGAAAAATTCAACTGCATTTCTCTTCCCTACAATATTCAATTCTCCAGGGGAGGGTATTTCCAGCATCTTTACAGAAACACAGCAACTATGTATTGAACCTTATGAAGGAGAGCAGAAGACAGTAGTATCTGATGCCCATTTGCCTTTGCCCATTTCGCTTCTGATGACACATTTGTAATTCTTGGCACAGAGCAAGCATGCTTCATAGCCATCCTGGGGAAAAGCACATCTGTATGTGGTTCTACAGAGCACAGATAAGCATGGGATTCCAGCTGCAGTGCTGAAGACCTGGACATACTGGTACAAAACATGGTAACTGATAAAAGATCAGGTAAACTCATTAGTCTGGATAGACCAATCCTTACCAAAAAGCTTCTCTATTCTCTGTGCAGGCACATTATGGGGATGAGTACAGCGAACTGCCCTGGGCCGCTTTACAAACTTATGTGACCACCATAATTACAGGGAATAGCTCTAGGAACATAAAGTCAGTTCACATCACTTAGTTTTGGGGTTTCTTCTACAAGTTCAAACAGAGCGACAAGCCTTATTTTTTTTGAGGATGCTATTCAGGATGAATATGACAAGAATATTAATCCTCCAGGATTCTAAATGAATCTAGCTGAGTCTGTTTCAGATAGTCATCTAGCCTGTATTAGCTTGTGATAATTTTCAGTACTCACCGATCAGACTAAATTTAAACTGGTCACTTAAACTGAAGAGCTCTAGGGACATGGATGGTACTCATACACCTTTAAATCCAAGTAATAACTGAACAGCACAGAAAATTACAATTCTCTTATAGCCATTGTGGGATTTTTTTTTTTTTTTTTTTTTTGAGCTCAGATAATGGGTTTCTCACTTGGAAGTTTCCATTTTAAAGAGATGATGTCATATTAATGTGAGAGAGACTAGGCTAGTCTCTCTGACCATGGCTACTGACCATGCCCCAGAGGAAATAGGCATATCTGGGAGGTGGAGGAGAAATGGTCGGAATTTAATACTTCTGACTTGGGAAGATGCCTGTGCAAAGAAGCACTAGCCTCCTGCCCTTAAATATGAATACAGAGAGGTGAAACACTATGGTCTATTTTCATTGAACTTCAAAACTGAAATATATGGGGTGTTTTTGTCACCATAGGAGAGGGTAGGATCTACTTTTAAAAAACTGACAAGAAACCATGAACCTGAAAACTATGCATCCCTTTCCCTCTTGAACTGTTGTCAGGGTTGTGCTTATGGCTTTTTGTGAAGGTGTCATGAAAATCTGCTTTATTGTTTTCCAGAAAAAAACTATTTTCTACCCATAATTTTGGTTTGGCAGCAAGGTTGCCAAGGGCATTCCATTTTAAACTTTCATAAGAAATATTTGCTGATCAGCTGGACCATAAAACATACTCCAAAAAAACACAGGAGTTTACACAAGAAAAAACACAATAATTTAATTTGAATAATAAAAGTAGGGATTTCATCATTCATGCTAAGCATAGATTTTAAGGAGTTTCTGTATTAGTATGACCTGTAATAAAATGATCATTAAGTTTCATTAGACAATAACAGAGATAGAAGGAATGGAAATATGATAAAACTGTCTTAGTTAATTATAAAATTGTATATTTTCCCTGCAACTATTTTTTTTTTTTAGATTATCTGAAAGTTTCATAGGAACTTAATGACTTTAAAGCATTGTGGAACTGCCTTTACCAATAAAAAATACTGAGAATTGTACACAAGTAAAGGGGAATATGCATCTAACAGTGAATTCAGCTCAACTACAAAGGCAGTTCACAGAGAAAACTTGTAACAAATTGGGCAATCCAAGATGCTGTAGTCAAGATCTATATGAAACACAGGGATCATTTGCACACATGGAGCTGAAAAATACAGCTGTTGTTTTCACTCCGCGATAATAATCCTATACCTGGGCCACAGGATAAGGCTTTCTTGGTTCATGACCATTAAGAAACAACTCTTCCATTGTTTGCCTTGGTGTGGAGATGCTGCAAATGCGAGGTCGTGCAGGAAACAAAGATGTAGGAATCATTTAGTGCAACCCTACCCTTAGACAGGTGCCACTCTTAGTCTTTTTAATTGATCTCATTTGTTACTTATACCTGTAAATCACACTGTTATCATCTTGGAACAAGCAATGGAAACCAGAATTTGTCACTGACTAAAGATAGCAGAGCAGGTCCTCAAATGGACTGGCCATATAGATTTACTGGCTTAATTACACAACAGTACATTAGATTGAAATGAGATACTTAGAAAAAATCCAAATTACACGCAGGCCTCTTGTTTCTTTATCCCACATTGACACGAAACACAGTTCAAATGCTACTGCTAAGAGAGTAAGCTATAGTCTTTTCAGAGAGAGAGTCGGACAGAGAGCGAGGCTTGACATAGTCAAAGATTTTTGTTACTGTGCAGTGAAATTAATCTCATGTCAATCTAAAGGTAGCAGTATGTAGACTGCAGGACACTTGCATTCCTGAGCTACAGGAGCATCACGAAGGCAAAAGGCTGGGTACCTTCTCAGTAGAACAAGTACAATTATTTAGGAATGGAAATTATTAAGGGGTTTCACTTCCTCTCATTGGAATTACTCAGTCCTACATGAAGTCCCATGTGAAGGCTATGCAGCATAAAAATAAGGATACAAACCCTTCATATTGAAAAATTAGTGCAATTATTTAGACATTTTTTTCCCTAGCTACTGTTGTGTATGCCTCTTAAAGGAAAATGGAACCCAAAGAGAAAACAGTGCTGATGTAATGGAAACAAAATTCAGGTCCATATTCTGTCATCCAAAATAACTACAAAACCTTCCACAACCTTCCACCTTTGTGGCCTTCCACAAACCTTCCTTCTCTCCTTCCTCCACTGCACACATTTTGAATACTTCTGTGACTTCTCATCACTAGTGGTCCCCTACAAAAAGACACAGTGGACCTGAAAGAAGTAGAGACTGTTCTGCTCTCATATAATTGGCCAGGTTGACNTTTTTGCAAAATCCTGTGCATCTGGTCCTTGGGGAAGCAGATAAATCAACACTACTTCTGAACACTAAAACTTATGTTAAAACCTATTTCTATTGATCTTGGAGAACTTTGGATGGAGATCTCTCTCAGAAGTCAAATTAATTCTCTTTGGTGGCAGGAAGCGAAAAAGCAGGGATTAATAGGGAATGTGTGAGAGAAACTAAGCAGCCTAGCATCTTGAGGCAGCTCAGGTGCTACCACAGAAGAAAAACAAGACTGGTGAAGGAGAATAAGGTTTGGAAAAGCTGAAAGGGGGGAAACACAGGGGAGAAAAGCATATAGGAGAAAGTCAGAGCCTGTGAGAATAAATTTTAAGGGTGAAGAAAGATGAACTCCCTCAACGGAATCTTGCTTTGGGAATAAAAGAGGCAAGACTCATTTAGAAGGTATAAAAGAAAACTACAGTGTGAGATGAGAAGTGCTTTGAAAAATAAAGGCAAAGTAAGAAGAGCAAGGAAAATCAACAAAGGAAGATACATGAAATAAGGTACATATGTACTCCCATGAAATACAGAGAAGAGAGAATAATAAAAGTAATAAGAGGTAATAAGACTAATAAGGGCAATGTAATAAAATAATCTTTGATGTCTCTCATGGGGCAGTACTGGGCCCAGTGCTGTTCAACTTATTTATTCATCAATGACTTGGATGAGGGAACAGAGCGCACCCTCAGCAACTGTGCAGTTGATACCAAACTAGGTGGAGTAGCCAACACACCAGAGGGCTGTGCTGCCATTCAGAAGGACCTAGGCAGACGTGAGGGTTGGGCAGAGAGGAACCTCATGAGGTTCAACAAGGGCAAGTGCAGGGTCCTACACCTGGGGAGGAATAACCCCAGGCACCAGTACAGATTAGGGGTTGACCTGCTGGAAAGCAGCTCCGCAGAGAGGGATTTGGGAGTCCTGGTCAACAACAAGTTACCCGTGAGGCAGCAAGGTGCCCTTGGGACCAATGGGGTCCCGGCCTGCCTGAGGAGGATTGTTGCCAGCAGGTCAAGGGAGGGGATCCTGCCCCTCTCCTCAGCTCTGGTGAGGCTGCACCTGGAGTATTGTGTGCAGTTCTGGGCTTCCCAGTACAAAAGGGATGTGGAGCTCCTTAGAGAGGCTCCAGTGTAGTGCAACAAAGATGATTAAGGGACTGGAGCATCTATTGTATGAGGAAAGACTAAGCGACCTGGGCCTGTTCAGCCTAGAGGAGAGAAGACTGAGAGAAGATCTGATCAACATGTACATGTACCTGAGGGGTGAATGTAGGGAGGATGGGGCTAGGCTCTTCTCAGTGGTGGCCGGTGACAGGACAAGGGGTAATGCGTGCAAGTTGAAACCCAGGAAGTTCCACCCCCCACGTGAGGAAGAACTTCTTTCCTGTGAGGGTGGCAGAGCCCTGGAACAGGCTGCCCAGAGAGGTTATAGAGTATCCTCTTCCAAACCAGAGATCTTCCAAACCTGCTTGGACGCCACCCTGTGCCATGTGCTCCACATGTCCCTGCTTGAGCAGGGCGGTTGGGCTAGATGATCTCTAGAGGTCCCTTCCAACCTCAACCATTCTGTGATTTATGAATTCATAAAAGAGAGATTCAGACTAAAAGAGAGAAAATGAAAATGGCAGGATGGAAGGAACCAAGAAAGTAAAACTTAAAAATGTAAGTTCAAAAGAAAATATCTGAATGGAAGTGGAGAAGAAAAATCACAGAATCAGAGAATGGTTGAGGTTGGAAGGGACCTAGGTCTAGGTCCCTCTGAATGACAGCTCAGCCCTCTGGAGCTTCGGCCACTCCAGGCAGTTTGGTTTCATCTGCAGACTTGCTCAGGGTACACTCTGTGCCCTTGTCCAAGTTGATGAACAAGTTGAACAGCACTGAACCCAGTACTGACCCTTGGGGGGTCACAACAGGCGTCCATCTAGACTTGGCCCCCTTTATCAGGACCCTCTGAGCTCTGCTATCCAGACAGTTCTTAATCCACCTCACTGTCCACTCATCCAACCCACACTCCCTGAGCTTCCCCATGAGGATGTTATGGGAGATGTTGCTGAAAGCCTTGCTGAAGTCAAGGTAGACAATATCCAAAAATGATGGAAAAAAAATGAACAAAAAGTTTACAGAAAAATTTAAAGACAAAGAAGGAGCAAAATATGTGGTGGCATGGTAGGTAGATCAAATAGAGCAACAAACCGCAGTCATAATAATTCAGCAAAAATAATTCACCTATTTATTGAGCAGGGCTAGACTAGACCACTACTTGGTCTTTATAGTCTGCAAAGTGAGATGGCACTCATTCTCATTGCTAAAAACGCGGTGCTACTGACATTCCCTCTAGCTACTATCATTCATTCCTGCGATAGATAAGTTAGAGCAAGCAAAGCCTTTTTTTCCCTCAAACTTTTTTCAACAACATTTTACAGTATATCTTTCTGCTCTCTAAGAGCAGACAGTGATGTTGACAGCCACACCACAATTAGCTGATGTATTTTTAAAGCACTGATTGCTAAAATGAAATGTATGAAAAACATCTAGCCAAGCAAACTAAAATCATAATAGAATTCAGAAGGAATTAAACTGTTTCCAAAATTGTCAAGCACTGTGTAATAGGGAAAAAGACGTGTGCTTCTATCTGTCACCCTCCCCAGTTTGTGATCATCTATGGTTTTAAACAAAACAGCACTCATTGTTCTAACATGGCTCTTAGGTATTTTCATAAGGTAGAAGTGTGCCATGCTTCAGCAGAATACACCTGCTTAATGTAATACATTACCTACCCTGTTTGAAAGAAGACAGATCAGTATCTTAATCTCATCCTGTTTTCACTAGTTTCCTGAGAGAGATGGGGTATTTTGCCCCAAAGAAATACAGAGACTTTCTTGAATTCTGGCTTCAGCAAAGATTCTGAAATTTGTGAAGAGCTTCTGAAAACAAATTCAAAAATGATAGTAATGTCTGTGAATAAAGATACATAGCTAATAGAAGTGCCAAAGCTGCCTCAGTAAAGCCTGTCTAAACCACAGCTTGACTGATGGTTCTTCACTTAGGTTACCCAAAGTGCAGAGCATGCTTGAGGGACACTATTTAGATTCCTTACAGGCTCAAGAATAATGGTGTGGAGAAACTTGATTTGTGTGGTGATTTCCATCTCCTTTCAAGTGCAGAGAGTCTTGGTCATCTTTGATTCTTCTAGCTAGCAGTCAGACAATAATTTCATGAGAGATATTCCACAGTCTGTGAACCCTGAAATCCAATCTCAAGGAAATGTTAGATAGACTTCCCTCCTTCTTTTAAAGTTGCTCTCAAAGGCCTTTGAATAATGAAGGAGTAAGTGTCCCAAACTTCAACAGAGTATGATCCTGTCAGCCACAAGGCTCCTAGATATTACTGATACTAATACCGTGCTGTCATGTTTGCAATACCGAGAAGCTGCCAGTCTGCCAGATCCACAGTCCCCAGTGATGCACAGGGAAGATAGATTTCTTGCAGAGGCTGGAACTAGCTAATGCCTGGAACATCAAGCTCACTAGGGATACATTGGCATAGCGTTTTCATAGATAGACTTTTCATACAGCTCCCTCTTGGGCTTGGATCCCAAGTTCTTCTTTGCAGTGTTATTTGCCTCTTTGTTTTAAAAGCACTGTCATTAATCAAAATATTTTCCCTTCACCCTGAAGCCCAGCACCTCTGAGGTTTTGAAAGAGTGGGTACTGATGGTGTGAAAGGCACTGGGGCAATTTGCAAGTAGGTATGAGGCTCCTCTCTGGCACAGGGACTTCTGCTGTGTGTTCTGCTGCTTCACAGCAACGTGTACTTTCCTCAAACATATGCTCCCATTGACAAGATGGGGATTAGCCTTCAGATTTAACCATAGATGATCTTGAATTTTACAGTTTGGGGATCTGTCAAAAAAGGGCTTGTTTTTTTTTTTTTTCTCCGAACAAACTATAAACAAAACAATATATGAAAGCTTTGAATAGAGGATCCTTGAATAAGTTAGTCCAGATAAACCAGCAACATGAGTTTAAAAATAATTTAAAGTTAGCCTGCATTAAATTGTGGATCCTCTTATTTAGAAAAAAAAAAAAAAAAAACTTGATTGATTTTAATTCATTAAGCTAAGTCATGTTAAAGACACTTCAAAATTCTGAAACAAAATTTACCATGGATTTAATGCAGACTAAGAATACACATTAGAAGTTAATTCAGGTTAACTTTTCTTGAACCTCTCCACAAAACAAAACAAAACAAAACTAGTGCTTACAGTTTGTATTTAAGATTGGGTCAGGTATGAAGACATCTAATATTTATCTAAGGAAGATAATATTTTCCTCTAGAAGATAATAATTTCCTCTAGAAGAATAATTTCCTCTAGAATAATTTCCTCTAGAAGAATAGTTTCCTCTAGAAGATAATAATTTCCTCTTCTCAGCCCTGGTGAGGCCACAGCTGGAGGACTGTGTCCAGTTCTGGGCTCCCCAGTGCAAGAGGGATGTGGAGCTGCTGGAGAGAGTCCAGTGCAGGGCTACGAGGATGATCCGGGGCCTGGAATATCTGCCCTATGAGGAAAGGCTGAGAGAGCTGGGCCTGTTCAGCCTGGAGAAGAGAAGGCTGAGAGGAGACCTGATCAGTGTCTCTAAGTGCCTCA
>VZSV01000019.1:769470-794763 GCA_013398735.1 Nothocercus julius | reverse complement strand
GAGATCTTCCAAACCCGCTTGGACACAGTCCTGAGCCACCTGCTGTAGGTGACCCTGCGTGTGCAGGGGGGTTGGACTAGATGATCTCTAGAGGTCCCTTCCAACCTTAAGCATTCTATGATTCTAATAGTAGATGCCATCTTTATTTCTCTTAAGAATGCTAAGGAAAGGTTTAATGCTGTTAAGCAATGATTTCTACTTTTGAACCATAAGGAAGTGCTTACGTGTTATTTGAAAATCCTCTTTTCTAGTCTGCACGGAAAATTCAGTTTCTTCAACTTTGTAGAAAATACGAACAAACTGCCATGTTTTTGTGTTGGCAGTAGAAATATATGGCATATGCATTAAATTTTAACTTCCTATGCTGCTTTAATTTTCAGTTTTAAATTTCAACCCATCCTATTTGGACAATATTGTTGTCTACCATATTGGATTTGGCAATTTCAGCTGATTTAATAAGTGAACTTGCAGAAAAAATCAGCTGGATGTTGGTTGACACCATAAGTAGCAAAATTTTTCAATGGATTATAACTGATTAGAGTTTTAAAATTTCCAGGAGAAAGTGACCAAACATTTTTATTGTTAAAAAACATAATAATAATCATAATAAATTGGAATCATAATAAATGTTTTTACCAGGTAGAAAATGGATATTACCACATATGCTTTTTAAATCTGTGATTGTACTCTGCTGAACATATGCAGCATAATATAGCAAGGAATAGATGATTCAGCTTCTAAAATAGATGTCAGAGCACAGATTTGGAAGTTTAAAGCATCTGAAAGTGAGTTAGAAAAATGATATCTACCAAGGGGGCTGAACGCTTTTACAGGTTCCAGTATAGATTACAAAACTGTCTTTATTCTTAACTTTGATTTAAACATATATGCATCTCGGTTTCATAACTGTAGATCTTTTACCTGTTAAAATATGCAAAGAGATGCAAGAATTATAGGGTTTTATTAAGTTTGACAGAGAAGCAACAGTTGGTTTAATAAGGCCTGTTTAGCTCTATTATTTCCTTTTCTTGTGCAATAACAATAATAAAAAATGAAATGCTCAATTTTCCATTTCCTTATAGTAGAGAAATGAGCAAAGCTTTTTCTGCATTAAGCAGCTGCATGAATAAGAGCTGACTCTATCTTTCTTTGCTCAAAGATCTCATTGTGAAAACTGAGGTGGAAATTATTGTTGCCTGGCATTGCACTTCTGACTCCACAGCTACATTTTGTGATGCTTGTGTGCAATTAGCCAGTTCGTTATTTTATCCTAATTTTACAATAAATCACTTCACCCTTTTTCTCTCATCCATCATCAACTTATCTGCCCGCAAGTCAAAATGGTACCAATTATTAATCAAGGCCACAGGCACCCGCTCCTGCATAGGGGCACCATGTTTCAACTGTCAGGTGGCATCCATCCCAGCCTCTCTTTGTTAGCAATAAAGAAAATGAAATTGGACTAATATGAATCTCATTTCTGCCCTGATTAAAGGCCTACATCTTCCCTAGGCATTGCCTGACCAGGTCCTGACTTGTGAGATATTCAATGTTCTTGTAATGTCATTCGGACAGAGCGCGCCTGTCTCCTTAGGTCATTGTTCTTCAGATTCACTTGTTTTACATGGAATATAGGCTAGAAAATCTAGACTTCCTTTGGGGTGTTAATTAAGAGGAGCATCCAAAATTAATCAGCAAATTCACTAGGGCGAAGGGTAGCTGTCTGAAGGCCTCGATATAAAATGCACTTCTAGTACAGAGAAATGAGCCTTCGGCTATTGACAAAGAGAAAACAAGTGCACAGACGGCAAACTGACATAAAAATTCATATACGTATACAATTTTACATTCATTTTCCTTGTCAGCTTGTCGCCTTTAATTATAAAGGTTGATTTGCTATTTGGCAGATCTGAAAATTGTAAACGCTTGGCCATTTGAATAACATCATATGGTCAATGTCTTTAAAAAAGAGTGACACAGGAACACACCAGGAAAGGAACATTGTAAAACCCAAACTAAATGTAAAGACACTTCTTTGATGTTCACCTGGAAGGATCTTGCAGTTCATGGTGACTACTGTGACCTTGGCTATAAAAGCAAACAAGTTATGACCGTCCACACAGAAAACATTGTATTGACAAGTTATTCACCCTTACTCCTTTTTACTAAAAGTAGTTTCTAGTCTTTGTTTCTTTATTTCTTTTATTACTCGTTCCATTCTAATGTTATTAGTGTTTGGTGTGGAGGATTTGCATAGACCTTCAGGCTACTAATGACCTTTATGTGAAAGCAGCAAATTCTGTTTTGCCCAGTGAAGACTTAAAAAAAAAAAAGAAAAAAAAAAAGCTAAGCATCAGACACCTCCTGGAGAAGCTTCTTGGATAAGTAACAGTTTTAATCAGATAAGTTTCCTGGTTTTCAGCAGACACTGAGTTAGATGTGAGTTTTTTTATAGAACTTTGTATTTCTACTCTGAAGGAAACACAAAAACTAAGGTTTATGAAGTTACTTGTTGTATGTCTTTTATAGTATGACCTTTCTTATCTATCATCTGTCTTAACATTTGGGTATCTTTTCACAAGCTTGGAAAGACTGAGGGTACCCTATTTTTCATGTTACACCATATGATAGTTTCAAACTAACTACAACCAGATTGCTCAGAGTCTTGAGTATCGCTATTATTTTTCATGCTCTTGCATACTCACTGACACTATAAAAATAGGCCCTGAAGATGATGCAGAACCACACATCAACACACACCTAGGAATCTAGCTTTCCAAATCTGTTCTGAAGAGGCTGATAGCGAAGTTGTTACTTAGACAAGCTATTGACTCATGATGAAAGATTGGGGGAGGTAAGATGAAAACTTCAAAGGAGGGGGGAGTTTGTACTGTTCTGCGAACACTTCTGTAGTGTTATGGAACAGAAAAAAAACAGGGTAGAGCTCAGCATATTGAAACTTGGCACTGTAATTTTGACTTTAAATAACTGCTGCACGGGAAAATAGCACATTTTGAATGGGAATGATATTCTGCACTGCATGATGTGTTAACTAATTACTTAATTTCACCAAGTTAAGATTCTGATTGCATTTATTTCGAATTAGCCACCTTTATTCTTAAATGCGTGGAATAAATTGTCCATTACCCCCAAAACTTTCCAGCTGCTCTATTTTTGAGCTTTATCTATTGATGAGTGAAGACCATAAAGGGTGCTGAACCCACCTAAGCAACTCTTTTCCTTGCTTTCTTTTACACAATAATGAAAAGGGAACATTCATTGGACAGCTATTCCTGGCTGTCAGAGCAATAGCGCAAATGCGTAAGAGAATTGCTCTCATGCTGAGGCTTACCGGGGGTTGACCTGTGATTGTGGAATAAAATGGAGGTAGGTCAAAACTTGCAAGAGGGAGTGATCATAATTTTACTTTTGTATCTACAGGAAAGCAGTCTGAACATAGTAAAGCGGTTGTTACTCTCTTTTAAAAAAAAAAGAAAAAAAAAAAGAATGGGGATTATCATCTTGAAAAAGTCTTAACTACTTTTGTTGGGAGTAATGGGACCTAACTTGGCCATCAGTAAGGTTGATTTAAGTTAGTTAATAGTCAATAAACTGCTAAGCAATACTAAAGAAAATCTTTCTTAAAAATCACACATAGATTTTCGTTAAAGCTACTTTCACTTCAAGGATGCCTATATCCTGTAAGACTGTAGAACTTGTATATATTTCACTGTCTTTCTTTAAATCTTTATAAAACAAATACTAAAGAAAAAAGCAAAAAAAGTCTATTCCGTACTTATTTACTACGTATTCTCTAAAGTAATGCCCAAATAATATACTGAGACTGTCTAGGCATATATTAAAAATGCAAAAAAAAAAGAGAAAAAGAAAAAAAGAGAAAAAAAATGTAGCATTCCAGAAAGAAAAGAAATTTCCATTTTGGTTATTGTTTTTCTTACAATTTTCTGTCTTTTTTTTTTTTTTTTCAATTTCCACTTGATTATTGTTTTCCTTACTCTGTTTTTTTTTTTTTTCTTTCAATTTTATACATAACTTAAAAATTTAAACTATGACCTGTAAACTTTAACTATGGACTGCATATTTATAATGATTTTTTTGAAAACAGCATTTCCTTTGAGATTTATTTTTCAAGGTTAAACACATGAACACAAATCAGAGTTCCTTTTGCTAAGAAAATTTCCCTTTGCTATATGTAAATAAGTCTTTTGCTTATTCTAGAAAAGTTAATTCACAGAGGATATAGCTGTACTGTAGTGAAAGAATGATTTGAAGGCTGAGCCCAAAGCCTAATCCCCCAGCTGATCATATAACTCTTACACACACTGGGGCAACTCTTACAGTGATGCAGCTGATCCAGAGCAGGGAGAAGAGCTCTGGGGTATATCCTGTGACTTTGTTTGCATTTAGGGAATTTTTCCTGTAGTCTAGATGAGGCCCAGCTTCCTCTCTGATATGTTTTGCCTGTAAATGTCTTTAGTCTTGCAGGAAAACACCCGAAGTAAGCACATAAATTGGCTGGAGACCCTTCACTAATGTCGATGATGAAAGGAAAGATGAGATTTGTAGGCGGCCTGAATCAAACGGCTGTGCAATACAAGACCTGGTGTCACTTTAGGAGCTGCATCGTGCCTGCCACCACTGACAAGATGAGATGTAATCATAGTTCTGTGAACTGTTATTCTGTTTCTTCAGTTATTGTTATTTTCTAAGGATAAATACCACCTTCCCCTAACATTTCCTACAGCTCTCGTTGTGAGGAGAAAGGGTTAATCCTGAGGATATGATCAGACAATCAGAAAGTCAATAGATTCTGCAGCATTCGGTGAACAAGACTGTGGTACAGGCATGCTGTGTGTTCACTGAGTATAAATATTGAAACAAACAAGTAGAAACAGAGATAAACCATTTACAGATACTCCATCAAATATTTAAAGAGTGAATTGCTAAGTACAAAATACATCTCTTAAAAAAAGGAAGTTTCCACTAAATGAAAAAAAATTCCTTTTTGGGTTTATTTTTATATTATATCTACAAATACTCACAGCTGCAAAGAGAGTGGTGTTGCCATTTATCTTCCCCAAACGCCCCATCCTGCCAGTGAATGAAAGCAATCAAAATTGCCAAAGATCTGAATGCCAGTAAGACTTTGAGAGAGAAACTGAACTTAATTAACTAATAATTAATGCATAGTAAATTAAAATTTTTAGTAACTCAAGGCATTTCCCTAGCTATTTTCTACTTACCTTATTTTTTTCAGAACTTCACAGAGTAAAAGTACAGCTTCACACGACAAAATCCCCCAAGCTGCTACTGAAGGGATCTGTTCTACAAGGACCACGTTAGCTCTGATACTCCATGCAGTTAGATGCCTTCAAACATCTGAGAGCAAAATCCTTGCTAGAAAGACGTATCTATCTGACTTCTAGACACCATAATGGTGGGTGTGCTGTAATCACAGGACACAGAGGTTGTTCTTCTACTGCTCAGCTATATTTTTAATAGTTTTAGTACTATAAGCATGAGACAGTTAGCATTCAAGTCTTCTGTTAAAGAAGAGTGAAGCCAGCCAATATTTGCATCTCTCAATGTCTTTTTACAGTGCATAATTTACACAGAAAGGGCATTAGCTTTCTTCATTCTTTAATTGTAACTGATTTCTTGATTATTAAATTAATATTAATCAATAGGAATTGATTTATACAGTACTTTATAGTCTTGCACACATTAGAGTTTACCTGAACTTTCTTATAGTGATTTAATTCCTGTTGCATCAGTGACTGCTTCTAGAAAAGGGAAGCTCCAAATGAGGTCTCTGATGAGAAAGCCTTTATGGTGCCAAAAAAAGGATGTCAGAAAAGGCCTTGACAGTGCAAAAAATGTCAGCCTGCTAGCCCCCTCAGTGAGGTCCAAGTGAACAAAAGGGTTCATTGCCTAAAAACGTGAGCTTTAGGATTATAATCCTTCACATACCAGGAGTAAAAATCTGATTAGCAGTGCTCCTAGAGCCTTCCAAAGGTCTGGGTTTTGAGCCTGCACATAGCAGCGTCCCAGAGTCTGCTTGGGTGTACACTGCCATGAGCAAAGCCCCAGCGTGTTGGAGGAGCTGTCCAAGAGGCACCTTCTGATAGAAGTCTACTCTGCAACATATGGGGGTAACGTGGCACCTTGGCAAATGTGGGAAAGGAGCACCGCGTGTCTTCTCATGCCATGTCTGCATTGGCCATCCATGCTGCTGGAAGCTGCATGACTCAAGGTGCAAGCTGTGTAGGGCAAGCATGTTGCGCTCACCAAGGGGGACGCAGCCCTGGCACAGTGCCACAAGCATGTCCTTCAAAACAGTCACAGCAGCACGGTGAGGAGGACGCCTTGCGGCAGTCAGAGATTAAACGTGGCCCATGGAGACTGTAATGTCAAACCAGCCATTCACCCATCTGCAATATTGTCTCCAAAATCTTGGTGTAGGGCTTCCCAAATTGAAGGTAGCTAGCAGAACAGTCACCCCAAAGACCTATTTTCAGGTCTTCGGGTGCCCATTACATACAGTGAGTGCCAGTCACATCTGCCTTGGATCCCTCAACAACTTTTGGGGGACATCTTGACTGACATAGTAGGTTGAGCTCAGAATGGTGTTGGGGTCCTGTTCTTCTGACAGTCAACAATAGATCTTAGCTTTGGCTCTGATCCAGTCTCTGCCCTTTGTTTCCTTTCTGCAGCAACCCAGAAACAGAGGGGAGAAGAAAGGAACTTGAGTGCATCTGGACTTGCAAAGTGTGACTTTGAGATCTGAATATGATAAGCAGCCCCAGGTTGCATAACCAAAGCACATCTGTGGGAAAGATGATGGCAAAAGCTGCTGAATTCTGCAGTTTTCACTCAAACCATTACGAGAGATGTCTGAGTTTCTCTAAGGCTTTTTTTCAACTGTCTTCCACTGACAGACCTTCAGGTAGATTTCAGGGATGCAGGGCACTAGCTTTATTAAAGCAAAACAAAACCCACTCTTAATCCTTAAAGCAGGCACTTTGAAACTGAGGTATTTTCCAGTGTTCATTTTAAATGCAGTTTATTTAATTTTATTATCTGGAGTACTGAACCAAATTCAGTGAAAACATCATTGCTGATTCAGGGTTTGAACCCTGATTTTGTCCTCTTTGTTATGTTTTCTGCTTATGAAAATTGACTGGCATCTACTAACAGAACAAATGAGTGAGAAGCTAAGAAACTGTGGAGTAGTATGTGACAGCACAAACAGCAGTTGGAAAAAATATCTGGTAATTTCACTTTATCTTTAAAAGATATCCCAGAGAAATATGCAGAGAGTCC
This sequence comes from Nothocercus julius, assembly GCA_013398735.1. Lineage (NCBI taxonomy): Eukaryota > Metazoa > Chordata > Aves > Tinamiformes > Tinamidae > Nothocercus > Nothocercus julius. The sequence continues at coordinate 787,419 of VZSV01000019.1, read as the reverse complement.
AGGTTTTATTTATTTAATGTGTCTATTGCAGCCAGATTTGACTTTTTTTTTAATTTTGCTGTTAAGTAATCAATGTTAAAACAAACAGAAAAGGAAGACTGCAAGGGAGAGGTGCACCTCTGATTTATATGTGCCTTATTGCAATTGTTTTCATTATACCAACTATTTGCCAATGAAGACGGACAGATGTGAGACCTTGGGATTATGGAAACATGAAAATATGTCAGATCCTACAAACTCTTGGAAAATTTAAAAAAACACTTCATTGACATTCTAGTGGTGTGAAAATCAACAACAACAAAAAATCCTGCAGGAAGTCAGACACGGACAATGACAATCATCTTGTAGTTAGAAAACCACCTTACCCCATCACGAGGAAAAACTGAGTATCTGGTTTGAATTGCTTGAAGGAGGTCATCAGCTAAAGAACAGGGAGCAGGAGAATATTGATCTAATGATATGGAGAAGGTGCAGTTCAAGAGCTGGTGGGAGACTGTGGATCTGTCTTTCCTATGGAGGCCAAGATAACCAAGGTGGCTGTTCATGGACTGATAGGTCTGGAGGAGATATATCTTCATTCGAGCAGGACCAGAGCTGAGCTGAACAACTGTGCTGACTTGCAGACTCCTTAATAAGGCTTATCAGCTCGTCATGGTGATAACTCAGTTAGGCTGCTTCTAGTCCTAAGTATTTATATGTACAGCTCTTCATGCTGTATGGACTGATGAAGGGTCCTCACTGGTTTGGTCCCTCAAAACTTCATGTATGGTGCATAGTATTGACAGATGTCTCTAATTTACCTCCATGCATCCCAAACTTAATCTCTGGTAACATGCTTCCAGGCTTTAATCTATATGATGATGTATTTTCCCTAACATGTTTCTGAAGAAGCACAACTGCAAGTGGTATTACTAAAGTGGCCACTGTAGGTGAATTTTCAGCCTAAACCCTTGGTCTGGATGAGAGGAAGCTGTGGGAATTTACTCCATGAAAATTATGGAAATAACCATATTGGCTGAATGCTATACCAACAAGGGAGCTGAAAAAGGGTCACAGCGCTACCTAAATTGCAAGAACTGTAATACTCTATGTCCACCAAGCGAGGAAGCTTTCTTACATTGCATCATATTAACATTTGGTTAAGAGCAGTAGTGAGGTTTTGAAGCGAGTCCCTCACTTTTGCATGCTTAGCTTTGGTTCATATTTGGGATTTGGCACCTGCAAACTAGCTTGAAAACTCGATTGCAGAGAAACTAAATGGGGATCTCTACTTCAAATGTGCCATATACATGCCACACTCCCTAACACAACCATAAGTGTCTGAACAAGTGACATGTGACTTTGAACCATATGCGTGATGGGATCATTCAGTCCTGGGGATCGTATGAAACCTGTTTGGAAGCAAAAATGCTCAAACACACAGTAAAACGTAGGACTTCAGTGTTGACTGCTTTGATCTACTGATTTCCTCTTATCATACTGAATTATTTGCTAATGTAGATACAGCCTTAATCCTCCCTTTCTAATCACATACTAAGTTCATCACACACTAAAATGCAGATGAAAGTACTTCCTTGCATAATGTTAATAAACCTGTTTCCACTATAATCAGTAAGAGCTCAGCATTGTCTTCTGGGGTGCCAAGATTTTCCTGTATGAAACTGTTCTAATTCAAAACAATCCCACCAGCCTGCAAAACCTTGAAGTACAATCTGTTTTGAAGAAAATCCCCACCACCAAAAGAACAATTATGAAATGGAGACCTACTTTACCCCACCAATCAGAGAATGGAGTTGTTTTTTTTTCTCTTTTGGAACAAATATTTGACCCATTTTTAATGAGTTGAAGTCGCTAATATTTGAAGCTGCTTTTCAAATTTAAGCTTGTGGAAAGGTCAGGTGATGACAGATGACAAATCTAATGCCAATTCTGTATATTTCCATACAGGCTCTTAAAGCATGACCACATACCATCTTTGACCAAACTAGACAGAAATCAAACACACTTGCTTTTCCTGTTCATTATTGTTTTTTGAGAATATGCTTCTTAATTAATAAAGTAAAAAAGGACTTTAGAAAAAAAAATACCATAAATATATGAGAGTATACAGTACTCCTAGAGAATAGGTCACATCAAATACTATCTACTCCAGCATTTCAGCAAATCTTGCACAAGAGCTGAAAAAATCCCATTACTCTGGAGCCCTGTTTTGTACAAGTATTTAATACCGTTTTGAACTGGCCCATTTCAAAGTACACAGGACTCTGGTCCAAAGCTGGCAAAAATGGAAGACATTTTGGCCCTGAAGAAATAGAAGATGCTTCTGCATTCAACAGAGATACTCTTGCACATCCTGGGGGAAGAGTTTCTGGCTAATGGGATACATCTTGCAAATCTTCTACTATCCAAAGTAGAACTGTTGTCAATGAATCAACATCACATATCTAAGAAGCTATTTCAAGAAGTCAGGCAAATGGATATCTCCCCATATTTACAGATGCTAGGAGATATGAACATTTACAAGCCAGCTGAAATTATCAAAAAAAAAAGTTACAGAGTTTAAAACCCAGAAAAATACAGCAACTTCTATTGACTGAATTTGCTCTTTGTTTTCCATCTCTATAGACATTTGTTATCTTAAATAATCTAAAGATATGTAGAAAATGAATATGTGCATTTTTATATGTGTATATAAAAAAAGAATAGAAATCTGAAGCTTTCTTTTCCTTCAGCACGGAAAAAAATACTCTCCTTTAAATGCTGTCTGTTTTCAAATGTGGTTTCTTTTCAAATCTAAACACTATTTGGGAAATGTTCGGTTGTACAAATTAACACAGTTGGGATTTTTTTTTTTAAATCGAAGGTCTAATTTTAATGGTAATATTTCACCTATAAAAAGTGAGGATAACAAGTTTGTATTCATACAAAGGTGTTAATTAATGAAAGACAAACCTTTGCCAATTATTGACACGTTCTTCTGTAATCCTGTTATGTGGAACATTCTAATGAAGTCATAGTTTATTACTAATGATCTAGCTTTGTTTAAGGAAAAAAAAGCCGCAAGGGGGAGGGGGTTGAAATAATTTATTTGCTTTGGTGTATTTTTTATCACAGCAGGTAAGAATGGTGCATTTTGACTGCCACATTGTACGCGGGATGAGGGGGTATGACCTCAGAAGCAGCAACGGAGAACTGGCTCTTTCACACTTCAGCACGCACTGCTGTGAACCAGCACTTCGGTCATATTATCCGCCGCACCACAAAGCTGTCCGCTAATTATCTCTGAATAAGAATTTTATTGAACCTTAATTTTCAGTAATGGGGCCTGATAGTTTGTGAAGAAAGACAAAAGAATGGCCCCTTTGTTTTTCCCTCACAATAACCTTCTAGTGCTGGAGCTATGGCAGAACTCATTAAACTTGAACAATGACTTGAAATATGATCGTGTTATTTTTGTCCCTGCCCCCAAACTAGCCTAGTCCTTTCTGCCAGCTTGTCCATCTGCCTAACGATATGGGAAGAGACATTGATTCTGTAGTGGACACTGTTACAACACATTCCCAAACTCCTACCAAATCACGGAGAACATGAATTTGAGTAGAAACTTGAATCTGTTGTACACGTTTGGCAGGATCTGCGCCGAGCATAGTGCGGATCTGAGAAGCAGATTAAATGAGAGCTGACTTCTGCTTGGTTTACACTGCAGGAATAGATTTACACTAGTTAGAAACACTTGCTGTTCATCAAATCTTTGAGTTAAAAGAAACTAGTACTAATACAAATTGTGCAGCTAATTCAAGAAAGAACCGTGGGGTCCTGCTCAGCTGAGTGTTAGTAGACATTTTTGTCCTGTCTTCAAAGTCCAGCCTTCTCAGGGCATCTTCCACTAAGTAATGTAAGTTTTAAAGGCTCTTTGCCTTCTATCTTGTGTTTTCTTACGCTAATCTGAATATCCACTAAATATAGAATAGAGCTGAGCAGTTGTGCTGTAGAGGGCATGGTAAAATACTACACGATATACATGAATGCATTCAAAATGAGTTGATTGATTGCTCCAGATACAATATTCCATAGTACTGAAACAGAGTGTTAGTTGTTTGCATGTGGGGAAAAAAAAAAAAAAAGTTAAATAGCTTTTCTTTCTAGGAGTGTCTTATTCATACATTATGACTGCTATTTGAAATTCTTATCAACACTTTTGTCCCTCTGAAATAGTGCATATTTCAGTGAGAATCATCAAAGTATTTTTGGAAGACGCCTTTTTCCAAAGATTTCAAGTATCTTCTATATCTGATAATGTTGCTTCAGCTGTGTTTCTTACAGTTCAGTGAATGGCATATTTGTAAATGATGTTTTACAAAACAAAGGATCAACCTTTGATGTATCAAGGAAAAAATCTTGCTATTATCTGCTTTAAGATACTCATGTATTCTTGAATACCTTCATCTAGCCTAGTTTTTAATTTTACCCTAATGCTGTTATGAAAATATGTCACAGACAAAGAGAATATCACAAGTTCTGCAGTTCCATTCCTCTTTATTTGATCTTAATTTTCTTTTTCCTCCATGTTACCTGGTTATTCCTAACTAAAGCCACCATTATAAAATCATCTTGAATATAAAAACCTAATAAAAAAGAAGTTTTTATCAAAACAAGATGAACATAGTTCCCTCCCCCATTTCTCTACCATCACATCACAGACACCCCCCCCACACACATGCATGCACGCACAGGCACAAACTCAGACCTAGACAAATCGTAGTTTTGAAGACTGGGGAAACTGTAGATCATTTAAGAGACATTACTAAATTTATATATATATGTGTGTGTGTATAAATATAAAAAATGCATATATTTGTGTATGTTTGTATATAAATAATGCACACATATTGCACATTTATATGCATATATATACACACAAACATATGTACTAGAAACTGTCAAAATACAAATTCATTGAATTTTCATTTTGACTTAACCTAGGCGATGAGCTTGATTTTATGATTCCATATTAAAACAAATATTTTATTCTCTGAATAGTATGGCTAATTTTATTGTCCTAAGAATTTTATAACAGAAATGATGACTAGCTTTACATTAATTCCATTAATAAAACTGAACTTACAGTCAAGATAAGGGAACTGAAAAGATTTTGATTTTTCAGTACAGGAAAAGATACACAGACAACAAATCTTGTGTCCTAAATTGTCTGCATTTGATTCTGAATTATACTGAATTAAAAAGTGAAAGGGAAAAAATACATATACAATATACAATAATCGAATATCTTTCCATGCTATAACTTCTGTAGACTTTTACCTTCATATAAAATCTCTGATTCTCCTGTCATTTCCACCTTTGTCAGTCAGGAGTAATTTCACTCAACATAAGAGCAGCATTAGAACGGGCATAAGAAGAGCATCAGGAGCATATATAACATTTATTTATACTATCAAGCTGCTTTGGGGAAATTCTGAAGACTTTTGATGATCTCGTATTTAATTTCACTAATCTAGAAATCTTCTCCTAGTCTGTTTGATGAATGTCTGATTCAGAGAGTTATATTTTGTCTATTAATTATATCTTTCTTTTAATTTTGAAACAATGAATAAATCATATGGGAAAATGTCAGTCTGGTATTTGAAAAAGAGCAAGCCCTGATAACTAAGAAAAAGAAATTGGGCTTGACTAGTGATAAATGTACACTGAAGAAATTCAACCAAAAATAAAATAAAATAAAATGAAAAATAATTAAAAAATGAATAGCCAGATTTAAAAGATGTAAGCAGCGCTTTATCTTTAGCTTAGGTAGAATAGTGAGCTGAGATTTGGTGTGTGCCTGTGTACGTATGCCTAGAAATGGATATATTACTCTACTTCCTTGCTGGTGTGGTGCTATGTAAAAACGATGCCTGTGACAGCTCATACCCGAAATGGAATCTGTTTACTGTACCAGGCTTTGATCTTCCAATGGGAATCCCTGGATGCAACTGGAGCACCGGGAAACAGCAGAGGAATGTACCGTATATTCCAATAGCTGCATAATGGAGACTGCATGTTCCTTTTCCACAGTCGTTGGAACTGCTGTATCACAGCTCAAATTTCCAGAATTGAGGGATGTAAATATATTAAACAATGCATCTATTTGTGCAAAGCATTCCTTATGAGGGGCATTCATGTGCTTTTAATCAGTTTCATGCTGAGTGAAAGAAAATTGTAAACTATGCATTAAAGGAAGATTTAGTGAAAGTTATTTTTCCTGTATCTTCTGCATCCTAATTCAATGCTTCCCCTTGCTTTCAGTGATAATATAGGTAATCTTCTAGCAACATTCATGAGGAAAGTTTGATGTGGATTTACACTAGTGGAGCTACATTACAATGGGTAGATTTAAGGTATTATAAAATGAGTTTTTGGATTTGTTACAGAGGTATGAAGCCCCTAAGACACAGACAGATAGGACTTCCAACATATGGCAACCACTCTTATTATAAAACAAAACAGTGTTAAGTCAAAGTACCTGATTACAATTCGCTAGTGCTATGTACCCCTGATAGAAGGCTTATATTTAATACCACAGAAACAATATCATTTATTTTTCTGTCTTCCCTTATCCTTTCGTTATTGGGTTTGTAGGCTTTGAAACCTTAAGCAAAAGGACAAAATATAAATTATAAGAAACATCAAAGTACATAAAAATCAAATGACATTCCATACAATCCTTATAGAGATATCTAACACATTGCTTATGTGCAGTTTGGTCAAATTGCTATCACTGCAGAGCCTTAGTGGTTATAATTAGTAATCTTTTGGGAAGTAGGACAACACACTTATAATGTCAAAAGTATTTAATTGAATGCAATAGTCAATTAGTCAAAATAGTCAACAGTCAAAATTTGTTTGATAATTATTCAAATTTGCTACGACTCTAACCTGTTAGCAGAAGTAACATCAGGAAAAAACAAAAACAAAACAACAACAACAAAAAATCATAGCCACATAACTGTACTGTTTTACTATGTGTTGCTTCTTCAGCTAAGGTCTCTGTGCATATTCTAAAATTCTCTTCTCTGAGATGTAGGCTTTGAAAGTGCAGAATCTAATTCCACATCTCCTTGCAGCTACACATGCACTATTAAATACAATTTTGGTGAATTTCCTATCATCTAAAGCACGTAGATTAAGACAAATGTGACTGTGATAGGCACATCAAAAGAAAAATCAGTAAGTCCAGTACCCCAGCAAACAAAATTCCGTTTGGGAAATGAATTGACTGACAAGCAGTTCCTAACAAATAAATGCATACTAGTTTCGGATGTATATACCAACATATCAAATAACTAGATAATTTATCACCAGTCAAATTTAAAACCATGTTTGCTTGTCTTGGTCTATGGTTCCCATGCACTACTATCTTATTAACAAGACTTCAATTCTAGTACTGACAGACAAAAGGGTTGTACTCTAATGAACTGTCTGCTCCTTGTAGAAAGCTGGTGGTAATGTAGGATGTTAGTTACAATAATGATAATCTTTAGCATTTTTAGCTTGTCAGAACCTGCACAGCCAACAACGACCAGTCTTTTACTAAAACTCTACCTCATCAAACTAACTTAATTAGCAATTCAACTCCTTATTTTTGTTTTGGATTCCCCTCTGGCTACTAATTAAAGCTTAATCGAAACTGCTGAACTGAGGTTGTAAAGAATTCATTAATATTAAAATTAGCCCCAACAATTTTTTGGGGCTGCTGCAATTTGTATTTGTTACTGTCAGGGTTTGAAATTCAGTTGAATTGTTAAGAAAGCTGTACCAGAAATTTGCTGTATATTCATATTATAAGCTGAACAAATATGATGAATATCAATAGTTGAACAAGTAATTCATGTTTTGACCATGTACTGTTCACATTACTTGTGTCACTGTTTAATACCAACAGACAAAATACAATTTCAGATCATTTTTTCCAAAGTCATCCACATTTCTTTATCCTCCTAAGTGCTTTCATATTTTGGATAAAAGGAAATAAAAGGTTCTGAAAAAATGCAAAGATTGATTTTATGTATTATCTTGACAAGATTAATATGTTTGAAAAACGAACAGATTTACCACTTCACTTTGATTTTTCCACTTTTCTTAACATCAAAGATTACTCCAGCTGCAATAATGGTCATTCTGAAACCTAAGATCAACAGAACTAGGAGCTTCTGTAAAGGACATATTTTTGCTGGTAACATATCTCTCATCATTTCTTTTTAATAAGAGAGTAATACATTATTTTCTAAATTAAAATAAGTATCTCAGTGTTCTATAAATTATTTAAATATATTCTTTTCTGAACTCAGTTTATTCTTTGTAATGAGTTTAAATGTATTTTTAATTAAATTGCTGAGCTTTCAATAAGAAATCAACTTATATTTGAGTAATACTAAATAGTCTCAACAATATGAGTAAACCATAGTTTGTGTTTGTGTTTTTTTTAAATTTTATGAAAAATGTAAATAGGGAAAGCAGCCTTTTTATAGTAGATAAAAACAATTTTCATAATTCAAGTTCACTTTTCATTTTAACTTTTATGCTTTAATATTTTTTATCGGAACATGTATATTTATTTTACCCTACAGGAAATTTTTTCAAGAATGTTTGTAGGAAACAAACTTGTTAAGACTAAAATATACAGCAACTAGTACTGTTTAACATATTTTATTAAATATAAACATTAAGATTATTTATATAATGCAAAACTTTACAAAAATATACATGAAAAATTACATATGCATCTAGGTTTCATTTAAATAACATTTATGACAAAACAATCATGCACATATTTAAAAATCAACATATGTCCATTTTTTACTCACTGACTAAATCAACAATGGCATACAAGGCACACAATTTAAAATCTTGGTGACAATTTCCGTGAAGTTATTCAAATACAATTTGACTTCTGACAAGAGGATGTAATTTATAAAACAGAACATGCCTATCAGTGGAACCTAAATTTGCATAATGAGGATACTTTCATTTCTGCAAGCACAGTCTTTGACATCCCAACTTGGAGCACTGGAAGAATCTGGTGAAAAAATGTCAATATACATAAGTAGAAAAATGATGAATAAAATGCCTGTAACATTTATCTGATTTGAGTAAACAGTATAAATTTTGCTTGCAAAAAATAATGATTTTCCAAACTACAATAAAGCAGTTCCTAAATGTATAGAAGTCCAGAAATGCCTTTAGCTGCAATCAGCCTTGTAAACTAAGGGAGGTATACTGAGGTTGTCATTAGATGATAAAAACACTGTTGTGACATTAATGTTATGCATTCTTTAATCAGTGTTTTGATTTAATTCTCTATTGCATTTCCTAAAAATATACTTCACTAGTAACAGTGGAGTGAAAAAAAATGCTTTTACACTTTTCCATAGTAGGTAAACTTGAAATTGGTTGTTAACTTGGTCATCTGGGTGAGGTCATGAATTATTCTTGAACTGGAAAGAAAATAGCTGTTTGTCTTCCCACAAATGTTTGATTTGCCATTTCAGGTAAGCATATGTTCTGAGTTTAAATTTAACAAATGCTGGACTCAATTTGTCTAAATTCAGCATCTCTTACCCACGCCAGCAAAAGGGATAGTATCAGATGACAATCAAAACCAAGTTATCTTTATGTTTCAAAGCCAGAACTCAGACATGCTGCAACATATCTATTTCAGGGTTGCTAAAGAAAACCTGGACTGTCAAGAGGAAGCATTGGAATAACATCTTNAAAAAAAAAAAAAAAAGGAAACATTCAATTTTCAAGTTACTAATAGCACCTTCTAGAATAAAAACTAAAGGAAAACTCGTTTGTTTTTCATCAGTCTTGCTGCTTGTTTATATTTTCCTATTTCCCTAAGCTTTGGATGTCTGTTTTACTCCTGTTTGTGGTAAGCTTCACTTTATGATCTCTCTGCTACTACTACTGGACTGTAAATATTTGAAGGGAAAGGTCTTAAAAACAACTGTTTCAGTTATAATAATGTGTAAATATATATATAAAATATATGCAGTTAGAGATTCTGAGGCAGAAAAAAATCTTTTATTGACCTTGATTGCTACGACACTAAGAACACAGTATAAGGACAAAAGAATAGGAAAAAAAATAATTCTACACAAAGCAGGGAGAAAAATTTGAGTGCGGAATGTTCCTCCTGTTATAATTCTAAAACAGACTTGTTTATATTCAAATTAAAGAATTAGATCATGGCTTTGAAAATAAATGTTCTTTATGTGCTTTATTTGGGCTAGTACTTGTCACACACACACACATTGCAGAATGCATCCTTTACTAAAGTGAAAAAAAGGGCGTGCTACTCATTAAACCATCAGCCAGATAAATTAGTATATTTACTAGCTGATCAATATATGGCTGAAAAAAATCACTTTTACAATTAAACCTGTTCTAAATAATATCTATTAATGCAATAGGTATTGAAAATGCTGCGTAGTGTAGTTCCAAGCAGAACTCGGAGGTGACTGCGACTGTCAGCCACAAAAGACTTGATGTATAGATAATACAAATGAAGATGATTCAATTCTGTCATATAATGTGAGACTAAAATAATAAATTCATGGAACAAGATCACTGGCAGCATATTCAAGCAAAGAGTAATTGCTTCTTAGCTGCTCTCATCATTATCATTTTGAGATAAGTATGTATTTTATAAACATTTTCAGCTAGGAAATTTCACCACTTCTCCTTAAAAATTCTCTTTTATTCTCAGTGTAGATTCACAGCAAAGAAATAAGGAGCTTGCTGTTCAAACAGCTGAAAGGAGGGGAAAAAGGGGCTTGTTTTAGCATTTCTTTTGCATCTTTAATTTCTTTCAATGCTCCGTACATCGTGAACATGTCAAGTGAACACACATCTCATTTTCAGTTGCTAACTGTTCAGGTACAATAGGAACATACACAGAGGCTCGATTCATGTGCGCGTTTCTAAGGCTGGGATGCGAGCCTGCCGTGATGCCTGCGCATACGCCGCAAACATGATTGGCTAAAGCTAAGCTGTTAAATCCTCTCCTTCCCTGGGTCAGTGCATGTTTATCCTGTGAACCCTTTTTACATATAATACCCCTAATTCCATATTACGTGCTTTGAGAAATTGCTCCTGCTATGAAACGCTGCTTTTTTGTAATTAACACATTACTCAAATATGAACTCCCCTGATCCCAAATTCTTCTAATATGGAGCGATGACAAGTGGAACTCTGCAGCAGGTCATCTTCAAAAACAAAAAGCCCGGCAGCCATTCTCTACCCCAATTTTTAACAAGAATCCCCCCAAGCTTACTCCACACTCAGAAGTGGAATGATATAATTGCGTATTGCTTTTGGTCTGAGTTCTGCAAGAGGAAAAAAAAAACCTCTCAATATGTTGACATATGTCTTAAATATATTCACAATTGGGAAGGCTGGGAAAGACCTACAGATATTTATTTTAAATTGAAGAGAAACTCACAAACATTTAAAAATATACTCTTGTTGTATCTTAGCTTATAAAAGTCAGCAGAATAGGAGGGAACAGACTTATTCCAATGCATGAAATGTTCTTTCAAATAGAGACAGAATGCAGACACTATGCTAGGACAGAAAAAAAAAAACAATCTGTGTGCTCTCTAATCCTTTTACTGATTCTGCAAGTACTCTCAGAAAACCCTCAAATACAAAACTAAGGCAAAATTTGGTAGCTTAATAAATCTGAAAAGCAAGGGCAGGGAATGTGCCTCAGCATTCTTAGGAAATATTCAGATCTTGCTGATCCAAAAGAATGGGAGTGGGACTCTTTAAGCAGCAGCTAATGGCAACATGAAGGCAAATGCGGTATGTTTGTTGCCAAAGGGTGGGAGTGAATAGGTGACAGCAAAAATGAGTGAATGTTGGGATTAGTTTTTCCATATCATTATATTTTTTAAAACAAAGTTAAGCACTAAAAGTTCCAGTCCCATACTTGGGATTTTTACTGCTGTGTATTATTGTCAATGTTATTGTTCAAACTTTCATTGAAATAATATGGCAAACCTTTCCAATTGTGACATTTGTTATACTCACAAGCCTCTTATAAATTGCTCCCAATGTCATCTCTTTCTAATCCTCACATATCATTCTGCTTTAAGCGTTCATTGCCCTCTCAGCTGAAGGGTTAAAAATGAGTAAGTCCATGATGTTCTGACAGAACTGTGCTTTATTTTACAATTCATTCCCGGACTGAATAGTTTTATAGTTTTCTGAGCTAATGCCTTGAAATAAAAAGAACACCCCTCTCCCCAACCCACTCCGTATTTAAGTGCTTACATGCCACTGCTCATAATGAAGATAATCAATGTAAATGTTGTATTTAACTCTCCAGAGTACTTTCCAAAATACAGCGATGGAGTCATATATAAACCTGTGGTGGCAGCAATTTTGTTCCCTAACTATAAAAATATAGTGTTTTTTTTTTTAAAAAAAAAAAAAAAAAAAAGATAGTCCTCTCAGCTTAAATCCTGGATTACTGGCCGAAGCTTGGCTGTCTTAGAGAGCAGAGCTGGATGGTGGGAAGGAAAGCAAGGCACGAGCAGGAGGAAGAGATTAGCAAACAATCTGCCGGTGCCATTTCCCACTTAGCACCGTCACCCACAGCCCGGTTGGCGCGAGTTGTGTGATCCCCTCGTACAGTGCCTGAGTGAGGGATGGCTGATCCCCCCCTCCGCAGGTCCGTGCTTCCATAAACATAACCTATATCCCCGGCTCTCACATTTCAAGGGCATTGGAGCACTACCTCCATGCACACAGGTTTCATTTTTTAAAGTGGAAGCCAAATGCACACATTTTGGAGGTAAATTATGCAGAAAAATACTTTATATTTCTGCTGAGGCAAATGATTTTTAAGTAGGTCTCATAATTACTTTGGGTGGAGAATGTGCTTTTTCTCTTTGGTCTATTCACTTGCAGTTAATATGAGGAAGGATTATATTACTATCATTACACAAACACTTAAATGGCTCCATTGATTTGTTTAGAAATGAGATATCAATGACAGTTAATTATTCAATAACTGATCATTAATTTTGGGCAAATGATCAGAGATCCTTAGGTCCTTCTAATTTTGCTTGGCTCAAAGGAGTAAATGAAATCTGTTTGTTAAAAGCATACGGCACACTACTAAGCATTCATTTTCATTCTGCCACACTAAAGTAGTGTTTTAAAAAGATTCATGAAATGTTTTAATACTACTCAGGCAAACCTATCAATAAAAGGAAAGTTAAACACACAGTCAAGGGGATTATTATCTAGCTGTCTGTATCTTTCATCTAACCTGACACCTTGCCATGCATTTTTAGTGGAAAACAATTTTTTACTTACTTAAACAGTCTGCTTTTAATTAATCCTTCTCTCTTTTCCTTGCATTTTAAGCTATCCTAAGGAGATCAAGGACGGCTCATACCTACTGGGCTACAGCAGTACGGGATGATGTTCAAAAAGCATTGCTTATGTAATGAGGTATCATCAGTCCTTACATTTTTAATTAAAGTTTATTCAAAGTGTGCCTACCAATACCTGTGTCATTACCCTATTGCCACATCTCAGAGATTTGCTCATGATTAATAAGCAACACAACAATTTTCTCTCACTCCATCTGCATGGGATTGAGCACTAAAATTTCCAAAGAATAAATTACAGTAGAATTAAGGTTACCAAATAGAGATAATGTCTAGCTGAAACTCTTTTCATTAACTCAATGCTCACTTCTGCCAGGGTCTGCAGCACATATTTGATTCTATAACATCAGTGTGCTGAGATCTTTCCAATATCAGAATAGAGCACATTTAAAATGAGCAATTGAAAACTACAGCTTTAACCCTGGATTTATTTGCTTTTCTTGGCTACATGGATAAAACTAGCCTGGCTGGAGATTTGGTTTCCGTTCACTTCAGTGGAGCTAACGCTACTTTTGGAGGGTGCAATAAGAAATCACAGAGATGGCAGAGTATTTTGAGGAGCTTCTAGTAGTATCACTTCAGCTTGGATCATAGTCTTAGTCTGAACTCATTTTAGTAGTTCAAGTGTCCCTGATAAACTTTTCATGTAACTGAGTTTCCAAGAAATAACATGACAGATGATAAATTTGTCTATCACGTGCACTGTGTATTTTGAGAACCGTTCTACAAAACTTATTAGAATAACAGTAGGGCTGTGAATAATTCCCACGTGTACAATCGGAGCAGGAGCGAGCCTTGGGAAACATACTCGCATCCTTTTTTTTTACGGGGCAAAACAGACTGGAAAATACAGTCTCATTAAGAGAGCCACTGTTCTAGCAAAACGGTAAAGAAACTTAGTACAAAATTGCAGCTGTGTCACTTCAGTGTGAGTGTTACTTATGTGATCACCAGAGGTCAGTGTCACCACAGAGTGTGGCACTGAAAGACAGAAAGGGAGAGGGCGAGAGAGAAAGAAACACTGTGTATAAACGATGAAAACGAGCTTGCCTGTTCTCTCCAGAGCTTGCCTGCGCTCCTTATTCTTTGTGAGTTGGAGGGTGGATGACTAGGGGGAGTGCTGAGGAGAGAAAAGGATGAGAAAAAAAAATCAGAGATCTGGAAGGAAAATAGGAACAGGAATAAAAGCATGACTTAGCTGTCTGGTTTACAGTCATAAAAAATACTGCCTCCAGTTCCTCAAGCAGACAAGTTCCACCTGTGTTAAGGCATGCATCTAGCGATACAAATTATTGCCAACTCCAAATGCTCTGAAATTATGAGACTGGCTACCATACTCAAATAATTTAAAAATGTTTTATTTTCCTTTGTCTGCGATACTTTAGCCATATTTTCAAGCTTTGCACTGCTAACCTAACACCTGAGAGTGTGTGTGCACACTTCTATGTGTGTAATTTTAATGACGTAAAACCTTCACCTTGTGTAGTCTGCCTCCAGGGTTTACAGTTTAAGAAAAACACAAGATCCAGGATAAAACTCTGGTAGTTGGCAAAACTGCTTCCCCAGTTGCTCACTTTCTTTTGACAAATGATCTGAAAGCCATGGCCGTTGTGCCTGGGTCAGGGAGGTGACGGATAAGCGTGCAGGCCTCTGCTCCCTCACCTTGGCGTGCCATGAGCGCCCCGACCGAGCGTATCAGCTGCACCTTCCCCCATCCTTTTATATGACCCTTTCCTGCGGATGTGTCGGTCGGCGAGTGCGCACGCAGGGCAGCACAAAAGCTCTGCTAGGGAGCAGTCATGCGAGATCAGCAAGGAGAATTGAGCGGCTCACCCCTTAGCCTTCCTGGGACACCCAGGCTCGTCCGCGGACAGCTTTAACAACGTTTTCTATCACTTTGTCCATCCTGACAGTTTGGGAGGTTAATCTCCTACCAGAGTTCAAGCAGATAGCAATGATGATACCAATACCGGTGCAGAGAAGTCTCAGGGCTATATCCCTGGCAGTGTAGATGTCCTCTGCAGTCGTTACTACTGGGCATTGTTACAGTACAAATATTATCATGATAGAAAACCTTCAGAAAATTTTTCCTTCTGTAGGATTTGTTGTCTGACAATTGCCTTTTTGCAAGACTGTGGCACAAAGATTTCTCCTCCGGTTAGCTCAGAAGTAACCGTGTAAGTGTCTTGAGAGAATGGAGCTTGTTTTCAAGTTCCCTGTATACAAAGATGTATCTTAACACGAATACCTTCTTTTTCTGAATGCACTAATTGTCAGGATTGGAAAAGGGCCAACTTAAATATATCAGGTCTGAAGAATCATTTTTTTTTGCGTAACCCATGACATTTTTTGCACTTGAATAGCGCAGACTGTCTCCGATACGGAAAGGATATACCTGATACCAGGCAGAAGTTAAGTATTTATCCAACCATATCACCATATCAACTGTACTCAGTTCACTCCAGGGCAAAGTCTTCTTCAATACTGCTCCAGAAGAATGATCCAGCTTATCAAAAAGAATTATCTAGATCATGTCATGATGGATGCATGACAAATTTGCTCTCTCTGCAGAAGTCTTAGGGCTAAGTGAATACAAATTGAGCCTGTTTCTTGGGGCAAAATACAAGTTGATTTTTGCACAGCCCAACAGAGGAAAAGTAGGCCAGTTCTTCAAACCGAGCTTGAAAGAAGTACAAACCAAAAGTCCTAAAGCAGTATATGATGAGCATCCTATATTACTGATGTGTATAAACACCTGACAGATTAGTATATTTGCCCCAGTAAACCTCTGTGACAGGCAAAAACAATTTTGAGATTAAACTCCTATTCTTGATAAAAGTATAGATTTTAGTAGAGTTTTCTGGAGCCCAGGAGGTAGTGTTTGTGTGATCTGCTGTGGGATCTCTCTCAGTGGCTTCCATCAGGCAACATGGTCAGCCAGTATACACTCCTGTTTACAGTCATACTCTCTGAGATCCGTGGTCAGGACAGCAGACCCTTGCATGCTCACACTGCCGCACAGAGTCGACAGCGTCGGGCTTACATAAAAACAAACAAGAAATCATATAAACCTGCTGCAAGAACTGGGTAAAATTGCCTCTTTTCAAATGTCTGTTTTCCTCTAAATCTTCTGAAATGTTTTTACTACACATTTTCTTGCAGGAATCATTCCCTTTTCTTTCTACTCCAAATATATTTTACCTTTCCAAATATGCACGTATTTAAAATTGAGCATGCCTTTAATCCAGAAAGAATTAACACAGCTCTGGAAAGAGCTTTTTCCCTAAAAATTGTAACACAGGAAAAGTGCTTTGTCATCTCAAATAAATACCACTTCTGAAATTCTCAGGGCTTTGTATAGTTTAGATGGGTCTTAAAGTATTAGCTCAGAAGCACTCTCCAGTCATATTTAATGGTGGTTAGGGAACAACACACTAATTGTAAAGTAATAATAATAATAATAATAGTCTATGTCAGTATGGTAGCTGGTAGGGACGAGTACATTTAATAAGTCTGATGAAAAGCATGAAATTTAATTAATGCTATTTGGCAAAATTCCGAATTGTGTCAAGACACTGCAGCAGCCCACTCCTGGGTTAACCCTGTGGTGCCTGGAGAGCCTCTAGCGACAGGCATTTGAAAAACTTTATGTGTCAGGGAAGCTGCCGAGCCCTGTTCCTTCTTTACTGTCTTCACTTCAGAGAAGAGAAGCATTAAAAAGACCCACAGCATAGCAAAAACAATAAAAAATCTCCCCAAAGGATGTACATATATAAAAGTACACATACATCTGTGCCTCCTGGTTGCCCAGGTTGGGGTTTCATCCTATACGGGACAATGAGACCTGAACGCCCTGGCAGACTTTCAGCTCAGAGTGAAAAATACACCAACACAGTCAGGAGTTTTGCAAGAAAATCCCTTCTTATATCTACTAGTGTTTGCGGGTGCCTGAATTTGTACAGGGCGTATGAACACTGGAAGAAGGTCTGTGTAGGGTTATTCATTCTGCTAGCTGCAGGTACTTAATATAGACATCTGCCATTGGAAATTGCCCTAGGTTTCCTAATTTCAGTGAAGAGAAATAGGTTCCAGAAGGAACTGAACTTAGGTGCTCTAAATCACTCTCTGCAGGAATCTACTTCTCTCTCTGGCTAGATAAAGAGCGCAGGAATGCTCCTGGCTTGGCTACTTAATTATCCTATAGCTCTCAAGTTGGATACCTAAGCTAAGTGCCTCAAGCTACCTATTAGCCCATGTTGAATATCCTCTCCTGCTGGGTGCTCAGACTGATGCCAGCAAGGGTAGCCTGCTCGTGCTGTAGAAGAGGAGACAGACGTGAGGAAGAGCGTAAATTGAAACAATTCAGAGGTTATCAGGGTTCTAGATGTCCAGTGACTAGGATGTTTTTGGAGCTTTAAAATGCCAGCTGATTTGACTGTGATAAGGAATAAGCGAAAACTGCTAAGCAGAATAGGAGATTATATATATA
>VZSV01000019.1:748478-764366 GCA_013398735.1 Nothocercus julius | reverse complement strand
AAAAAAGAAAAAAACAAACTTCGTATCGGGATGCAGAGAAGCAAATCAGCCACAGCCAAAGTTGGTGTACTGAGTCACCTTGTTTTGCAATGAAGCCTCTTCCAAAAAAGAAAAAAAAATGAAGAATGTAATTTGTGATTTCAAAATGAATTTTGTGGTCCATATAGCTATCTCCATGCTTTCTCTGCTTTGAAAATTTAAGATCCCTCAGCATGTTTCATTCATGATTTGACCTATATTTCAAAGGTGGCCTCACAGATAGAAAGCTAGTATTGGTAGCTGTTGTGTACCAGCCAGCCATCTGGGCTCTTTTGTCTGAGCAGGAACTCTGCTAGACCTCTAACTTTTAATGGCGCTACTAGCTTATGTCTGTAGGGAAAGTAGTTATAGCAAACGAGCAATTAGCAACAGAGAACATTACTAGGGTGTTTCTGATGTTGTTGTTGCTGCTATAAATTGCAGCCTATTGTTACATTTTTGTAACTAGGGAGCAATTGTGTATTTGCATAAAAATATGGGTCAGTGGTATGAGAACATTAACAGGTGTTTCTGGCAATCTTATTTGCTTAAAAAGAAACAATGTGTTATCAAAATCTATAACATTGTCCTAATGGTCATTTTACCTCAAAATGTTGACTTTGAAGGATAAAAAAAAATGCAGTTTTATAAACAGAAAAACAGAGCAAGTTTGGCTTTAACAAGGATATTGGGTCTCATAGTCAGCAAGGCTGGCTAGTGAACAGAAGAGAGGCTTCTTCAGCTGGATTATGAAAGGGTTTTGCACTTCAGTAACACTTTTTGTTCCCGGCTTCCCCAGAGTCACATGTGTTGCCGTACCTTATGAGAAGCCCCCGAGAAGCCCGGCTGTGGAGACTGTGACTGCTTGAAAAACACACATTTCAGCCATTGTTAAAATTACAGGCTCTGGCAGAAAATCCTGTGGAGCTCAAGGCTTTCAAAAACTCTACTAGCATATTATTGAAGAAGCTTAAGTCTTTCCAGCTCACCTCTGGCTTTTTCAAGATTTCAGGAGTGATCCAGCCAGGGAGCATCGGCTGTGAGATGTGAGGAAACCTCTCTTGTGGAAACTCATCATTTACATAGTTTTGTGAGAGGGTGTCTTTACAATTACTGAGGGAGACCTCATAGACCTCTGTCTATGAATTTTACACACAGCAGAATTTTAAAAGCCATGGAGAGGTCACACAAAATAACTGCAGAAGATGCAGTCCATAGAATTATAAATGCTAGGTTACAGCAGACAAGTGCTTGGCCTCCTGTGAGGAATGCAGAAACTATTTTATACGACAAAGTCTTCTCATAAATATGTGTGAATGGCTCAGAAAATGGCTAATGCCAAAAGAGAATAAAATCTCTATGCTTGGCAATGAAGGTCTCATCAGGTCCTTACTAAATGATGGACTGAAATGCTACATATATTTGCTTCAGAGTTAAAGATTGGGTTTCTAACAAAGAAAAATAAGAGCACATTATATCTCCAAACTTCCCTCCATTTCATTTTCTATATATGAAAAGAAGATCAAACAAAACTGGATATGAGAAGGACAAATATCGTAACAAGCTGAATTCACATACTTTTAGTCACAACAGTTATAATGGAAATTAGGAATGTGATCTTGCTGAAATGTATAATTATTACAGGCACTGAGCTCTTCTGATATAGGGCTGCATGATCATGATAAAAGTTTTAGCAGAGTATAGGACCAATATTTATTCACTGAAAATTTATCTTCTACATCAAGAATAATTATCTGCATCTTCTGCAGCTAATGGAGAGATATGTATCTCCAGATAAAAATGCTTTCCACTCTAAAATAGGTATCTTAAATAGTAGATTCGTCTCCTGTAACTGCTACTGGGGCCAATACTGCTTAATATCTTCATTAATGACCTGGATGAAAGGCCTGAATGCACCCTCAGCAAGTTCACAGATGATACAAAAGTGGTAGGGGTGGCTGACACACTAGATGGCTGTGCTGGACTTTCATCAGGGTGCAGGAAGGGGCAGAGCTGAATCTCATGAAGTTCAACAAAGAGAATTGTGAAGACTCTGCATCTGGGGAGGAATAACCCCAAGCATCAGTACAGGCTGGGGGCCAACCAGATAGAAAGTAGCTTTGCAGAGAAGGACCTGGTGGTCCTGGTGGTCATCAAAATGGACATGAACCTACAATGTGCCCTCACAGAAAAGAAGGCCAATGGTGTCCTGGGCTGCATTAGGAAGAGTGTTGTCAACAGGTCAAGGGAGGTGATCCTTCTCTTCTGCTCAGCCCTGGTGAGGCCCCATCTGCAGTACCATGTCTGGCTCTAGGCTCTGTCCTACAAGAAAGACATGGAGCTAGTGGAGCAGTCCAGCAGAGGCCCACAAAGATGACTAATGAGCTGAAACATCTTTCATATGAGGAGAGGCTGAGAGAGGCGGGACTGGCTAGTCTGAAAAACAGAAGGCTTTGGGGGTCTCATCAATATGTATAAATGGGAGCATGCCAAGAAGATGGGGCCAGACTCTTCTCAGTGCTGCCCTGCAACAGGACAAGAGGCAATGGGCACAAACTGCAACACGGGAAGCTTCACTTGAACTATTCACTTGAACTCAACTATTGTGAGGATAGTTGAACAGTGGAACAGGTTGCCCAGAGAGGCTGTGGAGTCTCCACTCTTGATATTCCAAAGGTGCCTGGAAATGGTCCTGGGCAACCTTTAGTAGCTGACACTTAAAGAGTGTGATATATAATAACTGAGTGTGAAATATAATAACTATCTTTAGAGCACTAACAGCAGGTGAGACCAGGCCCACCTACATTTACTCTTTTTCACAGTTAGTCTTTCTACTATAACAAACTTCAGCCAGATTTCTTTTAATGTGAGCTATGCCAGGGCTCCTGATCTTTACTTATGATCTTGCTTAAAATGAGGCAAATGTTTGATAGGATGGTCTTTTTAAGTCCTGAGTAAGCCCTGTGGACTGGTTTCAAAACTCCAGGTTTGATTTACAGTTATATGTACTAAACACATGGTTATTAGTAACAAGTTTCAGTCTAAACCATTTCACTACAATGAATATATGCATTAGAATTTACTGTGTGCAGGGCAAAACAGTACAATGGATGTTAATATCATCTTGCCTTGCTTAACTGTGAAATTATTTTGCATATGAGCTTATTTGACAAACGTTACATCTCCTGGATGACTTTATTTTTCTAACTTTTATCATTCTCTTCTTTCTCGCCCAACACTTGTAAGCCTATTCTGTACTCTCTATGGAGAATACCTTATATTCCCTGGCACTCTTTTTTTTTTTTTTTTTTTTTTCCATTTTCTGCACTCCAACTTTTATCCTACACAAGGGATCCACATCATTATTTGTTAATGTTATTTAATGTTTCTCCAGATCATTTCATTTGTATTCTCACCTCTAAGTTACTTGGCAATTTATATACATCTATATGTATGCTACCTAGTTTACTACTAATATGAAAAAGATTTCACATGGCTCCAAAGATCCTTTTCCAATTACATCACTGAGGAGCCTTAGTCACCACTTATGATGAAGTCTTTATCTTACTGAAATTAGTAGGAAAATGTTGCCTCGGACTTCAACTCAATTAAGATTTCAAATGCCTCACCCAGCTCCATGTACTTTTTAATTTTTCACCATTTGACCACTGCTCAGTATGTGCAGCAGTGTAGAAGCTCTTAATGCAGTTATGTTAGATCTACCATCTTCAGACAGAGCTGAGAGAACACTGGCCAAGGAAATGCTTGCAAACACAAATGAAAAACAGGGCTTTTAAAAATACAGATATATAAAAAAATAAGAAAAGTTACCTATATCTTGATCTCTTTCACTGGGAAGTAGAAAAACAGAAATAAGAGGAGTAGGCTATAGGAAAAATGTCTTTTCTCACTAGTGACCTGGACAGGGCAGTCTTCACTACAATGCTGCTGACAGAGGTACTAGAATACTCCACAGGTCACCTCCCTTGTGACTGAAGGAGGTTTGGATTCTTCAGTTTTGAAAGAAATGCTTCATAGTATCTGTGGACTTCTAAGAATGTACATTAAAGTGCATTAAGATTGGCATTAAAATGAGAAATCTTCAGGGAAAACAACTCCCCCTCTTCCCACTAGAAAAGAAGAAAATATTCATTAGAAATTTCAAGCTGTGACATTATGGAAAAAAACAAAATGCAAGATGTGTTTATACTAGAGTTGACATATATCTCTTGCTAGTAAATCTCTAATATAATGTATGTCTGTAAATTAAAGAACAATTTATGTTACGGGTTCAGTGGGGGTTTCACTGTTCCTAGACCTGTTTTGCATTTGAGTTGATTCTGGTTGCAGTAAAACAACCACAGTTTCATCACATCATCTTTGCTGTACATGTGTGTTCAATAAACGCTTCAGGATACAAATACTTCCCTCCACACTCACTTGAAAGTTTTAATAGATAAGCTTGAGTACAGCATATACTTCAGCATGCATGAACTGATTGGCCTAGAAAACTCAAAGGCTGTTTAAGCAAACCCACAATCACTCTCCCTCCTAGGTCAAAGATAATGTAATATAAAGACTGCCATTCAGTGGTTACTTCTGTCAACTGTTTATATTTTGCATAATTCTCTTGAAGATGTATATAATGTGAACTCTCATCTAACTGATGCAAAATCAACAGTGGTAGAAACATATGCAACTTCCCTTTCTGAACTTAGGCAAACTTGCTATTTCAAGTCTGCATTTCACTGGAATATTTGTAGGGCCTGTAAATCAACTAAAGAGCTGCAGAGGTTTTAATGAATTGTCATTAATTATTTATTTTTTCCTGAGAAAGTGATTTTCTAGATTTCTGTTAGAGCTACCCATTCTGTGAAATGCTGATTACAGTCAGGAAAAGCAAAAATGTCCATTGAGTAGCAGCTCTGAATTCTTCATTCTCTTAGATGTATCATTAAGCCAACATTTATGGTCCCTCTATTGCTCTGACAGCCAATGAAGCATGTTCATTTGCTCTGAGCTCTTTAATTGATTGCTTGGATTAGAGGACCCAGAGAGTTGGTTTGAATTTACATAGTTGGACAGAGCATGACCAATAAACAAATGGCAAGCAAGACTGGGCAACCCAGATGGATTTGGGGACCTCATCCTTGTTAAAGAGGCTAAATTTCTGTTTTTCACGTTTCACATAAAAAACAATTCCAACCCTTTTTTTTTTTGGTCTGTTACACAACTTGCATTTTTTTCTAATTCTGAAATGTGAGAAAGTAAAAGGCCAGTTAAGTAACGGGAAATGATTTTTTTTTTCACCTCTCATTCTTGTTTTTTTGGTCAACTTCGTTTTTCTACCTAACAGCTGACCCAGAGATTTGCAGCACTTGTTTTGTCTGACCCAATCTTTTAAAACTGGGTGCTGTCAAGCATATTGGGTGTCTGTGCATGACATACATATGTCAGACATAGCATAGCTATACATGTATAAAGGAACATGACTTCTAACTGAGAAGGAATCGAGCAATTCACCAGAGCTCAGTGCAAATGAAGGTGGGATCTCTTTCTGGTGAATTCACTGTTCTGATCGACAGACAGTACTGAGTATTCAGGAGCATCTTCAAGAGAAAGGTGAAAGGTGAAATGTCTCTGCAGGACCTTGGGCTGTCTAATGACTTTTGCTTGCTATATTCCTCCCTGAAATCAGAATCTGAATGTTCTTTTCACCATACAAGATTAAGTATTTGTTTTAGTTATTCTCAGGTCACCATTTCATCCTAATTAACTAAGAAAATCAGTATTTATTGTGTTTGTGAAAAACAATATTTAAGGCTGGAATATCTCATTAATGAACTAAAACCATATTTCCATATTTCTTCACATTTGCTCAATTTTAAGACAACTTTATGATACCATTTAATCAATTTAAATTGCTGAATTGGAGATTTTCCAAATTTCCCTAATTTGAAGTCACAAAAATTTTAACCATGTCCCAAAGCACCCTCTTCATATATTCTCTCTCTGAGTATATATGTTAATGTGCATTAATTATACTCTTTCTAAGTACTGTACATGTTTCTGACACGAGGATTCTACATTACAGTGAAGGATTATTGTACTTTCTAGGCCCACTGCAGCTACAGCAGCTTCAATCACTTTAATATATTTTATAACAAGTAGCATTTAATTAGCAGTACATCTACTGTCCAAGTGAAGGATCCAATTCTGCACAGGTTTAGTCACACACTTTATTTTGTGCACTGTGAATAGTCCCATGGAACTTGCTGTTAAAAGAATGGATTTTTAACTCAAAAAAAAAAGAAAAACCTCTTAGGTTTTCACTGTTATGTGAGGCAACTGGCACTGCAGAGGTGTGAAAGAGGAATGAGAACTATGGCTAAGAAAAATAAGGCGTTTTGGACAGGATCAGGAGACTGACTTCATTTCCACCTATTCTTTACTTTTTAAATGTAATAGATTTGCTGGTACTGAAAGGTAATATTTTCTCTTACAAATATATATATTTTTATATGCTGTAAGTAGCTCTTTCAGGGATGGTTTTATGGTGTCTGTGTGGGACACTATATAACTGTGTTGGCACTGGAGCTTTTTTCAGCAATCAGTTTCCTGTATTCTGAAGGGGAATCTTTTTGAGGTAGCTTTCATCACTTTTTTCAGAACAGCTGAAGCAAGAATCCTTTGGAGCTTCACGATAAGTCAATATTAAGCTTTTTAAGTAAGGATAGAACAGCTTGAAGAATCTTTCTTGCTCTCATTCCAAAGCCATACATTTTCCATGCCTGCTCCCTTCACCAATACCTGAAAATCCTGCATGTCAGAAATACAGTATTCTGAACCTGAGGGTTATAAAAAGCATCAGTGTATGCAAGAGAGGTCCCAGGGTATTTTCAGGTTCACAAGCAGGTGATTGCTTTATGTTTAGTGACACTTTGCATCAGAGAGATGGATGAGGACAAGACAGGAGCTTCCAACACTGTGCCATGGTTTAAGACTGAGATATAGAAAATATAGCATGGCCCTATGCTACATTAAAAATCAGCCTTTCTGTTGAAAGCTGAAATATTAAAGAAATGTGAAGAAACAAAGGAACCATTAGCTAATTGCATATGACAACGACATTTCAGCGTTAAGTTAGCATGTATATATATATTTAAGCACAAGTCTTTAAATATTTCCTTCAGAAATAATCTAGTTCCTTTGGACTGCTGTTGTACTGCAAACTATTTGGATGCCCACAGCGCTGGAAAATATAATTGCTTAACCTTTCTGTGAAACCACTAGGTGGAGATGTAGGTTTACCAAGCTAGCCTTGCAACAAGGCTTTAAAAGGCGTTAAGACTGAAAAATCTCTCTTAAAAAAAAAAGGAAAAAAAAAAGAAAAAAAGTACAAGATTGATAAATTATGTATCTTGTTGGTTACAAATTCCAACACATCTTTGAAGGAGGAAAAATGGGAAAAAAACTAAATGCTCAGTTGTAAAATTGTCCAAGCAAATTATTATTTTTTAAGACACAAGTTCTGATGTTTAAGACTCTGAGAGAATAATCGCTTCATGTTATAAATTGTCTGCTGCCAATACACACACATTTTCCTTTATTCTCCAACCAGCTGCTAGCTCATGCTATCAGTGGTCAGGAACAAACAAACAAAAACTACCCCTAAATTTTGTAGCCTGCTTTCAAACTTTCAAACCAGTGGAAATATTCCAGCAACTGGCAGACTTCAGGAGGACTGTTTGCTCAAGTTGTTTTTAATTTTAGGACTTTTTTAGCACCCTGATGCCTAATATACAATGTAAAAAGCAAAGGATGGTATTCCGAGCTGCTTTCTTTAAAACGAGACACATTTCTTTCCATCATACGTTGTCTGCCATGTGTGCTCAATCATTGAAAGGGAAAATCAGAGTCGAATGAAGCATTTGCTTGTGTGTGCTGTTTCCACTTTCTTTTCACATAACCTTATTCCATCTCTACTGGCTATCTGCGTGCACTACCAGCTCCCCCATAGCACACACCACAAATCTAGGCATTTACCAGCAGGGCAGAGTCATTGAGGATTCATTCTTTCATAATTCTCCCCTTAATGCAAATGCTCCAGCAACCCTTGTAATTTTTTCCGATGGGTAGAAAAACAAGTGTTGCCTTGACTTCCAGCCGCTAAGCAGCAGAAAGTTAATTAAGGTGGTTCAGATTCATCTAAGGGCTCCGTATCCTTTTTTTTCTTTCTTTTTCCTTTTCTTTTTTTTTTTTTTTCTTTTTTGTTTTTAATGTAATTTTCAAATTCTTACTAGAAAGATTTAGGAATGAATCCACCTCTTTTTAAAGCCTCAGGAAAGAAAATGTGTGGCAAATTGGTTAGGGGAAGGTCAATATCTTCATAAAAATGACCCTCCCTTTTTATAACCTTGGATATAGACTTGTTTTTAGCCAAGTGGGTAAGATTTAGTATCATTTACTACAAGCTCTGTAATTCTGCTAACAGCGTATGTAAGTCTAAGGTGGAATTAGATAACTCTCATGTGACTTCTTGCTTATTTTTCTATGATTTCTACGAAAGCCTTCTTGTTTTGTGAGCAAAAATGGGGAATGATATTTCAGGAGCAAAATCTGAGTATTGTGATACACAGTTGTCCGGTGATGTGATTCTTTCTGTCAATTCTTTGCAGTTTGCTAGAAGAATTTCCAGGGAAGACGACAGAAATGGGAGTAGCAGCTAAATATCTGAACGAACTAAGTCAAAAGAAGGGAGGCATTTCTCCTTCTGCTGGAAAACTCTTTAAAGACCCCCACCATCAGAGAAACTCCCAGAACCCAGAACTGGTGATTCGGGCTCCTGCTGTTGCATTCATGATATTAAAGGGGAAGGCAGGTTGTTAAAAAGATAAACACTGAAGCTCTTCTAGAAGCTAAATTTGTTAAAGGGTAACTGTCACAGTAAGAAGCCTAAGAAAAGGGACCCTCCTGTGCAAACGCTGCTCTGATTTTGCAGAGGCTGGACCCCCACATCCTAATAAAAATATTTCCTCACATGCTCACTGTAGCCTTCCCCCTTGCAGGCCTACTCAATAAACACAGTTAATTACAAAACAAGGATCCTGCTTCTTTATGTATAGTCTAAAATCCTTTGGGTTCCTTCCGGACAAAGTACTTCAGGTTTTGCACAGTAGGAATAAAATACAAAATATTTTTCTGTGAAGATTATAAGGGCGGCTAAAAGCTACCAAGAGCCAAGTAAGTCCATGAGCAGCAGAAAAGCAAAAGTAAAGCTGTTTGGGGAGGAGGCAGAGTACAGTTTTAGACCCAGAGAACTGTGTGATTTATTAGTATTACAAAAATGCCTGCCTTTAAAGAAATAAATGTGCCTAGCTACTACCTAAGCCCAAAGTACCCACTTAAAGAAAGAAAGAAAGAAACAAAAATCTCTGGGCCAGATAGAAAGGAGGGGGTTAAAGTTAGGATTTGCAGAGCATTACCTTCAGGAGGAATCTCTCTGCTTTTGGTAAAGCAGAAAGAGTCACTGAGGTGAGGGGCTTGTGCTGATGAAGGGCAGCCTGCCTGCCTCTGGGCTAGCACATTAGTCCCATCCCGACCAAAAACTTGATTTTGTACTAATCCAATTCAGATCCAAGACAGCACCCCCCTCTTCCGCCTCCTCAGCAGAGAATATGCCCATCTTTTCATCCTACATTAGCTCTGAATGCCTCCTAATCAGTTACAGATTGAGAAGGAAAACTAAGAGCTCCTATATTAAACATCTTTTTTCCTCCTCAAATGTTAAACATGAAGTTCTTCTTAAAAAGCATTTCCTACTGCGGTCACACAGACCTACTGAGGTACTCGCCGAAAGAAGCCAGCACAGAATTAAGACTCTTCTGACAGTCAGGGCAAAGAAAGATTTCAGATTAATACTAATGAAAAAAGAAAAGGAAAAAAATAGTGTCTGGCAGGAGTCTCTTTCGCTGCTAATCAGTAGTGTTACATCTTAACCCTTTGTGTGCTACACCCCAAGCATGCACTGGGTCACACCTTTTCTAAGTCCCATAATGACAGGACAAATTGCAAATAAGGAACAGAGAGAGGCAAGATCAGTTGTCCGGCTTTAACATTTAGCCGGCAGCACGAAGGCAGCAGGGTGCCGGGGGTCTCCGATTCGCAAGGTACCACTGCTCCCACCCAAACAGCCCCCTCGCTGCCTTCGGCTCTCTCGGCAAAATTATTTCGCTGGCATCGTCTGATTAGTTCAATGCATCTTCCAGCGAGCAGCCCCCAGGTTTAAGGCCTCATACACGCACACAGGCACATACACAGAAACTGAGAGTCGCTGCAAGAGACCAGAGGGCATGGGGGAGGCCCACCCTCTGATGATCAAATCTCGGGGAAACAGGCATTCCCCCTGCCTCGAAACCCTTTCTACTTTCAGATGAGAACACATTTGACCAAAACACGGTGCCATTCATCTTAGGTGGCTGTTTGTCGATCATAGCTCCTGGAAGGATAAGCAAACCCTATGGAAAGGCATTTATCTAAATTATCCTGATAAAATGCTATCACTCCACAGGGAAAGAAAAATGAGGCAGAATGCTAGGTTGTACACAAATGCTCTTCAATTATACTAACCTGGAGGGAAATCGGGACATTGAGTTGTACTATCCTCTGAAAAGTTGGCATGGCAGTTTAAAAAATGGAACACTTTCTTTCGGTGAAGTTCCTCTTTTGTGGGAATTTTGGTGGCTTCAAAAAAAAAAAGAAAAAATATATGAAACGCCTCTCCCATTCAAAAAGCACATAGTGTTTGTGACTTTTCCCTTGACAACTAGATAAGAAGATAAATGCATAGTTTCTCTTAATTAGCCTTTCTTAATTAAAAACACCAGAGGTATTTGTGATCATAATGAACTCTTCTGACAGAACGGTCACTTGTTCTTCTGGATGTCACTCCAGGAAAATTAGATTTTTTTTTTTTTTTTTTTACAGGGGATAAATTCTGTGCTAAGGAAGAAACAAATGATGCCCGCAAAAGCCATGTCCCTTTGGTTTTTATCTGAACGAGATGGATGTGTATCTTGTGGTTTTTAGAATGGTGTGGGGCAGTATTAGCCATCATTAGCACCCCAGTATGGATCCAATTCACTAATTACTTATGCTGTCTTGGTTCACTGAGATTTAAGTACCAAGTCAATCCCATTATCTGCAGTCTCCCAAGCTTGCCAGAGTCATCCGTCTTTTATGGAAAAAAAGCACAAGGGTTATCAATAGGACCCTGAAATACTTGGGATTTTCCCACTTCAGGAGGAGGCAAGATTAGTCCTGACTAAAGTCGCATCTTCTCTAAGCTGCTACTTTGGATGTGATAAAAGTGAATGGTGACAATTATCCATAACTACATGAAGAGCCTGAGAGAGAGGGAATGAGGAAAGGGAGGCGAGGAGAGAAGTCTGCCATGCACTCCTGCATCTGTCCTATGGTCGCAGGCAGCTTTTCATATCACCTCAGAGCTACAAATTACAATTCGTCTGTTACAAACATGCGATAATATAGTCAGAAATCAGAAATTAAAATATTCCAAAGGCCTCAGGCCTCCTCAGAGAGAAAGAGAGAGGGGGAGAGAGAGAGAGAGAGAGAGAGGGAGGGAGGGAGGGAAAGAGAAGGAGAGAGAGAGAGGAGCGCACGGAGCCTCGGAGCTGCCTGTGTTGTTTGTGCCCTCCCTCCTACATCCTACATGTTTAATGTCTGCAGCAGCACCGAGGCCTTGTCTGTTTGGGATGGTTGATTGACATCTGCTCTGCCGAGAGGAAGGAACTGGCAGCTATTGGCAGCACTGTCACGTTCATTTGCACACTTTATGAAGCAGCAGTGTGGCTACTAATACAAAAAGAAATCTTCTAAGCAGCATGACATCTCTTGGAATGGAATATTTGTCTTTACAAATGATTGCACTGCTGCCAGTACTTGACATGGTGCTCGCAAACATGTGTAATTGTTGGAAGTGTAATGATGATTATTTGCATATTTAATGTTCAAACAAGTACTGGAGAAGCAACTTAGACTAAACCTTTTATGGGGAGGATTTAAATATGTTCAGCATCAGCCTGATGAGTCCCAGAAAGGAGTCAGGGGCTGAGGAAAGAGCTAGCAAGCACTGCTGCTCTATGAAGGGGAGTTTAAGAAATCAGCCTGAATTTGCCACTCAGGCATTTTATAGGTTTATTTTGAGATAGATTTCATATGAATTCCTCTCCCATTCATTTTAATTGCTCAAAATTATATTTAAATGTAATTATACAAAAATTTAGGAATGTTCTATTTATCATGTGTCTGAAATCAACCAAACATCAAAGTGAGGAAACTAGATAAGTGAGCACATGTTTACCAGAAAGATCACACTACAGAAAGCCTGTGCATGGTGGCAACAACACTTATTTTAACTCTTTGGTATAAGACTAAGAAGTGTGCAGATCACAAGAGGGCCACTGACAGACCTCCTTTCCTGGCTTGCAAACACCGTACTGGAAATGTTCCTCTGGAGATGACAGCCATGCCCAGCTTCATAGAAAAGCGTTCTCTCTTTACAGCAGAAATCCCTTCCCATTCTGCCTCAGAAATGGACTTTTTGTTTTTCCCTTCCACAATGAACACATTTTTGTTTTGATTTTGCAACTTCAAGTCTTAGCTAGCACCTGGTCCTTGCAAACGTACATAGATGTATGTACACACAGAAATACACAATTGCAGGTACAAAGGGGAAAACATTTTATGGAAGGGCTCTCCAATGCTGCAAACAGAAACAATGCTTTTGAAGGCAGTACTGCTCCCCTGGGAAGGATCCACATTGGTTTTATCAGTGGAATAATTTCAGTTGATACAGATACATGAATGGCAATTTAGCCCTTCACCTTTAGTGAGGAATTTCTTTAACTGAGGACTTCATCTCTTGACTACTTTTTACTTTTTTTTTTTTTTTTTAAGAAGACAAGTCTTCTACAGACATGCAGACATTTCTTAAAATAATTTTCTTAACAATTACCTTTCATCTCCCCTCCCTGTCCCAATTCTTTTCTTGTCTCCTGCTTCCTCCCTCTTTTTTTTTTTCTCTTCCTCTCCTTCTCTTTTTTTTTTTTTTTTTTTGTATGGTCTATTGTGGATCACTTCAATACCAAGAGATTTATAATCACCAAGTCCTACATTGTTTGAGGGGCAGCACAATAAACTTGACTCAATTATCATGCTGTAAATTGATTAAAAAAAAAAATCTGATGGATGAATAGAGACTGAATATCTTCGTCTCTGACCCTGTCGGATCATCAGCAATTCTCTGGCAGGACTCCCACTTGATTGACAATGCTGCTAATGAACACTGTCTTAGGCCATGTAATGATTTACCTGCCAGGAACAAGGTTTGGCAATGCTACCTTTGCATACCTGTCAAACAATTAATCCATTAAAAAACAGGTATATTGTTCTGAAGCATGAAAGTATTTTGAGATTAACAGGAATTTGGAGCTGTAAGGTAAATACATGCCTGCTCATCACGGGTTGTTTTGTTGCTTATCTTGTTCAAAAGGTCTCCCGCATCTATTTATTTTAGTCACCTGTTGTCTCATCCTTGTATACAGCCAGCATCTTCCTTCATCCCACCAACTCCTTCCTTATGAGTTACTTCTGCCAAAAATAAATACAGAAAGTAGAAAGCTGACTGGAGCTGTAATGCCTCTTCCCCGCTGAGTATATATTGAGCTTGTGCTTTTTGTTTCACTCCCACTCAGCCCATATACTCAGCCCTGTCTTCTAAGAACCAGAACGTATACTTTGTACGGCACCTCATATTAAGAACATACAGCTCAGTGACCGTCTGACTACTTCCAGATATTAATCAGTCCTCATCACAGGAGCACAGTGAAAGTGGTGGTGTGTAAAGAACCCCCTTCCTACCACAGCTGAAGGCAGCACTCATCCTGCCTGAGTAGGATGTTTGCAATAAAAAACATGCAGTGACCAATCAACCTCCAGATAAGAAAGTCTTTTATTTGATCTGTTTATTTTATCTGTTTATTTATCATATAATGTCTATTTTTTTAAGGTGTCATGAACTAGAAGAGCCACCCAAACCCACGCGTGTTCTTGTACTGAACAGTACTCAGCGTGCTTCCACAGCTACTCCAAGTATCTTCAGATAAAATGTAACTTATCTGAAACACAGTCCTCTGCTTTTGTTAATCAGGTAAATAGCTAATTGCTTGGGAAAAAAAAAAAAAAAAAAGGAGGGGGAGCGGCAAAAGGGGCAATTCCCATTGGGGATTGGTGGCTGTGAAGGGGTATGGAGAGAGGTGTGGAGAGCAGAAGCTCATAAGGGAACCAGTCAGATTGCAAAGTTGAATTTAGTCCTTTTTTAAAATCTTTGAAGAAGCAAAAGTATTTAAAAAACATATGACAATAATTAGCAGTATTTCTTTGGGGATTTGTTTGTTTGACCTTAGCCTTTTAATCTGTCAAAGTATGCTAATAAGCCTGACAGACAGAAAGATAAAATGTGGAGACAGATGAACTAACTGAGAAAACATCAGTACAATACTGAATATACTTGTGGAAAAAGGAAAGAAAAAGAGTGCAATTAGACGTTACCTCAAGGCTTTGATGACATGCTATCTTGGCAAAGTTGTTTCCAAATCTGGAAGGAGTGTATATCTGAGGTCACTATCACTGTGTCTGGCATCTTTGAGGGTTTAACTTTGAATAGCGAGATCACCTTTCTAAATTAATTTTCGCTTTTAAATTTCAGTCCAAGGGATTGAAGTACTGGTTTCTCTACATTGACTAGCAGCTGGGGATTACTGGATACAGTTCAACAACCCATTACCGCTTATAGCTTGAGAACCCTAAAACTGGTGAACAGGCAAGCAAGGGGTTTCTTTCTCTCCTTAAGATCTGTAAACAGACTTGGTTTCTAATGGGAATATTTTTTATATTTTATCTCCTGTAAGCTCATTTCTGTTATCTGTGTGAAGACCATGAAAACAATGGTTTCCCAAAATCAATACACACTTTTGAGGGTACTGCCTATCCTTCATTCAAGGTATAAGTCTATCCTTCATTCAAGGTGAGTTGCAAAAATCCCACAACAGTAGCAAGTGGCAGCGCAAGTGGCAGTTCTTTTAGGACACAGAAAAACAGTGTAAATTTTCTTGACCTTTTTTTTTTTTTTTTTTTTTTTTTTTCCCCCTCATCTGAAATAACTGGTTCTGACTTCTCACCGTTATACCCAGAGGACTTTTGGTGGAACTGGAATAAGGTCATACCATAACAACAGGCATTTCTGAAGCAACGTGTTGCAGGGAAGAGCTCCCTGGGAAGTTTTGTTGCTCCCTGATGGCACTGCACAGCTCCAAGCCCCGGAGCCCATCCGCAAGATCCAAAGCACGGTGTTCTGTTAGTTTAAAGTAAAGGACCAGACATCCCCACCCCCGATCGTAATACAAAACAACAAGAGCCTTTTCCAATGAGTGACCTACCCACCCAACTTTAGATCCCTAAAAAATATACAGAAAATGAAACACCGGCATGCCTGAGCAGCCAGAACTGTGCCTGAAACTATCGTGTTTGCAAGGTTTTTACATTTAGTCAACTTTACGATCACCTCAAGAGCTCTTCCAAGCCTTTGATTTTTAAAGACGTGCAGCTAAGGGCTCTCTCTCCCTCTCAGAGCCAGATGCACAGTTACAAAGCAGAAATTAAACCCGGCTAAAACAGAAAACGTGAAGACGCTTTAGGCAGAAGAGCTACCCGGGGCCCCTTTCCTATTTTTAGGGAACGAAGCGAGCCACTGTCTTGGGTGCGTGGTGGGGTCCCTCGGGCCCACGCCTC
>VZSV01000019.1:698238-747453 GCA_013398735.1 Nothocercus julius | reverse complement strand
CTTTATAGCGCAGGGAGAATTCACATAAAGGTCAAAAGGGGGCCCGTTATGGGCAGCTGCCCCAGCTGACACTTGTGTAGCGCGCAGGCCGCCCGCGAGGTTTACGTGTTGGGAATGGGGGGTCAAAGCTCCTCCGTATCTGCTGCCCCTGTGTTACTGGGTAACCCCCCTGGCTCCGAACGCTCTGGAGGCAGAGATTAGAGCAGGGCATAAATCAGCAGCTTCGCTTTGTTTCGCCCTTTAAAAAAGTGACCCAGCTTGAATGTAACTTAATACCCAATTAAAAAAAAAAAATAATGATAACCAAAGTCAAAATCATCTCCAGGGCTGAATTACACAGCAAGTTATCCTGAAGAAAAAGAAGAAATGTTGTGGTGTACCTTAAAATAGGTCGTGTCAAATATGTTCAAATGCCACGCTACTTCTCTGCCTGCTTTTTGTTTGTTCTAGTTCTTTTAAGGATTGCGGTATCGAATTGTGGCCAGATTTGTAGAAATCGAGTCCCTGCACTACTCTTCTTTTCATTAGCAGGTTTAGCAGGTTATCATACATAAGTAGTCCAGATAAAAAAAAATTACCTTGCACTCACAATCCTTATAAGGTCAATTGGAGCTGCTGAATGCTTAGTGCTAGAAAATCTGTCCATTAAGGTTGTAGGAAGATGCAGTTTTTCACTTCAGGGTGATCTCTCAGTGTAAAACATCTCTTCCAGTTTGGAACAGAGAACAAACGTTCCTAGAAATTTCCTGTAAAGTGAAATTCAAAAAGAAATATTCTTTGATTCTTGGTCAAATGAACTATTTTATTTGGCCAAACTTGCAAAGTTTACTTTTCTCTGACTTTTCTTTATTTAGATTATTTTTTTTCAATATTCATTTTACAGAACTCATTTATTATACATTATTAAAAAAAGAAGTTTTTAAAACTGAAAATTTAAATGCAAGTTTTTTTTGCAAATATTTTTACAAATACAGTTTTCTCACTTTATTAAGTCTTGGCATTATACACTATTTAGAAATAAACTTTAAAAATTCTGGAATATATTTAACATCATGGAATCTATATTTTTCTACAGAGGATTATTTCTGGGGAAGATTTCCAAGTGGCTTTGGCGGAGGCAAACTGATGACTAAAAACAGAGTTAGAATCCAAACTTTAGACAACTCAGTTTGAAGAAAGTGAAAAAATAACACTTTGTAATCATTTTTTTCTCACTCCTGTCTAAACGCTCTGAAATGAACAAGCTCCTCCCAATGGCTCCTTTTTCACATCTTTAAATTTCTTCCATGTATATTTTCCATTGTCCTCCTTTCTAGTGCAGCTTAACTCTGAGTGTGCTGAAGCTTGACATGTAGCTTCCGATTTATAATAGCAACAGGACATGCAGCAAATGTCAACAAATCCCCTGTCATGCGGACAAGGAAGAAATGTGAGAGGTAAGGAAGAGTAGCCCTTCCTCGCTGCATAACGCACATACAAACACAAAAACCCTCGGTGAGAAGGAAAGAACCAAAACTCTGCTCATGAAAAACCATGAGCCCATTAAAATCAAACCAAAATTGACACTCTAGGGTGTCAGTCATTGAAATTAAGTAATTATACATACAATGCAAGTATGTATGTAACTTTTTAAAAGGAAAAGCTTCCACTTTACACCTCCACCTCAGCAAAACTAAAAGAATTCCAGATTGTTCATAAATAAATAAATAAATAAATAAATAAATAAATAAATAAATCTTCACTGGCCTTAAATAACTGTTGAAGAAGAAGCTCCCTTGTGAAACAATAGACCCAAACTTCTGCGGAGCTTATGCCAGGAAATTACACAGGACTGTAGACCAGGATTTCAGACCAGAAAGAAAGAAAATTTGGGAAATGACAAGTAGGAATAAGCCAAATTACCCACAAAACCTTTTAGGAAAGGAAAAGCTGCCTTTGTCATAACTTCTAGAGCATCAGAAGCGATGGGGAGATATAGTAGAAGTATTCTTTGCCACTTGCTTCTCCCTCATGTTTAAACTGTCATTTTATACATTTATTCACTGGTCAACAAATGATTCATGCAAAGCCATAGCAGGAGACTGATTCTTTGTGAATTGTCTTTGTCACTCTTTTTTACTCCTTCTAGTGTGATCAGTCACCTGAGTCACATTACAGCTTATTTTCTTCAAAACCGAAGAGAGTACCTGTAAGACAAGAGGGAAAGCTGCCTTTGCTTGGGTCAAAAGATCTATGAAATTAGGCACTGATGGACTGGCACATAAAGTAAATTTGAGAATATTCTAAATCTTTTCCTTTGGAATGCTGCCTGACCCAAAAATCCTTACTTGGAAAATGTGTATTTTATGAGCAGTTTCATTCTTAAAATGGATTTTCTCCTTTTATCATCAGGACAGAAAGTGATTTAGACAAATAGGTTGTGCTAGGGGGCTTTTTGGTGTCACTTGAGGACTTTTCTATCTGTAAGATGAGGCCAGTGTGTATGAGGAGTTTGCCTGTCTATCATACAAGTGGATTTGAACTTGATATCGTAATTGCAAGAGAGGAAGTTAGTCCATCTTTAGAGACTGGAGCTCGATATTTCTACCTTAAGTCTGAGCTATGATAATAATCAATACTTGAAACCACCTCCTAGCTTGTTTTCTTTCTTTCTGCGGTGAAAGAAGTGAAGAACTGATAAGGGGAACCACAAACCGTCTATGGCCAGATAAAGGTCATCTTAGAAACGAGGAGGCTAATGTCATATTACGATTTGAATCCTAAACATGCACATTATTGTTTAAGATATCTGACTTAAATTTAGGAGTGACCAGGAAGTGGCCATCACTAAAAAGAGAATTACATGAAGACAGAAAGTGAAGGATAGATTCAGACAACTAGTCTTAGTATTGAATGGTAGTTAGTATTTGTTACCAGCACACCAGGTAATCCAGCAGTCACATCATTCAGCAAGCAGCACTGGAGCTGGTCCTCTTGACTCTCTAGTTTAAACAAACAAACAAACAAAAAAAAACCAACAGATGTTTTACAGGAGTAGTGTTTTCACCATCTTTTTTACATATAGAAGGATGGAATGTGTCTGCTTAAGAAAGACTCAATTTTCTGATTTCATAATGTGTTTACCTTGCATTCAGGGTTTTTTTTTTTTTTTTTTTTTTCAGTGCAAGATTTAAAGTTGTTGCTGACTTAATATTCCATTGTACCACAATACGTGGTAGAGGAAAAGGAAAGCAAATGTGCTGAGTTGCCAGGAGACGGATTTATTTCCAAGTTCAGCAGCCTGGCACTTCCACTGTGACGCTCCTTCCCACTTTCCCTCACTTCCTCACACTCCAGTCACAGACAGACACACCAGAAATAGCAGGAAATGACCCATTCCTATTTCTTACTGAAGAGCTCTATTTCGTTTCATTTTGAGCCTCTCACAGCTCCACAGATCAAGGCGGATGTTTGCAAAAGACAGTTGCGAAAGGGGAGCGACATGGACAATCCAAGTGTTTAATTTGTTTAGAAGCTTATGATCATTCTTGCTATTTTTGTTGCCAAATACCTATTTCTTTCCTTGAGTTCTTTTTTGAATAGCGTTTGGAGTGTGGAGGGGAAAGGGAAAGAAACTGATTGTTAGTTATTTTTGTTCGTGAAATAATAGCTACAAAAACCTGTTACCATAAACTAGGAATAGAGCAGAACTGGTGTTCTTTATCCCAACCTCTGCTCTTCTGAGAGAAAGTCCGGTTTTCCGCAGAGATGTCCAGCATTGAACGTGTCCTGCTATTTTCGCTTGTGTTGAGATCTAAAAATCTTTTTTCTTTTTTCACTTGAATGTGGTCAACAATTCTGAGATGAAACCGAGGGTACATTCTTATGAAATTTCAGCCGAAGTCAGTGGAGGCAGTCACATTAAGAGACTAATCTGAGAACCCTTACCACTACAAGAAAAGTGTCTTGAGAAAATAGCTCGTGTGTTTTGTGTGATCTGAAGCCGAATGCTAGCTTCCAACATAAACTTTAGAATTTGCACAGCTTGAATTGACTTACCTACTCTATAACTTCTTCTCTGTCTGTCTCTAGACTCTAGAGAGTTTTTAATTTGACCATAGAAGAAAGATCACAAAGAAAGTGCAGAAGGCAATAAATGATGTTAGGATATGGAAAAACTAAAATTAAAAAAAAATCTTGCAATGAATCATCAAGCAACAACAAAAAGCTAATATGGCTGGAGAAACCACACAGAAGTGGAGCCCATTAGAAGAGAGGCGAGGAGATTACACGCCTTTCAAGCCCTGGGAGTGAATAGGATTTGTGGAAACCAGAGAATACTGGTCAGATACTGGAAAGAAGATTGATCTTAATTGAAACTTCTGAAGAACTAGAGAAGTTGGGACCCAGGTCTTGGGTACTCTGTTACAATAATGAAAATGTATTAATTTAGGGTACATTTCTTACACTAAATTTATCTGTAAATGTTGTATAAAATCATTTGAACAGGGAAGGTAACAGCTAGTATCATCTTATAACTGCATGTGTTTCTTCAGCTTTGTTCCATCTGCTCTCTCCATACTTAAGAAGTATCACATTCTTCAAGTTATTCCCATCACCAAGACTGCTTAAAAGTAAATAAAGAGAACATACTTTAATTTAGGTATCTGATTAGGTCTTAAATCCCATTTAAAAAGAAAAGCTTTCTTACAGGCCTACTTGATTCATTTGTATTTAATTCAGCAGTGAGTTACAAATCTTTGCCATTATTGTTCAGTGTTTCTAAGAGTCTTTTAGCCCTAGTTATTTTCCCCCATAGCTGTGGCAAATGCAATTCAGCCTTACAGCAAACCTATCTGTTTAGGCCTAGTGTCTCACTGCCACTGGGAGAATATAGCAAATAGCTGGCTTAGGTGGTTGCATGAGGTGGCCTTTAGAACACGTAGCAGTATCTGAATGACATCCGTGAAAGACTCTATACCACAGCTAAAGACAACGTGCTGCGGTGAGACGTTAAACAGAAGCCCTGCTGAGCCTAAGTGTAAGGTACGTGGGTCCAGAGAGTGAACAGGGCCCAGAGCTAAGAATGAGCCTCTGAATATGATTGCCACTTAAGCCATCTAGCCAGCAGCGTATGATGTCTCCAGACACTGCCCTGGAACCAGCCTTTGTGTTTAAAGAGGAAGGTGCTAATACAATGTTAAGTATGGAACGCTTAGCCAAGCTGTCCTGCTGNAAAAAAAAAAAAAAAAAAAAAAAGAAGCTCTTCAGTTTATATTCTCAGTCTGTGGCTTCACATCTCTTGCTCTGCTGAGATTACCCGTCTTCTTGCTATGACACTCATTACTCCAGTGCACTGACTGTTAAGCACCATGAAATAATGCAGCTACCCTCCTATGGGCTAACAGTTACAGCAGGATTTGTTTTTTGTCAACCCCCGTTGCATGTATTTCTTTGTATTACTTTTGCATCCTTCCAGTGCCAGCAATATGATGACTTTATGCCTTCACATCCCACCCATCAGCAGCCATGAACTCATGCTATTTGAATGTTACAGTGTAGATGTTGCTTTTGGTCAGCACATAACAGTTTGCTCTTAAAAAATCAAGATTATTATTATTATTATTATTTTTTTTTTAATGAGGCTCTACATAAAGTGTGGCAGGAAGAAATCAGAATTCCACTGTGTAACCAGAATAAAAAACAGAGCCTATGAAGGTAAAGTACAGTCTCCAGAAGTATGTTGATACTCCACAAAGACATCAATCTACAATTTCTAGGGCCTCTTCCCATGCTTAGACAGTACAGAAGAAGTTTTGTAGACATAAAAGATGGGTGCCCAGGATGGGAAGATGGAGTTCTATCTACTGATGGGAAGATGGAGTTCTATCATCTTTAATGTTATTGTGAAAGCTATTACAAAATATTGAATCTTGTTCTTAAATATCTTCTTCCTGTGCTTAATTTAACTGCAGTTTCATACAGAGCTGTTATCCTCAGTCACAATGTCCCCTCCTTTTCTCCCAGTTAAGTTACTTCCAATAACGGCCAAGTGCAGGCATTAAAAGAAAATAATTAAACTTCAAACACCAATTTCCTTTTTTTTTTTTTTTTTTTTTAAATGCGTGATTATAAGTGAATTGTAAATATAACAGTCAAAATAATAGGTAGGACAGAACTCTATAAAGGAGCTTTCGGCCTTTTCAAACTGGACTATTAAGCTTTCCTGATAATAGTTCACAGTACAGAAAAGAGC
Organism: Nothocercus julius; assembly: GCA_013398735.1. Classification (NCBI taxonomy): domain Eukaryota; kingdom Metazoa; phylum Chordata; class Aves; order Tinamiformes; family Tinamidae; genus Nothocercus; species Nothocercus julius. The sequence goes on along the minus strand of VZSV01000019.1, from coordinate 741,218 downwards.
TGAATTTTCCAATTCCTCTTTGAAAAATTTCCATTAGGATTTTCCAATTTCCTAATTGCTGTCCTTTTAGTCCAAAATATTCAAGACAAATTCTGAGAATCTATCTTGCTACCCCCTCTACCAGTTAATCTATCATAAGAACACTTTCCTCACCACTGATTCTATAGCTGGAGAATGACAGCATGCTTGCTGGCTGGCTCTCCTTTCCATCTTGACATCTGAACCTGCAGAAAAGGATTAAGGTTATAGTGGTCTGGAAGCTTTTCAAGATACCCGCCATTGCTCCTATATCTTTGAGTGGCTGTTTTCTTTTTTCCACAGTACAACCTTGGAAATTTGAAAGACAGAATTTTTTCACTACTGCTTTTCTTGGAATAGAAACCTTGATGAAGGTTCCTGAGTGGTAGTACTCTAATAGCAAAAATGGAAAACCCACAGAAAAAATAGTCTTTGGGGATAAAAATACTTATTTCCTCATGTCTGTGGCAGTACATATCAGGAATAAATTGAAGACAAGTGCTCTACTATTTCTTGTTTTCATATCTTCTTCAGGAACACCTACAATTGCATTTGAATGATTAAAGAGAGATCTGCTCTACAGAAATTCATCCAGTGCAGTAGCAAACCTCTGTGTTTGATAGATTACTCTGGTAGTGATGAGAAGAGTAGGAAGGGGGGGGAAGGAATCAAGGAAGAGAGGCAAGGAATCATTTCTTCCTGAGGGGAAGGAATCAAGGAAGAGAGCCAAAAATTAAGAGAAATGGAGGAAGGAGAATAATGCGGTTGATGTAAAATGAATCAGAAGAAAATAAGGCTGAAGATGATCAGAGGAAGTTGACTGAGTTACTTTCAGAGGAAATTCACTATTGAAAGAGAAGAAAGCTTCGTGTCTGAGAGCCTTTTACAGACCAGAAAGTTCATGTTTCAGCTGCCAGGAATCAGTGTCTGCCAGAAATTTGCTCTCATTCCCCCTTAGTTGCACATTATGCTATCACGTTCCTTGGGAAGACACCTTGGGAAGACTACCTCTGTGATCTTCAGTGCTGGGGAAATGACATTAACAATTTTATAAGCTTTTTGTATTTTATAATTTTATAAGACAGAAAATGCTTTCAATGGTATGAAAATATTTAATGGGCCTGCTTTCTTTCTAGTGATATGTAATCTTTTGGCCTACGGCATCCATACTACCATACAGTTCTCCAACAGATTTACCAGTGCCTTCTTGCTCATATCAAAAGAAGGCAGATTTTCAGAAAAACTTGGCATTGCACACTATGTGTCCACGAATATTCCACCACGAGTACAGAATGGATCATCATGGAATACCATCCTGTCCTGTTAATATATTCATGGGCACAGGGTGACGATATGTGTCTGATCAAGTGAGTTTGTGCAGCTCAGGAAGCCTATTTGTTCAGCCCTTACCGCTATTTCAGCAATACTTTCAGTTTTGACAACCCTGGGGAATATTAAGCGTCCTGCAGAGCTCAGTGACTGCTTCATCAGTTAAAGATTTTCCAGCCTCAACTTGATAGGCAACTGAGTTCTAGCAAGCTGGACAAAGAGCAGCACACTTTTGGACAACTAATAGTGACCAACAGCATTTGGGATTTTTCAGATAAATATGCTGCTGCTCAGTGGCGGTGGACCTTGTTAATGCCTTTATCGAGGTGCTTTTATTTCATGAGAAGATTCTGAACTTAATGCTACATTTCCAGCACAGTTTGCTTCTTCTAAGGTGAACTTGAATTCGTAGCTCCAGAAGGGTTGCATGCAGTGCTGTCTGTTCCCACAGCTCCTACTCAGTCTATGCCTCCTTGGTTCTTGTCCGGTAGATCATGCTGTGGTGCCACTCCTGCTGGAAAGATGGCTGGTTTTGTCTTCTCAGACCCCTCTCCCTTCCCCCCAAACTATTTCTGATTTCTGGTTCCTATCTAGCTGATGTGGATGAAATCAGGTGTCTGTATTGCTTGACAATGATACAGTGTGATACAGTGATACTAACCCACTATGTCAGGTGTGACACCAAGTTACTAATATCAATAGGGTTACAGGGCGGACAATGAAGATCAGGTCTCTTGGCTTTTGGCAATGGAGGAGGAGTAAAGGGAGATGCAGAGCTGAGTGTTTGCCTTACAGGAGTTTCATCAATCTGCAAGCTTGTTAGTAGAATTTTTCTCCTGCCTTGACCTCAGAGCTTGGTAAGAAGAAAAGGCATTCAGGCACACTACAGTGTGTATATTACAAAGCACGGAGTGAGCAGAATCATACTAATAATTTCCTTGTAGGCAAAGCAGAAGGTGAAATGGTCTGAAAAGTCGGTGTAAAGGACATAGAGGGACATAGAGGACCGGTTCATTTTCGTTGCTTTGATTTGCAACAGTTGCATATTGTCACTGTTACTGAGTTGAAAAACAGCATGTGGAAACATTTACTTTGGGAGTTACCTTATGCATGAGGTATCTATCATACTGTGTAGCTCTTTGAGTGTCAGTGACTGCAAATGTGGATCATATAATGGAGAAGAAAAAGTGGACAAGAGTGGACTAAGTTTTCAAAGAAGACAAGGTCAGTCACTAATCTCAATAGTCATTAGTTTCACATCTTTATGGCTTTTGTCACAGCGATACCAGAATAGACAAATGTTAATTTTAATTTCCCTAATATTATTTCTGAGACTGAAAAATAAACATAATGAGAAACAAAGACTTCAGTAAGTTAGAGTAATATCCTGAACATCAGTAACCAGAAGCAGGAAAGAGCAGATAAATGCTGTTTCACATCACTGATCCATAGATAGCTACTTCTGACCTTAAACATACCAGTCCCTGAGCACTAAACCTGATTCCACCTGAGCCAACTGAAGTCCAGAGCCATATGGCCATGCTTGTACATGATACACCCAAACAGGAGTATTTGACTTGGAAAAAAAAAAAAAAAAAAAAAAAAAAGAGTCCTGGAATAGCAGCTGAGATCTGTCCGAAGAATGAAATGAGTGCGGGAAGCCTGAAGTTTCAATCAGATGAGATTAATCTCCTGTGGTTGCATGGACACTTTCTATTCTACATAAGTAATGTTATAAGTGGTTGTGTTGCATTTGACATTGATGTTAGTAGATAAAACTTTCCTGTATTACTGGTGACCTGAGAACTCAAATACCTTAATAAGGCACACCCAAACCTGATAAATCTTCTGACTTGTGCTTCATCTGTCTGAGTTACATAATATTATGTAACTAAAACAAATGGTACTCCAAACTTTGAATCCAATGCAACATCTTTCTGTCATGAGAAATCGTTGATCCTCAAAAATATGGTGGCAGAAAAACACATGAAAAATGTGCCTCTGGGGAAAAGTCTTTAATGAATAGTCTATCTGTTTAGTTAATATTCTGACAATGTAACAAGGCCTCTTTTTTTTCAATATCACTGCATGTAAATCAGATGACAGTCAAATGTATCACTAAAAGGAGGCACAGTAGATATATACGGATGCAACTGTAGACATCAAGTACATTCAAGGCAAAACAACAAAAAGACCTTGTATTGTTCATTCTTAATTATACTAAAATATTAAACATACGGAAAAAATATTTTCCTATTCTGTGAAAGGAGTATGCGAAATGCACCTTCAGAAATATATTTGGTTTTCATATGAACTGAAATGGCGTAAAACTGGCTCCGTCTGACCTCATATGTGCTACAGAATTGGATAACTAAAGTTAGTCTGCACACTAAGCCTGTCCTACTGCAGTCCAAATGAGGTTATTGACCCAGAGAAGGAGCCACTGGTAGAGCCATTACTACTTGCAGCCAGCTATGTGATAGCTCATTTTTGGAAATGGACAGATGCCCTAGCATTAGTGGCATGGAGGCATCAAATATAGGAAATCCTTTGAATAGAATAAAAATGACAGGCAGCCTTATCTCAGAATCTAGTAGATTTAATGAGTAACATTTCCTTGGAACCAGAATAGAATAAACACATGGCAAAAAGGCTGAATAAGCAGAAATTAATCTTTTAGTGGTGACAAATGCGCTATGTATGAATTAGGTTTGTTAATACTTGTCCACAAAGTTAACGTATTCTAATAACGATTTATTTATTTTTTAAGCCACTAGGACATAATATACCCTAAAGTTAGACACATAATTTCAGGTACATTCAGTTTATTTCCATTCTTTGAACATCTTTGTTAGAAAACTCTGCCTTCTAACTATTACACCACTATGCCAAATGTGCAATTCTATAAAGCAGCCTGAGAGAGAGTTCCAGCCCTTCCTGACCATAAATACGGTGGCAGGAATCCACTTTGTTTTGCAATATGTAAGGCTGATTAATCCAAAGCTGTTTGCAAACTTCAGTTCATACAGGACTCCCCCATCCTTACAATCAGATTAACAAATCAAAGGTGCATTCAGACTTGGAGACAGGTTGCCACTTAAGCATTTCAGACACCGAGGCATACTGTTAAACTAAGCTTGGATTAACAAGGTCTGACTATTTAAAGGGAGTTACGTTTAGGGGTTCTCTGTCTCTGCTCATTTTGAATGCTGTGCTCATGGGGTAGTGCCGTCCAGTCTTAAGAGCTCAGCAAGCTTACAGAGCTTTATAGCCTCCCTGCAAGCTTCATGAGCTTAATTGAAGATAAGTATATACAAGCTCACCTTCCTAGAAAGACCTCTATTTATGTGAAGGGGAGAAAAACTAAACAAATCTCTTTATGCAGTGACTTAGCTGCATCTTCCCTGTCATCATTTATCCCTATTTTTATACAGCAGCATTTATTACACTAAAACCCTTAATCATATGGAATAGATGAAAGTGGAATCATTCAGCACTGCCACCTTTTGTTGTCACTTGAGATTCTTGAGGAGGTGACTGAGACTGATCAAATTATTTGTTAGGAGCAAATCGTGCCTACTAATTTAGATCCAGCAGAAAGTGGATATGTGAGGGTCTGGACCTAGGTTCTTCTCTGCTTTTCTTCCCCCATTTGCAAAAATGTGATGACAGAACTTCCCTGGCTAATGTGTTCACAAGCATTTCCTTACCACTTGGAAGTTACTGTCTGTTCCTTTTTTTTTAGGGAGAACAATTTTGCAAGGAGTAAGTGAAAAAGTGCTTCACACACAAAACCTGAGTGCATTCACTGTTTCAGAAGATAAGGCCATAGGAGGCTATAAGGCTTAAAGCAAGACAGGAGTTTGTTGCCATCAGTTGTCCAGTTGTTTCAGCTCATGATAAAAGCTTGGTAACTATAATGTATAGTAACCAAAATGCATTTACAGGGCTTCCTTGTCATTTATTTATTTATTTACTTGTTATTTATTATTTATGCCTTTAGGAAAGGCTTGTCTCTCTTGCTTTTGGAAGGATCTGAATGTCCTAATGAGGGAAAAGATTCAGGCAGGAAAACTGAGAGCTTCAACTGCTAAGAGTGAATGAACTTCCGTTTTCAGAGAGGGAGTATCTTCACCTAAAAGGTGGAAGGGGAAGAGGTCTCCCCATATGTCTTCCATCTAAATTGTCTGCCTCTGGATAAGGGAATTCAAAATGCCAGGAACTGGCCAGAAGTATGACTATCATGTGGCTGTATATCTAGTTGTAATTTAGCACTATTCAGTGTTATTTTAAGTAATTTCTCCCCAGTCAGTCCACAGTTTGTATACTAGTAGTTCAGGAAAATGTTCTTCACTGCTTCATTTGCAACCAGTACTAATACATCATAAGAAACAAAATGGGGGTGAAGAAGGAAAAAGGAAGGTAAATAAATAATTGACACAGGAATAAAGAACGTGTTTTTAGTGTGCCATAATCTAGGGACTGTCTTACCATTCTCCATCCTGTCTGATTTTAAATAAAGATAATAGCATATGATACTGTGCCAGAATGCCTGGATATTAATCTTTGATTTTCTTTTATTAAAATGAAAGTCATAGTTATGGTAGGATCAACTGAAATCCCAGCAACTGTTATTCCATCACCCCCAAATCTTGTTACAATGAATGCTTATTTTATGTGCAAATGTACATTGCAATTATGGAATTAAAGGAGGTTTAAGGATATCTAAGCAACGGGAAGTGTGAATGCTGGGACTGCTGGGTGGTCTGTGACTGGTGGTTCATACTGATCCCCTTCCTTTCTAAATTACTTCTGGACTCATGCCACTTCTTTCTGGGGGAGAAAGAGCTACGGCAAGAATAAAGGAAAAAAACTGATTTTAGGTAGTACATCCTGTTGTGTCATGCTTTCATTTGTATCAGAACACTTTCCTGTCATCTGAAATTGAGATTTCTGTCTGAAGAAACAGACCTTATCCCAGCATAATCGCCAGTGAACTCTGTGGAGTTCAGGAAGGAACCAGTGGTTTATTTTATTTCCCTTGAAGGCTGCTTTAGGTCCTAGGCCACTTACTGAATGCTGTGTGTAAAAAAAACTAAAGCAGTAACAATATCACTTCTTCTGCTCTGCAGCATTCCTTTACAAAAGCTCCAAATACTAGGCTTATCTGCCCTTACCTAGTCTAATTTCAGTTGGTGATTTTTGCAGGTGGACATATTTGGACTGCAACAGGGAGATTTCAAAAGTCTAGGGCTCCTCATAAGATTTGTTTAAATTAGAAAACTGCACTTAGGTTCCTGGTTGGATTGACCTCACTCTGTCCTTTACTGTCCTTACACAATTCATTCTCTGTCTTTGCCTCTCTCCCATATTTATATAAGCAATCTCAGTGAAGAATCCTACAAATATAAATGCCGACAATTTAGTCTGCTTAAAATTCAGTGGTTAATAAGGTTCAAAATAGTAGGTGCTGCTGTAGGTGCTTGTTAGCAATGCAAGTGTAATGCAAGTCTGCCTGCATCTCATGGACGGTATGTTAACATTTAAATGCTGATTAAAACCAAACAGATACAAACCATAGCAAGTTGCAGTTGTTCTGATTAACATTATATTTTACAGCTGTTATGCAAACAATTAGTAGGAAAAGACTACAACATCAGTTCTGTTGGCAGGAGAAGGCACAAGCATGGCCAATCCAATCCAATTAAACTGTGCCTACAGTATGCAGATGAACAGCAAAAGTGCAAATCACAACATACTACTATGTTACCTTCTCCAAGACACTGACAGCCTGATCCTGAAAGGTGCTGAGTGCTCTGTGAGGTAGCAGGGAGATGTGCTATGAGAAGAACACACAGTGTGAGAGAGGATCTGGGAAACTAAAATATCTTGGAGAATTAACATGGTTCTCACACCATGTGTGTAGCATAAAGCCAGAAATTTCCATCCCAGAAAGAATTGTGACATGTCTAAATTACTTTTCAACTCAAATAAGAACTAAGAATTGAATTTTTTGATTTTTTCAGGAAATGAAGTTTTCAAAAAGTTTTCTATTCTAAAATGCAAAAATGACTTTACAGCAGAACTTTATTGTTAGTCTAATCATAGCTACATTTGCTACATAATGTGCCAAGATGATAGTACTGAAATGAAATTACTTACCTTGATGAAGTTAAATGTTTCCATAATTTTACATGAATAATTTGAATGAAACCAGTACTTTCCTCTAGAATACTATGACTTGATTGAGTCATCATTTTTAAGTGTTTTTTTTTTTTCGCTAGAAAAATGAAAGATCACTGTTATGTAAGGTTTGCTTATTTTTCAATTGCCAAAATTCATGAAGTCTATGACATTCTCTCTGTTGACCTTCACTGAGTTTTGAATTTGACCCAGATAAATAAATAAGCTGTGAGACACACAGACAAATTTTTAATGGACTGTAATCCTGCTAGGCAATTGATTGAATCCTAAATCATATATTTTTCTTGTTATGACAGTATTTCTTGATTATTTATAAAGTGATGAACCGATAGCATTTGTTTCTAAAAAAAGCTTTCTTATTCTAATTAAGCATTACATTTGTAGGGATCCCTCGTGCACTCTAACACTAAGTTCTTTAAGGCTTAGCATTATGGCATGCAACATACTGTGTATATTATATATATATGTATATATATTTAGACACTAAAAGCAAAAAACAAAAAATCTTCAGATTCAATGCAAGAATTCTCCTCCCTTTTGGCTTGTCATTACGAAGACTCTCGTAAGACTGGAACTCAATTGAAAAATGCTGCACAGAAATGTGCTTTGCATTTTTCAGAAAAAAAACCCCAAAACCAAATCAACCAACCAACCAAAACCCTTCTGAAATAGATTAGTAATCACAAAATGCTGAAACATACATTACAAAATCAAAGTAAAAAACTGCAGGAAAGCTCAAGAGCAGGCGCATTAGGTAGACCCTTCAGTTTAGGATGCGTGACTTTAGGTTCGTGTGTTAGGTGAAAAGTTCTCAAAGCTCAGGCTGTTATTTCCTCACAGGGCACTCCTTGCTGAGAGATTCAACATGCAGACTGCGTTTCTGCTGGATTTGATAAAAATACAATTAAAATGTTGTACGAGGGGGGGACACGCTAAATTGGCCTGCATCCTAGAACCCACTCCAAGCAAAACCTTGAGGAATATATTGTACAAGAAAAGGTTTATCCCCTGGGATTGCCTCCCACTTCCTTTAACCTGATATTTTGCTCATCCTATTATGAGATTCCTCAGAGGGGTGAAACACTAGATTGCCTCATTAAGCCTCATCATTTACAAGATGTTGACAAACGCTGGCATTTATCCTGTTGTCATAATAAATGTGAGAAAATGACCACTTGGCAATAAGTGATTCTATGCAACTGCAGGTTGTAAAATACAAGAATATAAGGGTCTGTGGATAGTGTGTCAGTATCACTATGTAACATCTCTGAACAGTTTCTTCATGCATTGTAACAAATCCAGACTGTAATAAATACTAACGGTCGATTTCTTTTTATAGAGTTTTGCACATGTGCAACTCAAACATAATTAAGAAAAATGAGAGAATAATTTTAAACCCAGCAAAATAGTAAAACAATTATTATTAATTTTCTTAGCTGTATCAGCATAAATACCCAACACCCCTAGTGTCCTTGGTGGCAGCCTGAAAACATTTTAAACTGAGTTTTCCAACAACTCTTATCCACTCTGTTGTTGACAATGTGGCATTTCTGGGTCATCTTGTCCACTTTGTGGACATGAGGTGGTATGAGGTTGCCACGAGGAAAGGTGACATAACAGCTGCTGAGCCAGGTTCAGGTGAGAGAGAAGCACCATAAGGAAGTGTTTTGAGAGCTGGAGGTTTCCTTCTGTCAGGGACACTAACTATGTGGTCACAAGGCAACTAATTCAGATAAGAAGCAAGTCTGGCCTTAAATTTGACTTCAGAATAACATTACACATTAGTGTAAATGCAACTGTGCCAAAGGAAGTAAGTTTACTGTTCTTGGAGAAGCAACCATCAACTAAAAGAATAGGCTAAGATCAACCCAAAGACATAAATGCTTAACAATGGATACAGAATGAATTTCATCCAGTAGAGCTTCCCAAAGAAAACCAAGGAAATTGCCTCATTATTACAGAAATTGTTTTTTCCTCTTAAAATGTGACTGGAGGAATGCCCTGCACTTTGAGTTGTCATGGACAAGGTAAATAGAAGGCTAAATGAGGATTTGGAGCTAAAGAGATGATCCATTTTCTCTATGTTCCGTGGGGAGACTACTTCCAAATTTATATCTTAATCTCTCTAGGATGATAGAGGTTTTACTAGGGCTGAAAAAAAAAAAAACCTTTCTTCCCTTGATGGCCTTTTAAGTGCCCTACATGAAGAAAGATGAATATAGACCTTTATATCTGCAGGCTGTCCTAAACTGAAGAACTCAGAATCAAAAAATGATAAAGAAGATGCAATTTTCTGGGTTTGTGTACCTATTGTAAGAATAAATGTAGCAAATAGATCAGTGTAAGCTTAGGGCTCCCTCAGTACCTGATCCGAAGCAGACACGAACCTCTTACAGAGTGAAAAAAATGGATATTTGACTTCAGCTAAAAAGACTCATTGTCTTATCTCTGTAGGTTCCCCAATTTAGCCTGCAATGTCAGCTGGCACATGTATATGAATAGGATATGTCATTTAAATTAGCTAATATCAAAACATCAGGTCCTTCGTCATAAAATTCATATCATGAGAAACAGGAGTCCTTGAGGCAATTCAGAAAAGCAGTCAATACTATAGCTAGTTCTGAACAAAAATACCAGCTGATTCTCCTAATTATAATGACTTTATTAATATACACCAAGTGGTCTTCCTTGTGCGATAAAAACAGTGATATTATTAACAATCAGAATCAAAAGTGACAATAAGTCTGTTGCCAAGAGTATTGAATTATTGCAGGCAGTTGGTAGCTCTGTCCTGCTTGAGTAATACACTGCCTGGTGCACTGCTCTTGTGGTGATTATGGGGCTCTAAAAGAATCAGCAAAATTGCTTTATTAACAGAATTTACATCCCTAATTTGACAGTATCTCCATTCAAACTGGGGAATTTGAAGGGTTCATGTTTCTGTTGTGGGTCATTAACATTTACCACTTGTTTTTGCTTATTTGACTTGATCTGCATGTGCATGTGTGGGTGTGCTTTCTGAGTTACAGAGGAAATTTTGGCTTTACTCATTGGAAGTTGACCTTTGTTCTGCAAGTTCAGGTGAGTGTTGATGATCAGGTAATACCTTTGTCTCCTCCCTTCCTGACAAGAAAGATCTTGTCAAGACGGTTTAAGCTACAGTGTGCTTCCATGTTTTTTTCACCTTATTTATGCCTCTCAGTCTGCTAAAATGGGACACTACAGTTTGCTCCCAAAGAAAAGCCCAGAGTGGAGGAGAAAAGAAAAGAGAAAAGAAAAGAAAAGAAAAGAAAAGAAAAGAAAAGAAAAGAAAAGAAAAGAAAAGAAAAGAAAAGAAAAGAAAAGAAAAGAAAAGAAAAGAAAAGAAAAGAAAAGAAAAGAAAAGAAAACCCCTACAACCATCAAGAAATCCTTACTTTCTTTGGAGCACTTCCTACTTTTGAAGTAAATAGCTTTCAAAAATAAATGTATGTTGCTAGGAGTGCCACATTTCTGTTGAATGGAAGGAACTTTGGCCTTTGAAATATGGGACTTGTGAAGGTGCTTGTCCTCTTTTCTTCTCCTCAGCTAAAAGTTCTCCTTGCATGAGAAACTCTCTTAACAATACTACTGCACTTTGATGTTCACTTTGAACATTCTTTATTATCCCTTTAGACCTGGAGTAATCTTATGTATGGTATGACGCTTTCCGAATCACAACACCATAGGGTGTGAGATTATCGTGCTGCCTCCTTGCCTTTGTGCTCTTCTATTTTGTTTATAGTATATTTAATTGCATCCTGGACTCCCAATCTGCATTCATTAGACATAGAGCAGATAAACACTTGTAAAGACACAATTAAGTCACAGCCAGGTACTGCTGTTTTCCTCTCCTACTGACTTCACCTCTGCTAAATACAATTCATTAACATTTCCATAGTTTTAGTTATCCCATATTGGAACTTAAGTCTGTATCCGTTTTCTTATTTGTTAGCTTATGACCTATTCTAAAACCTGCTGCTCATTTATTTTTATCAAATATACTATGCTAGCTCTCTGAGCCTCCTTACCAGCCTGTGGGGTATGATTGGCCCAAGTTCAGCTTTCTTCAGTGGATTCAAATATTTAATTGTGCTCAAGAAGACTTTTTTTTTTTTTTTTTTCATTGCCTCATGCAAAAACTTCCTTGCACTCACAAGGTAATATGGCAGAAATGCATACCATATTTACCAGCTTGTTAGGGTGTTGAATATGTGTTTATATTTCAGATGTACTGTCCGACTACACTGCTGATAATGTCCTCCTACAGGTGCAAGGTTGGTCCATGAAGAGATGCTAAAGGTAGATCCCAAGCACAATAGGTTCACATCATGAATTATACAACTAGATTACTCCAAAGATCTGTATCAGCATCTCTGCAGGGTCCTGCAGAGTGGTGTGAAGACGCATTAGTTCACGGAGCTAGCTTATATTTGTGCAAAATGGCACCACATATCACGATGTAGACCCCTACCTACAGAATCTGGACATTCTGAACCATGGACCAAACTTAAATTCTTCACTCGTATAAGAGAAACCATTTTTTCACAAAGTAAAGACTGAAGGAGGAATTTTTGACTTTTTTTTTCCCCCTTGGGAAAATTTAAAAACCCGAGCAAGTAATATTTTTTTAGTTCTGTAAAACTACAAAAGTGCAAGTCTCTAAAAGAATGATATTTTTTCTCTGATGTAGCTGTGCGAAGCTCCAAATCGGTTTCTGTTTATGTCACTGGAATAGCTCCTATTGAGTTTAGGGGGAGCAGATGCTGTCTCTCTGTGACCTAGCAGTGCACCTGAAGCAGATGTTCACAACCATGCAGTAGTGTGTGCCCAGTTCAAGCCTTGTTGCTAATTCACCCCAGTCATCTTTTCTCTAACACACCCTACATCAGTCATATCCTTTTTTGATTTCCTTATTGAGCTGGTAGGTTTATATTTCAAACTTGTATAAACAGAAGACAATGAACAGAAATAAATTTTACAGAAGCCAATAAGGACAATGCAAATGAAGACAACCAGTTTGTTGGCATAAAAAAAGTTAATCAACCATCTGGAGTTGTGTGAAAGTTTTTGTGCGTGGGATATAAAAGTTGAGCATGATCTTTTTCCCTGAGTTTACCAGTTTATTAAATAATGCATCTGTCTTTCTTTTTTTCTTCCTAAATTCTGTGTATTGTTTCATTTGGAATGAAGATCAGTTCTAATGCCCAGGGCTTCTGAATTTCTTCCTGGCAAAGGATGCTTTAATGCAGTATAATCTTATTCTATATATTAATACAGTATGCAATATGAGCATACTCATATTGTTGATAGTAATAAATAAAAAGGCAGCCTACAATTGTAATAATATATAAAAGAGAGAGCAATGGTTAAATCTGTTTGGATATAATTATAGATTGCCACAGTGAACTAAATTTCAGCGGGGTTTGGTTCTATGGTTTAGGGTAGTCTCCATTAAATATAGGAAAATCCAGGTAATTAATTAGCCCTTAGTGTTAAATGAGTTTTTTAAGCCTGAGAGACAAGGAGAATATGGGATTTGTGGGGACTTGACAGTGAACAGTTAATGATGTTAAGCCCAGAGTGACTGTTAATACAGGCTACAATACCTGAGAGTCAGAAATACAGTCACAGAGATAAATGCAAATAAAATACCAAGGTTTAACAGGAAATGAGGAATGTTAATTTACTCAGGATAATGAGATTGTCTTTATATGACTTATTTATTTATTTATCTAGTGGTGGTTACAGCGCCGTGGTCCCTCATTCTCTGAATCTACAGGGGACACTTATAAGAGATAAAAGATAGGATACACAGAAGTATGACTGATTTTAATCTTTCTGAGCATGTATATCATTCATTTCCTGTCTGATTTTCCAGTATTTGGGAGAATTGTTTATGAAGAGCTGGAAAAGGGAGCTTTTATGTTGTTGACTTCTTATTTCTTAACTGTGGGGCAGTCTCAGCAAGGATAATTCCTTAATAGAGTCAGAAAACATCCTAAGGCTTTTCTACCTGGTGAAGCTTTATGCCTGACTGTTCTTTTCTGAAGAACAAACTTTAACCTATTAGAGGGGTTGTACATTAATTAGCCTTACTAAATTCTTCTTGTATGGAGATCTCTCTACACAATGGAGTTTTTTAATGTTCCTAGAAAGAGACAAGTGAGGTCACAACTGCATCACTATAAAGTGTAGATTGTGTATTTAAATGTAGAAAAGCTCAAAAAGTCCTGGTGTCCTCAGCAGGTCCTGAATAGAATTGAATCAATGATTTTTTTTTCTGGTTTACACCAGCCACGTGCATGAAATGTTAGGGTTGTGGTGTATGGACGTCTATGATGGCATTTTGCATGACACATCTTCTCCCAGACATATGAGGCAGCTCATTATGAAAGCCTTGAAGATCCTGGCTTTCTTCAGGATGCTTGATCATTCTTCCAGCTGATCTCCATTAACTTCAGTGTAGGCTTACCCAAAGGATGTAATGGTATTGGTGTAGTTTGTCATGACCTCGCTGTCCATCCCCAGCTCAGTGGGATCTCCCCTGACCCTGCCCAGTCCCAGCTACCATTTCAGCCTAGCTCAGAGTCATCAGCCCTGCAATACTGCAATGGTGCCAACTCCTGCACCACCACAGCCTTGCCCCAGCTCAGCCATGGACCCCTTGCCCCATTCCCAGACTGCAGGTGCCCCAGCATCTGCTCCAACTGTCCCAGATGCCCTGTTCCCTCGAACTGCAGGGGACAGGCCCTGGCACGCAGGCCTTGCCCCTTTGGGATTTGCCATTTTCTTGGTCCCTCAAGGCTGCTCAGACATTAGTGTGGCCTGGACAGGTGCAGATATATTCCCAAAGCAGGAAGTTATGAGTATCTACCTGACAGCTACCTCTCCCTGTACTGGATTTAGCCCTCTGTCATTTTTTATTTTCAGCCTCCACTTGAACCTTATGCTAATTCTGTACAACATGAGTAATAGGTGAGGTGTTTTATCAGTTTGGTGGAGGAACAGTGATCAGGGAGCTCTTGAGATGACAGTCTGTCAGACTGTAAATCAAGGAGGATCTCTTTCTTAGCAGCCACAAAGATTAAACAGACTAATGAATCAATGTTTTAGACCATCCACTCAGGGGAGCCTTCACTTAAGTCCCAGCACTGTGGGTCAGGTCAGAAAATGTTCTTTTCTGTCAAGTGATAGGTTTCCCTGTGTGGTAGTGTGCCTTCATTGTCCTTTGTGCGAGCTCTAAAAATCTGACAGAGGCAGATGTCAATCCATATTGTGGTGACACTTCCTCGTTCAAACTCTAAAACTTTGTCAGATCATTTCACTACCCTGTTATTGGAAAGGGAGGGGAGGTTGTGTTTGTTCATTTTGCAGAATCTGGAGTCCATCTTTCCATTTTTGCTTTTATTAGGTAACATTTTTTTTTAGGAAAGAGCTATTTATATCCATCCCATCTCCCCAACCCTTTGTTTTTATAAAGTTTACTCTCTTTAAGGCAATTACTTGCATCTTTGTTCAATTTCTTAACATAAATAACACCACATCTGTAATTTTATTGTCATCTGCAAGATTCTCCTAAGCTAAAATACTTTATAGATATACTGGATTCTGTTCACTTTGGCAACAGCTCTGTGATCCTGAAATGGTCATAATTTACAGTGTATGTACTTTTAGGCACAAGTTCTGTCTAAATTCTGTCCATCTCTGTGATAACTTAAGCATTGATATTTAAAAGGAACTTTATACTATTTAAAAAGTCACCCATAAATATAGATAATAATGTATTTCTATTAGTGTATTTTCCGCTGAAGGTACAGACCTGCAATAAAAATGATACAAGGAAAAATGTTTGTTTTAGATAAATAAATTGTTGGGGTTTTTTTAGAAAAAAAAAAAATCTATGCTGTTATTTTAGAAAAAAAAAAAGCCTTTCCTGTTCTCAAATAACCTGATGTTATTTGAGAACCAAATTTGCGTGAGCAAGTAAATTCAAAATAGTAAACACACTTCATTCAGCATTTCCTCAATGATAATTTCTATTCCTAGAGTCAGTAAATGATGTACGTTGTCATCCTTGATTTGCAGCTATTTAAAAGCACAGACCTGTAACCCAAGAGATCCTGTGATGAAACAGGAAAATAAATGACTATATTAAAAATGTATGTCATTGCCCAGATGGTCCCATACAGAAGTTCTGATCTGAGTACTCACTAATTAAAGAGAAGGTGACTGGAATCTGAATGTATCTTCTAATTTTATATTTGGCCTTCACTATACATGAGGGGCTTGAACACATTTCAATTTTGAACATAACCCAAAAAAGCACTTAAGCAGATGCTTAACTATAAACTGATGTTTGACACCCAGTGCTATAAGCAGGGATATTTTCCTGAATGTAGACCATAGAAGAATTTCAAAGCCAGTACCTAATTTTGCCATTTAAGGGATACTGACTATGATTTATATACTTGTGGGTTTTGTTGCTTTTGCTTAGGCTTTTTCTTTTCTTTTTTTTTTTTTTTTTTTTTTTTTTTTTTTTTTTTTTTTTGCTAATGAAAATGCAAATATCTCAAGACACACAGAAATCCTTTTAATTAATCTCAGAAGAAGAATCAACAAGTTAAACCACATTATTGTGGTGCTTCTCTTATGTGGTAATAGCAGATTCATGATTTTAAGCAGCAGAACTAGAGCTATACTGATCCATTGCAACAACTTTGTGAAGTCACTTGCAGAGAAAGTCGCAATGCTAAACTGAGCTTCGAGGAGAGAGTAGAGCACAGTTTTATTCTGTGAGCAATGCTGAACTTATGCTGAAGCGTCAGCTGAAATATGAAGTAAAAGTCATCCAGTGAAAAGGGCAAAAATGGTCTTAAAACCATGGCCGTGGTCTTAAAACCATACATGGTGCCTATACTTGGAGAATTTTCACTTGGTTTAGTTTATTGCCAATTACCGAAAACTTCTAATCACTGATTTGGGTATTGAGGAAAGTACCCTTAAACAACCAAACAAATGCTTAGGTAAGCATTCCTCTCCAGGCTCAGCTTAAACCAAACATCTCCCTTCCTTGTTTCTAGTTTCATCTTTCCATATTTTCACTGTAGGTTACACCCAGTCCATCCCAATTTTTCAGTGAGATAATGGGCAGTGCAGGAGGTCGGGGCCAGTGTGTAATTATTTCTGTCTGCCATTCTCTGCTTCTTCCTGATTTTCCTCTACCTCATTGTGGGTCATCCATGGGCAAAAATTCCCCAGGGGTGCCCCTGCCCCAGTGTGAGTCCCCCATGGGTTGCAGTTGCTCAGGGGCCTTTGGCCTGGAGCATCAAATTGCAAGAGTGCATTCCCAGCAGTGCCCCAACAACATCTTCTCAGCCATCTCTCCCTCTCCATGTCTGCAGTCACATGTCTCCTAAAGAGCATCCCCATGTGTCCCCCACACCAGCAGCTGCCACTCTTTCTTAAGTATGTCTGAACGGAGGTGCAAAGTGCTCTCCTGGCAAGCTGCAGTTCTGACTAGTAGTGTGTTGCCCACACCAGTTTTGGATCCGGCTGTACCAGATGTAACTAGCATGGGACAGTTCCTGTCCTCTTCCACACAAGAGATCCTTCTTAGCCCCCTGCTACTCAAACATCTGCAGTCAGGCCCAGCGTGCTGCCTTCTCGGACTTCTCACCCAGGGCTTTCTACTCTGGGAGAATACAAGCTTGGAGCTCATGGTCATACTATTTCACGGGGCTTACAGTGAAGGAGTGCTCCTACTGTATTTAGGAGAACCTCTGAGACAAGGGGGCTATACCCATCAGAACTTTATAAATGTCAATAAAATCTTTCTTAATCTGTCATAATAAAGACATGCAGCAAAAGTGTAATACAACAGGTTTAAAAGAACAATATCATAGAAAAAAAGCCCATCTTGAGGACTGCCAACATGTAAAACCTGTTGGCACCTGGAACAACATATTAAAACACATAACTAATTTCTACAGATATTTTTTTAACTGACATATATTGAAATGCATTACTGAATTCTCATGCATTCGTCCACCCGTGCAGTAGCCTTCAGTGATGATTTCATTGGCTATTCCCAGGCTCACAGCCATGACGTATGGCCTGAGCATTTAAAGGGGAACATAGAAGAGAGTCAACAGCTTCCTTACAAGGCAATGACCTTATCTTTTTTATTTCCAGTGTATAAGAACTAAATGTTCTCATCTTCTTATTGTCTTGATAATGAATAGATGATACTGTTCTTGGTTTGTTCCATATGGGTTTAACCTTCCATTGCTGTATACCAGTGTACACGTACATGCACAAGCAAGTCTACTACGAAATTTTAGCTGGTATCTTACAGCTAACAAGCACGAGAGCTGCCACTGCATACACCAATTAACTGAGCACTGACTGACTGAGAAAGGAAGTGCACTAAGAAAAGAGAGGAGGGCAGCTATAGCACATTGTGGCCTCTACTCTCTGTACACAAGGAGAGGAAAGGATTCTCTATGAGGGTGCCTATCCTGAGCACAAATTCTTGTCCTCTTCATGTCAAAAGCAAAATGAACAAGACTGTGATCAATCATCTTTATTGAACAAACAAGTCTCATAGCAACTAGCACTGGGAAGACCAATACTTCAGAACCACTGGTTTCTCTTGGACCCCTTCACCTTAAAGACCCACTCCCCCTTCTGATAACCTACCACAACTAGAGTGGATTGGATGTAAATACAACATTTTCATCTCTTTATCCCATGAAAAGACCGGTTCCAACAGAGCTGCGGAAGAACGGCCAAACAGTAGCTGGAAAACAAACCATCCAACAAAATTTTTTAGATATTCAGAAACCTTGTTAACAGTAAAGTTGAGTGGGCAAGGCAGGGTCTCTTGAGACAATCTGGTGGCCTAATTCAAGTCCAAAAAATCAAACCTAGCATTACAAAATATTTTTATGCTTCCTTTGTTTCCTATAAAAAATCTTGCTCTTTCTGTAAGTATTAAAATTTCTAAATTGCTCTACAGGACAATCCCATACCTCTGTAGGAAGGCAGAGTAGCTGAGCAAGAGTACACTTCTAAATAAAATATGGCATGTTCTTAATATTCTTTTTGTCACCAATATACATTTTGTTCATTGTGTCAGCCTACAATATTTAAGTAATATGTACAACTAACTTTGCACTGACTAAAATTTTAACCACTTACAGGCACATTTCAAAGAGTGATGGGAGTGCATTTCGTGGCCCTCATGGGAGTATCGTTACTTCTTTTATCTATCTATTGTAGAAACAGTGTCTGACTGGTAGGGTCTTGCTTCACTTCTAGGATGCCCTAATCATAGACTTTTAGGGTAGATTTTTCCTCTTTCCAGCACTTTTTTAACAAATGATCATCTGGGCAAATACTGAAACAACAAAGCAGTACTACCGGTGTCAAATGACCACAGAGTGAAACACCAGAAAATTGCTGGTCATTGGAAAGTGAAGAATGAGATTCTGGTCCTACTGAATTTTACAGATGTGTTGTAATTCATTTTACTTGAGCCAGGTTTTTACCCTATACTTTAAAATGAAATCCTGGTCAAATTATCCTAGGGAAGTTAACTGGTGGTTACATCACTATATTCTTCTTCTCTATTTATCTTTCTTTCATAAGATGGAAATCAAATAATTAAATATTGCACATTATTGCATTAGTGAATGATAAAGGAAAAGGTAAAGCCATGAACTGAAAAGTAAAGACATTTTCATGTTTAAACAACCATGAGATCTGTATATCACTGAACAGAAAAGATAATGGGCAATATCAAAGATCTATAATTGGATAAGCTCTTTCCCAATCTGTAAATGGGCAATTATATAATTACATAATCACATGGCTTTTTTCTTTAGATTAAGTCCTTACCCCCCCCAAAAAAAAAGCAAGGAAAAGGAGAATAAAAAAGCAGAAACACATTTCCTGTTTTTCATGAAAAGAAAGAAAGAAAGAAAGAAAGAAAGAAAGAAAGAAAGAAAGAAAGAAAGAAAGAAAGAAAGAAAGAAAGAAAGAAAGAAAGAAAGAAAGAAANGAAAGAAAGAAAGAAAGAAAGAAAGAAAGAAAGAAAGAAAGAAAGAAAGAAAGAAAGAAAGAAAGAAAGAAAGAAAGAAAGAAAGAAAGAAAGAAGAAAAAACTTTCATGCAGTTATGCCTCCAAGGAGTTATTCAAACACTGACTCTAAAAGGTGTGACATCCTGAAACCTGCCTGAGACACCCCCACTTCTCTTAAGCCAAGTTTTGCAGTTACTGTTTTCAATAATTTCCCTAAACAGCATCAAACTCTCCTTCCTAATTTCAATACCTTTGGCTCCAGTAGTGCCATTCTAGTTCTATCATCTGGGATTACCCAAGTTTGCATTCTGCAACTTTCTTCTAGGTCCTGGAAGTTAGCACAACTGAATTGTCATTGTGAACATACTTGTAGTAGCAGTAGTCATGGGCATTTTGTAGGCAAACCATCCAAAGAGCTGGATTCTCCAGGTTTGCTTACTTTTTTTTTTTTTTTTTTTTTTTTTTTTTTTTTTTGCCTCATATGCTTTAAATGCTCTATTAGATACGGGAAGGGGCATGAGATAGGGAAGTTGCAGATGCAAAGCTAAACTGAAACTGAGGGTATGGTTCTCAGCAGATAACTCTAGAGAATGGCTACACCAGCAGCTTATTTCCAGCAGCGGAATAAGTCTTCACGATGTCTGTCTTACCTGAATATCCTCTGTACCAGCTGGACTGATCACAAAGATTTGGCGAGAGCTCATATGAGATCAGGGTATAGAAGAGAGGCTCTGGTGTGCTTCATGTTGGTCCTGGCTGTGATGTAAGACTGCAGTTGTCTGGGGGATGGGGATCCTGAATCTGGATATAACCTGCAGGATGGACATGGGAGAGAGGCTGCTTAGGAAACAGGATGAAAGTAGTTGGGAGCTGAGGGAAAAGAAGCTATAGGTTTGTAATCGTGGCTTGCAGTGTTGCATGGAATAAGGCTGGAGGATTTGGCGCCCTGCCATGTGATTTTGAATGGTGACTCGCAGAGACATTTGCCCCTTATCCCAGCTGAGTAAGTGCATAGCAGTCTGTACGAATAACAGAAAAAAACAAATGTAAGCAGTAGCGTTTTTGCCAAAGCACGTTTTATGGTGAGCACATCCTCCTGCAGTGAAAGTGGACCCTCCTGGCAAGGTAGGAAATGTAGCAATCATTCTGCCCTAACGAGGAACTGTTAACCAAATAAATAAATAGGTTGAAAACCGCAAGAACGAAAACTCACGGTTTCCATATGTCTCTTGGCTGCATTTCTTTATTGGTTCTTCTGCACACTGCCTGAAGTCTGGTAACTATGAGTTAGATATGAATATGACCACATTTATTGTTAATTTTGACCCAAAAAGAGAGCCCTGAAAGATATTTCACTCAATAAGTCCCACACTGTCCCTGTGGGAAAGGACAGAGACTCAGTAATAGCAGAGCACAATAAAAGAAGGAAAAATATCTACATGCATAAACAAAGACAGGAAAACATACTGGCAAGTATAACTATAATCTGCACAGCAAAGTGATGTTTGTTAACTACCAAGAAGGGGCAGGAGCTCTCCAGAAACTCACAGTCTGTCACGGAGTATGTTCATAATAAGGCAGATAAGGCGACTTGTGCATTTACTGGGGTATGACATCACTGACAGCCAATTAGAAAGTTCCACTTGTGTCATTTCATAATAAAGAAAAGACTATTCAGCACTCACGGCATCAAAGAACGCATGTCACAGAGATTTGCACAGAAATGGGTTGATTAATTTTTAATGAATTATACCAGGAAAAGTTTCCCTGTATAAATTGCTGTGAGAGTACTGGTGATAACCCATGCTTGAATAAAGGGTTTATGCATGTGTGGGTTCTACAGCTGCAGACAAACTGAGCAAAGCCCAACTTAAAAAGGTGCTACACTCTATCCAGTTTGTTAGAATGATAAGAACAATATAGGGCACATAGTTGTGCAGGTTTTAAAGACCAGTTTAAGTGTGTCTTCTAACCAGTGGATTCCTTTGCAAGCTGCTTTGTTTTCCATTTGAGAGCAGATGTCTCTGTTGAAAACAGGCCTTTACTGAGCTGAACACTGTTGAACTCTATACAAACGTGGAAATCTCTAACCCACCTTACGTGTCTTAGGACTGTGTGATGAATAGACTTTTCTTACACAGAAAGCTATGAATCTGTGCAAAGGCTACTGCTAAACAGAGCTTCTGGACCAGAAGTGGGCAATGACATGACATTGCTTGTATTTCAGGATCTGAAAAGAGAAAGGGCACTGCCATGTCTATGTAAAGAAAAGGATTGGCTTTACTCTACTGGTGGAAAACCAGATCACCGACCCAATCCACATTGGGTGGTGCTCCATCCACAGTAAAGGATGGAGCTCAGGTGCTATGGGCCACATGTTAGTATGCAATCAGTCCTCAGACTTGCAGCAGTGCTTTCACTCTTGTCGTGAGTGTTCTTGTGCTTGCACAAAAAGCAGTCAGTCTCGTGCCAAATAAAGTACACACAAATAGGAATGGCTTAAAGTGTTCACAAATCCATCTCTGTTTGAAAAGTGCATACTTCAGGAGCTTGGCAGGTATATTTTCTGCATGTGCAATTACATTTCGGAGTTTGAGAGCACACAGACTTCAACACCCCATAAAGAACTTGTGAATTATAAACCAATCCTTACTTTAAGCTGATTTGATAGCAGGCATGTAGTGTCGAATTAACAGTTAAGCTTAAAATAGTAAAGATGCACCTAAGTCAAACCCTTTTAATCTTTTGCACTATTAACTTTGGTTGTGTAAAACAAAATCTGTATGTAAACTTGACGTTTGCAAAATCAAAGCAGCTGCCTTACACCACGATACACAAAGATTATTTCATATTGTCCTACTACTCTAAGAGTGATTTAGAAAGGGCTGTATATTGTTTTAATGCAAGAAAAGCGCAAACTACAATTCTGCCAGTTCTGCTCTGCTTTGGTATTGAAATCATCTGGGTAAAAACAGGGTCCCTAAATGTCCCTTGTATAGGACTCGATGCTGAACTAATTACAGTTCTAAAATAGTCAGTGAACTGACTTCAAAATAATTTTGTGCCTTTAATATTTACAGCAAGTGTCTGAGAAGCATTTTCGCTTTTAGTTCCTTGTCATATATGCTCAGGATTCATTATGTTACTTGGAGGCAACCAGGTGAATTTCCTCTGAATGTTATTTTTGCTGATCAAGGAATGCCAACGAATAGTGCATTTTTATTTTAATTGCTCTGACTGGATTGAGCTGCCAGTCTCTTTTTGCATATGAAGAGATCTCCGTGTGGAGATTTTTGTTAAATTTTGTGCTTGGAATAATTTAGGATTAAAGAAAGAAATGTGTGCTCAAATACAAGAAGGGGTTTCTCTGTAAGACACATCTTTTCATGGTACGTAACACTGCTATAAATCAGAAAAGGGATACCTTAGAGTGACAACTGTAGAAAATAAGAAAAAAGTCTCATTAAAATTAATGCATAGTAGGCTATAGAGTAAATTAAAAGCCAACAGGATCTCAATGCATTGCAATTGGCATTCCCAATTTAACAGTTTCTGCTACCACAAGTGCAAAAAAAATCTGCAGTGAGAAATTTGCCTTTTTATTTTAGTACTATTCCTCACATACAGTTTACCCTAGTTTTAAAATAGGCAGGCAAAGAAAGAAAGATTTATTTGACCTACCTGTAAGCCTTGAAATATGTATTTAGCACAGCTGTTCTTTTGTGTTTAAACTCATCACAAAAATGCAGCTTTAATGTAACCCACCATTGATCTGCAGTAAGTGGAAACAAAATCTCTCCTTAATTAGTATCATCCAATCACTTTTCTACATTTCTACAGAACACACACTGTGAACTGTTTAATGGACTATTATTTAGAAGAGTGGCAAAGAGCTTGCAAAAAAGAAAAAAAAAAGACACAGTGAAAATAAAAACTAGCAGTGTCAATGAAAAATGTGTTGCAAAATAATGGAAAAAAAGATGTTTCGTTAAGATGGGCTTCACTGGCATTTTACTGTATAGATGAACACTGCTCCAATTACTGCCAACAATGGGGAAGGAGATAGAGAGATATAGATTCATTACTTTCAACACCCTTAACAGTCTACCACTGAATTCGCTTATCTGTTCCTTTTTCTACAGGACCTGTATGGAGGGGGGAAGGAATAAACAAAGAACTGAGTAGAGTGAATGTGTCACAAATTACCACAAACACACTGTGACTCAATGCACTTTTCATTTCTCTCCTCATTAACTGTGTCTTGCTCAAAATGAGAGACTGGGTCTAAACATAATCAAGTCCCACAGATAACAATTGACTTGACTGCTGGGGCAGTCATCACCTTCTAGCTACTGGGAAATAAATTTAGAAATAAAATGAGTTAAAATAAAATTCACTCTGCTCTCTTTTCTGTGCTCAGATAATTTGAAGGCCATCAAGGCCTGCAGAAACAATCCATCTCTCTGTGAAAAGGAAAGCAGCCTGTGCCACTACCAATAAGGCATGTCTTTAGTGTTATCAAGAGTAAGTATAATTACACAGTGGAAAGGCCATCAAAGTGTCTTGGGCACTGGTATTTTTTCCTGAGGTCTTCATCAATAGTGCTGTTGGAATGAAAAGAATGAGTGGGGGGGAGAGGGAAAGAAAAAAAAAAATCCTCCAGATTGGTGTGACTGACCTGCGGTGTAGCAGAGCACATTATCATTTGAGAGCAGTAGGACGATTCAATAAAAATTTTGCTGTCTTCCGCTTTAAATCAGGAAGGATTAATTTCAAGAATCTTTGTGGATACTCTTGTGGTCTTGGTTGTGTCAGCGCTGAAATTTATCTTCAAAGAGGCTAAAGGACTTCCTGTTGGAGAGTATTTAGACTTGCCAAGACACTTTCCTTACCCCTAGTACCAATGCATTCCTGATAGGCAGATTTCTGGCTGGTAAAGGGGAGGTGGGGCCATTTGTTTCTCTCGAACAGAATCCCAATCCTGCACTTTTTATTTGGACAAGGCACCAGTGAAGTTAATTGGTTCATTACATTTCTATCACAAGAAGCCAGACCCTGATGTGCATGTCTTAATAGAATTCTGACCAGTAAAAGACATGCACAATATATTTGACTTTGTTTTCCAGGGTGGGAATTCAGAGGTATTAGTAATACGCCACAGTCCTATCCTGTGGTGCCTTACACAGATGAGCACGTGTTCCTCATTCTGGCAGGCAAGAAGTACCTTTCATTTCTGAGAAGGATTATGGATAAACGAGGAAATCTTAGGAATATTGGGATATATGTGTAGATATAGTATTCGTACGTTTATCAATAGAGAATCACCCTACGTCTAACTATTAGCTTGCTCCTAGCAGTCTTCTGTTTTAAAAATCAGTTAGTAACTGTGGTATAAATCCTGAGAATAATCACCCAATCTGATGATTAGAGGCAATCATCTAATCATCAGTGTCCCTGGCAGTCATGTTTTTCTTGGAGCTTTTCTGTTCTGTGGCTACTAGATCTAGAAATGACAACATCCCAAATGGTGATGATTGTTTATTAAAAAAAAATTAACCAGTTTAATGGACATTAAAATCTGCCTCAGTGGCTTGTTTCTACTATTTACAACATCAGTTCTTTCTCCAAACCTCACTTTTTAATAGATTTATTACAAGAAACAAGATTAACTCAGTTGTACTGTTTCTACAAAACTCTAGTTCTTAAGTAATAATTGTAGATCTCCTAGAATCCAAAAGGACAGAAGTAGAACAGACCCACCAGTGTGGCCAAACATAACCAATTGAGAGAGGGAAAAGAAATGAGAGAATGAAAATGAAAAGTGTCCCTGATATATTCCTTTAAAACTTCAAGGAGTTTTTATTGGCCAGCTGGCAAAATAATTCCTTTTCTCAGGCTTTATTTGGATACCAGAGATGCCTGGAATGTGGAGGGAAAGGGTGTGAGGTTTTGCCCAAAAATCTGTGTGACAGAAGTCCTATTTGTGACAATGGACCATGAAGATTAAAGGGTCTGGGCTGGATTTATCTGCCACTTACTTGATAGAGAAAAATTCTATGGCATAAATGGCCTTTCAACATATTAGAAAACTTGGATTTGAAAACAAAAAAGTATTTTCTTGAAGAGACAATTCTTAAAAATGCTTTCTCTGAAAAAAAAAAGTAGATTTATTCTATTAAGTAATTGACAGATTAATGCAGTTAATAACAGATCATATTTATTCAATCACAAGAGAAGAAATCTCAGTAAAAATAAACCAAGTCTTTTTTTAGGTCTCATCATAACCTCTTCTCTAACGATAGAAATTCATCACCTGAGTAAGACTCTAATTTCTTGAATCAGAAGTCCTTGATTCCTGCTGGATTAATGGGCATTAATGGAATCTTCCTATTTGGAGTTTTTTGGGATCCAACAGGCCAGCAAAGCAGGAAAAAACAGCTGCAAAATAAACATTATTGCTTTATTGTCATTGGAGTGGGTAAGCACTACATAAAGGCACCTCTAGTTTGCCTGAGATGAAGATTAGGCATATCAGATATTCACACTGCTACAGCCTGACTCTTCCAGATATTCCTCTGGAACAGGTGACCCTGTGTGTGCAGGGGGGTTGGACTAGATGATCTCTAGAGGTCCCTTCCAACCTTAAGCATTCTATGATTCTATGATTCTATGTCTGGCAAATACCCTTCTTATTTGTTTTTTTTCTTTGAAGCATGACAATCACTTAGGTTGGTATTAGTTTGTTTATTTTTGGTTAGATAAAGAGTGGGAGAAACATTTATGATCTATACTTTATGATGTTGCCAAGAAGTCAGAAGCTTCTGAATGTGTTTCCCAAACAAGGTTAAGTAAAAACATAGCTATTTCTTTAAGTGCAAGATTCATAAATGTCAGTGGTCTGAATCTTGTGCATTTTTTTTTCCATGGGAGCGTTATTTGGCACAGCTTCATACTATGCCAAAATTGTGTTTTTTTTAAGTTATTGCTTTTTAGAAAATCTGTTTTTGGCACACACAAACCAACACACAAATTGAAAAGGGAAATATTTATACTGTGAAGTTAAACTTGCTCAGATCTTCAAAGAATGATTATTGAAGAAAAATACATGGTGAGCCATAGAATGGTGAAATATACTCTGTCTTTTGCATTCCTTGTATGAAACAACCACAGAACTCATTTGAAAACAAATAGTACTATAAAGACTTAAAGAAAGAAAAAGCATTTGCATGTATAAAATACCTCATACAGCACATCTTCATTCTGAAAGACTAAACAGAACTAAATGTTTTCCCAAATAGCTTTTCATGGGCATTATTTTTATGGCCAGGATGTTTCCATTTCTGTAGGCACCTAGAATATGCTACTGGATTATTACTTGGTTACATTGGGTGAAACACAATACATTTGGTGTTAGAGTATTCGGTGGACAACGAAAGGTCAAAAATGGAGAAACACTAAATAGCCATGAAGTTACAGTCATTCTGCAGCAGGATGGAAAAAGCAAAACATGGTATCAAGGAATCCGCACTAAAATTACTGCTGTTATTTATTATTTTTTATGGGATCCCCTTGCATGCAAAATCAGGATTCCATTGAACTCTATTCAGTATCAAAGATGACATGATTCATCCGAGATAGTTTATGTTCATCTTTGTTCGTATTCCATTGTAGATATAGACATCTGAAGTATATATGTGTGTGTGTTTATATATGTGTGTGTGTGTGTATACACATAATTATTATTGATTGTAAGATCCTTTACAGTAAGTGGGGAGCAATATGTTTTAGAGTATTATTCATATGACTTATTTTAGAGGCCTAGAGGTGAGAATGAGTGAATAATGTTCTAAAAATGGATATTTGTTTCCTCTAAAAAAGTCTATTATGAATATGTCACATATAGTCACCTAAACTAAGAATACTAATCTTGCTGTCTGTTAAAATGGACAAAATGGGCAAGAGATGAAGATACGTATAGAGGGAATGACATTAAAAAGACATTAAAGGAGATTAGCAGAAAAACAAGGCTTATGGAAAGAAATGAGCATTAGGAAAACTTCTAACTGCTGAAAAAGAAAGCATGTGTTAAGTAAGTTAGACGTTACAGGCATGTCCGGTGTTCTCTAAAGCAGGAGTCTGTCAACATTTGTAGCAGCACTGTAAGATTCCACTGTGAAATAATGCCCAGCAAGGTTGTAACATTCTTCATTTGCTAGTGAAAAGCTTAAGAAGGTTGAAAATTATGAGAGGACTACTCTGATTATTGATAGAAGAGACACCAACTGTAATGGTAGAAAATACTTAAGAGAAGGATTAGCAACCAGGCTGATAACATGTAGTAATATTCAGTGTTACTAATAGGGTAGAAGGGAAGAGTGCTATGAAAATCTTCTACAAATTGCTAATTTATTTGAAATAAAACTGTCCTTAAGACTGTGTGATAGTTGATTTAGAGTGTAAAAAAATGCCACATAAGAAATTTACTTTTATAAAAAAACACTAATGGAAAATGATAGAAAAATGAGTTGCGAAAGAAAGCAGTGAGAGTGCAGGGCGCAGTGCAATAATCTTTCAAGGTCAATGTAATTTCTCTTTTCTAAAAGTGTTTGTTGCACAAAATGGCGTAGGAATATTAGAGGTTTGTATTTCCATCTGTCTGTTTAAAACTGGGTCTGTTTTCCAGCATGAGCAGGCGAGACTGATGAGCTAGAAGTACTTTCCTTCAGGATGCACCCTATAACACTGCCAGAGTATGCTGATTTCCTCATGATAATTGGTAAGGGTTTTATAAGTTTTAATAGTCATCACATGGTCACAAGCTGATTTTATGAAACCTTATTCATTAGTCTCAGCAAAACACTGCAGCACATAGTTGCCAAGTGAGATTTTCTAATTGAGTTTAGTAATACACTGAAAAGGTAGTTATCGCGCAAAGCAAATACAAAAGCAATGTAAAGAATTTTATTTTGTTTAGAATTGAAATCTGGCAGCAGTTTTATCCTGAGTCTTAAGGAAATGCATAGTGAGCATTTAAATCCATAGACTCATGAACTGCTGAAATTGAAAGTTAGCAGTGGCATCGTTTTTGAGATATGAATGATCTCTGTTAACCTGTTTCTAGGCTAGGGCAGTTTTGAATTGATTACATTGTTTGCAAGAGTTTAGGGACAGAGCAGAAAAGGGGCACAGGTGCTTTAAAATAGGACTTACCAGTGCCAAACCTGAAAACTGATTCTGACAACACTAGTTTAGCTGCTAGCTAATCCCCAAGGTTCATGAGTAGGATTCACTTTCAGCTTCAGGCATATAGATTAACTTATGTAAAAGTAAGTATCTATGAGTGAGATAGTGTCTAAACCCTTTTCATAGTCGGTGGAAGCCCAGGACTCAACTCAGTTATCAAACCATACCATCAAATGAATATCTAAGTTACCTGTTCAAGATTGGCAGATAAGACCCAGGACCTGTGAGAGACTCGTGCTCTCTTGGACCACAAGCAGTTGTCCAAGGAGGATCTCAGGGCATCTCAAATGACATTTGATGCCTACATTTAGGCAAATAAATCAAGCTGTTGGTCAATATAGCTCAGCTCATATTAAAGAAAATATCTGCATTTTTTGTCTAGACTCAGCCACATTGACCCGATTTTGTATGACTGCAGCAGAAGTTTAGTCTCTTGCCTCATGTGCAGAGAAATACTTGTCAGTCTTAATGTTTCCAAAACAGTATTAGAATTGTTATTTTTTAAGGATATTAGGAGCAGTACAGTAAACTACCAGGGAAAATCAAACAAATAACAAAAGACTATCTAGTCACTAAACCTGATCAAGATAAGATATGCTTTCAACCTCCTCTGATGAGCTAACTCTCACAAGGTCTCTCAGGATACCTCTGCAGCGGGACACAATATTCAGTGGCAGCTGGCTTCATTTAAAGAGCAGCTGAATATAAAATGTACCACCAGTGCTGTTACTATTCCCATCTATGTGATGCTCAAGAACTGTCATAGCATTCATCTGGGACTGGTAACAACTAGGATCAGTTTTCTTATGTGACTCTGGAGCTTTAAGTCCAGATACCTTCACTGATATGAAATTTCAGATACATTTGGGAGCCTGCTGACAAAAAAAAAAAATCATTTCCCATTGCATCTCTAACAAATAGCTTTATTTCACCTTGTTCCTATTGTCACCAACAGACACTTCTCCCAGTGCATAGAAAGGCATGCTCAGGGATTCCTGTACCCAAATCATTCAGGCTAGCACCTCTGGAAGAGTGTACACTTAAGACTTCTTTATGAAGAAACTAGGTTCACAAGGACTAACACCCTTATGAACCACCTAACGTCATGTCTCCCCTCAATATAAAGACTGGACAAAGGAAATGTTTACACTTACACTGAGGAACTGACTTGCTGACTAGCTTGGATCCTGTGGCGCAAATATATCCAAAGCATATCAAAAACTGTGAAAGTTACATATATTTTTACTAGTTCATGAAGCCATTAAATTTGAATGACCAAGTATTTTGTCAAGGACGTCATAAAGCTTTCTTTCTTTAGAGTATATGATTCAGTAATCCACCAAAGCTATCAGAATAATGATATGGTTCCAGTGAACAGTGCTAAATGTGATATTAGCAATAGCACTATTACAGGAGTTGTATATTTACACTATAAAATAATATCTGATGAACCCATTGCAACATTCTTTTTTTGTGTCACTATATCTGCTCTTTTAATAGCGTAATTCAGAAAATGAAAAACAATACCAGATTTCTATAGAAGATAGACATATACACATGGATAATCTACAAAGGCCTAATTAAATCAGTATCTCTGGGGTATGCTGTAATTTACAGCTCTAAAATTATGGGGAATTGCCTTGTTAAAGTCCTTTGAATCTGACTACAGGTGTTGTAACAGTGTTCCAATAAGAGACTTATTCAAATCTCATTCCCATTTCTGGAGGAATTTTTATCATTTGTGTGGCTATATTTTGCCAACAAAAAATGAGAAAAGAGAAGACTCTGTTCACATTCATCTGTGGGGATTCAACAATTAAATCAATTTGATTAACCAAAGACCCATTCTGCTGGGTATTTACATATTGTAATTACAAATTGGCAAATAGTGGGAAAAGTGGGAGCGTGGGATAGTGTGTTTTTACATCCGTTGTTCCAGTACAATAACTGCTCCAATACATCTAAATAAGCAGTCGGATCTATTCACTATTTTAGCACTGCAAATGGAAATGATCAAGCAGTGTCTTTTTATGGGATTTGGGCTTTCTGAGATTTCACCCTAAAACTCAGAAAATTAAAACATTCATTTATATTTAGCAAATCTTTAAAAGCAAGTATTACAACTTCTAAGAATGCCTGCTCTTTGGACACCAATTTTCTTTCTGACTACTCTTCTACCAATATAACAATCAGTATAATCTTGACTTGCCAAAAATCCAGATTTGATCAAATCTATTTTATTTCCAAAATATTTATCAGATGTACAGGTTAGAGTGCAACTTTAGCTACCGAAAATTGAGTAATGCCCACATCAAAGAAGGCTGTGATCAGACAAGCTCACAAGCTTAATCAGCCTGGACTGCAGTGTGGAAACTTATCTGTTGGGCTCTAACTGGGTGATTTCCCACGCACTTCCAGTCCAAGATGAGCAAGAAGGCCACTCAGGGCCACTCAGAAATATGCACTCTGCAGATTTATCAGTGCTGTGATATTTATGGGACTTGCACAGTCAGACACAGAGATCTTCCTGATCGGGCCCAAACATGTTAAGCAAAGCTTTGGAATCTCTTTCCATCTGATTGGTAATTGATCTAGCCTAAACTCAGAACCAGCTTTTAATCAGAACGGAACACACAAGTCTTTGTTAATACATAGTCTACATAGTCCTTTGAAACTTATATTTGAACTTATTTAATTCTATATTCATCATACAAGACAGTCTATGTTTTAAACTCTGAATTTAAATGACAATGGACACTAGTCTGAACTGGCTTAATATTAATCTATAACTTCTATATCACCCAAGTAAAAAATGATATGTTTTGGTAATTTTTGCAGAAATCCCATAGATTCTATTCAACTTCTTTAAATAGATTCTTTTTTTTTTTTTTACTTAAAAACATGTATTCTTTAATATGTTATTTCATTAGACTATGAATCAAGATACATGCCTTGATTTCAGATACAAATTACGATAAACTTGATAGGAAGAGCTCACTGACAGAGAAACCACAACATCCATTTCAATGACTAATTTCATTCACTCTTATAAGTCAGAGATTATTTTCAGTCTGTTATTGTGTAGCTTCAGCTCCTACTTATTACACCTTTATCTGCTAAATTAAAGACCCCATTACAAGAAAAAATGTAGGTTCTTTTAGACTGTTGTCACCTCATTTCTTAACCTTTTTATATAAAAGAAATTCACTTAACTTTTTAACATAAAGTAACTTTTCTAGACCTCAAATAATTTCTTTAACATTTTTCAGACTCTTTGCTAATTTGACAAACGCTTTCTGAAATGAAAAAAAAAACTGGACCCAAATCCTCCTCAGAAACTCCAGTTTTCATTAGACTGTTATTCTAGTAGTCCTTGCTCTGAAGCTGGAGCATGTAACTTGTTTCTGGAAGGCCGAGTTTGTGTCAGACTGCATTATGTTTCTGCATTATATCATTCAAATGGACCCTTGACCAGCTCTGCTAATACAAGTGATGGCTTATAATATCACAGAGAGATGATACACATATTGTTTTGTGTCTTCTGTTACTTTTACAAGCAATAATTCCAGAAAATAATTAAAATCTTGAATATCTTTGAGGTCAGAGTAGATCTCTTCAGGATTGCCCAAAGAAAACTCGCAAATTTCATTTTCTCTGACACCTCATAGTTTGGCTTGTGCTGTGTATTTGTCTTTTTGTCTTGACTTTGAAAGCAACTCTAAGAGAGCTGGTGGTCAGTGTTTTTCCCATATTAACATTCTTTTAGCGTCTATTTTTCTTTCACTGACATCTTTTTCTGCTGTATTAATTTATTGGGGAATGTTTATGGCTGTACACAGCTATTGCTGTCCTTCTCCAACAGGGTAAAAGTAAGTTAATCCACAGAAATACACANGCTGTTATTTTTTTTCCAGAATAGAGTACAGAGAAGAAAAAGTACCACAGAATGTTTTACATAAAGTTGTCTTTCTAGAATCTGATCTTTTTGGTATAGCCAATGAAGAAGTTCAGCCTTTTGCCTCCAAGATGTTGCAAGGTAATTCATTTGGGAAACTATAAGGAAAAGACATTTGCCGATGATTATATGGGAATACTATTGCTATTATTTAAATGGTGAAAGGTGGCTAGAAAGTGTATTTATACCATTTGGTAGCCTTACCTAAAATAATGATAGTTTCAGTCTCTTTTATGTCATGCTTGCTAACAACACGTCAAATTTCTGTTCGTGCTGAGTGTGTTAGCAAATGCTAGGGCTATTTGCACTGTTGTAGTCAGGCATTGTGTTTCGCCTGGAAGTACTTGAAGAGTTTGCCACTTCTCTGCTTTGTCTCACCCTACATGAATATTTCCTGCCTGAATGTGCATTCCAGCAGGTGAATTTCACCTGGACAACTTTGCCTTGGAGCAGACTGGAAAATCTCACAGGGCCATTTATGAAATGGGAGGGAGGTAAGAGAGCTTCTTTCCCTTTTTTTCTGTCCTTTGCTTTTAGGGAGCGGCTGTAATCTCCTCTCCTGTACTACTCCACAGACTTTTACAACAGAAGCAATTGTGGACACACACCATATAAACATTCCCCGAATGTTCTTCGTGAATCTCAACTGAAAGATAGCTAGCTCATTACCCAGGTCTCTTCCTTGGATATCTCCACATGGAGAATGAGCCGCCTTTAGTCATGCACTGCTCAGTTTCCCTGATGAAGGATAGAGGACATCCTCTGCTTTGCAAATCTGGAATCTGTGGAAGCAGAATATTTTTCCCATGACTTTTCTCATTGCCCTGCTCCAGTAGAGCTCTATTACAAGCCATTTCCTAATTAGTAGCAGATAAAATGATATAATAGCAATCTCAAATATTTGGCCCTTCTTGATTTCTGTTACTTGGGCATACCTGCATTACAAGCACAAATATTGTAAAAGGGTGAAAAGACAGACCGATTTTCATCTCTTCATCTTTTTGGCTGGAACACTACTAGTCCTTATGCCTAGGACAGTGATAATAAGTCCATAATAAGCATTTTTGTTATTTCAACCTGTTTTTAGGATGTTCTCATGCCATTTTATTGGAATATATCACAAGGAGAGGCTGTGTGGACTGTATAATAGTTCAGACCTGTAACTTGGAACTGCATAAGCATCTAATTCACAACAAAGGGAAATGGAGAAAGATGCAAATCTTCTCTCTGAGAATATTTTGTCAGAAAAATTATGGGAGTTAAATTTTATTCTATGGAGCTAGAATTTTAACTGTATTTTGTGTGGACTGTAGCATCAAATGAACATATATAATGACCTGAACAACATGACTGAAGTGAAGGTAAAGATGCATAAATGCATTTTTTTTTATCAGGGCTAAAAATATAGAGAAGATTTGAAAAACAAAAAGCCAGCTTTCGTGCCTTCAGATTTATGCCTCTTCCTCAGTTTTTTTTCTGAGTGTTATATGCAGTAATTTAAACAAAACATATTCAACATTTGATTTTGAATAAATGAGCTATGTGACTAAAATGCCTTTTTTTTTTAATCAAGAGATTATCTAGGTCACTGCTCAAAAAAAGTGCATCAACGAGAAGGAGTATTTGCTGTGTTGATAGTCCTCTGAGCATCTTCAATGAGTGCCTGACTGGAGAAAGAGAAACTGTTCTGTTGCCAGTTTTATGTAACCATATGTTGTGCGTCTCCAGATTACTGACTGCAGAGAGGTGTTTTGGATCTTCTAGACATCAGTGAAAGAAAATATTTCTAGTTTCAGCAGATAAAATAAGGTAGACCTTTATCATCATGTTTAATTGCTTTGTAACCAGCAGAAAAAGGATAAAAAAGGAGAGGATGAATCCACCATCCTCTTGTATCCTTAGTCAAAACTGATCTGTTTTATTAGCATCTCTTTCTTTTGGACACACCAGATCAGAATTTGTTTACTTTTGTGATACTTCTGTGTGTTTTACAGAAAACCAGAATAGATAATTCCTTCTTTATCACAAATATTTCCACTTTTTTTTTTATTATTTTTTTGTGAGTTAATGGAGTTGCCTTGAAGTATCTACACCAGCTGATCTTGAGACTCAGTGAACAGTCAATAAAGATAACTCCAACAGGTTTTTTAATTTGTGGTCAGAGAGCTTGTAAACATAAATCTATTTTAACATCACATTTTATCATTTTATACTGAACAAAGTAAAAGAGCTTAAGTCCCCTCTTGTTGCGGGAAATATAAAAAGGACTAAAAGGCTGCCATAGACATTCTTTTTATTGCAATTGTTGATTCCTGAGGAGCTAGACTGATAGAAAAAATCTCATATGAATACATAGGGCTTAAAATGTTCTACGAAGCTCATTTTGTCAGATTGGCAGTATCCTCAAATGGCAGTAATCAAGTGATGTGACATAGCCAAGAATCTTACCTGCAGCTTGTTGATCAGGAGGTGGAAAACTGACCTCAAATGATTCAAGGCCTTTTGATAAAAGCAGGAAAAGCTAGTAACTTCTGGTCTTCAATTTTGAAAGTTGTTACCTCTCACTGGAGAATAATGGTGCAGGTTTATGCTCAGATCCTACTGACTTTCACTTTTAAGAAAATAGTTCTGTTGCTCTGAAGGGATTTTTTTTTTTTCCCCAAGACATTTGTAGTCATGAGTTCCTTCCAGGAGAAATGTGTGAATAGATGGATAGATGTACGCACATGAATGCAAATATGTATCTCTATATGTATAGAAATATTTAGCTATTCTCTTCATCCATTATCTTGCTTTTGAGACAAGCCAGAATATTTTATTTCTCTACCTGTCTAGAAAAACTAGGGAAATTTTAGGTAAGTTTTGGCTTCAGCAACCATGAGATGGTGAGTTCAGGGTTGTGTAAGGAGGGAACAGGGTAAAAAGTAGGATCACAATTGCATGGATGAGCAAGGATCTCCGAACAAAACTCAAACATAAAAAGAAAGTATATAAGAGGCAGAAGCAAGGAAAACCAACCCAGGAGGAATATAGGACACCTGTCAGAGCACTGAGAACAGGGGTGAGGAGGCCTAAAGTCCACCTAGAGTTGAAACGGGCAAAGGATGTTAGGGGCAACAAGAATGGCTTCTACAAATACATAAGCAGCAAAAGGAAAGCTGGAGAAAATCCTGGTTAGGGAATATGAGATAGGGGCCCTGGTTACAAAGGACACAGAAAAGACAGTGGTACTGAATCTCTTCTTTGCCTCAACCTCTTCTGGTAAGACCAGTCCTCAGGAATCCCAGGTCTCTGAGAGCTGAGGAGAAGTCTGGAACAATGAAAATTTATCCTTTGGATAAGATAGGATGAAAATCCTGCATGGAAACACTTGAGCAACCTGGACATGCACAAGTTTATGGGCCCTGATGTGACGCAGCTGTAGCCTTTGAGGGAGTTGGCTGAGTGGCAAAGTCACTCTCAGTTACCTTAGAAAGATCATGTGATCAGGAGAAGGCCATGAGGACTGGGAGATGTCACCCCTGTCTCTAAGAAAAGCAAGAAGGAGGTCCTGGGGAACTACAGAACTGTCAGGCTCACCTTGATCTCTGTGAAGGTACAACTAATTCTGCATACTATTTCCAGACGTGCAAATGACAGGAAGGTTACTGGGAGAGGTCAAAATGACATTATGAATAAGAAGTAATGCTTAATCAATTTGATTTTTATGATGAGATGACTATAAACATCTCTTAAGTAACTACTAAGTTGTCCAGATATTTTCTCTGAGGACTTAGTTCTATATTTTGGATTTATCTAAGTTCTAATACACTTATCCTATTTACGTTATCCTAGAATGTACAATTCTCCCTTCTTAATTTTCGCTTTACCTATATTTTATCTCTCTCAAAGACAAAATATTTTCAAATATTTTTGAATTTGTTATTAATACTTTTTCTCTCTAAGAACAGCCACACCCATTATACATTCCAACACCCCAGATACTGGTTCAAATCTAGAAAGGCAAGAAACATAGTTACAGCTTGCATTTTGACCATCTTAGAGATCTTCACAGATATCTCTAGAGAGAACTTACCACAGCAAGAGCTAGTCTAAAGGCTAGTGTGGACCATGACAATTAAAAAAAAAAGATGCAGAGAATAATGACTCTAATTCGTCTCAAACAGGGCAGCATCTAATTTGTGCATTAAACTCTTCACTGTTCACTCTTCATTGCTACCAATACAGTCAATTTTGTGTTTACTGAAAAATATTTAGTGTTCATGAGCAAGAAGTAAGTGCGCAATAATTGAAGTGCCACTGGTGTGGTGGGACATCTTAGTTGTAATCATTTAAAGCAAATATTTGGCTCTGTTTCTCTGGGTAATGTATCTCCTAGTCACACTGACAGATAGTAGCATTGTGAAACATACAGTGAAAAGGCATAAAAAGGAGGTTGATGGAGAAGCAGCTCCTGCTCCGGACTCTGGCAGTCTGGCATCACGGTTGCTAATGTCAAGCATCAAGTTTTGATACTGCATCCATGTGGCCATGAGAAAACTTAGAGATTAAAAGCTACATTATTTTAATCAAAGATTTCATTCTGTGGATTAGAAGCCAGATATATGATTGAATTTAATTCTTCCACATCTGTTTCATAAAGCTGAGGGAATGGAACCATCATATGACTGATCAGGGGGAAATTCTCTCAGAATGAGACTCACCTTCTAGTTTAAAGTGTTTTTTTTTTTTTTTTTTTTTTCATTTCTATACACTGGGCCCTCAGCACAGAGGAATGCTGTGCTATTTGTGAGAAATGAAGGGGCATAGCTTGTTTCCTATTGTCCTTCCCTGGATTATTGTCAGAAGACAGGAAACAGTACACTCTGTAGCATGACGCTTAGACAAGCTATGGCACAGAAAACTGTGGTCTTGTGCTTAGAGACACAGGGCTCCAAGCAACATCTCCATACTTGAGCTTTCTCCATGGGCAAATGTCTGAGAATCATGTCAAAATAACCAAATATGTGCATTAAAATAAATCTAGTTATCTTAATCTATGTTTGTGTGTAAGGCAGCCAGCATCCCCAGCATGTATAAACTTTATTTGGAGCTGTGTGGGAACACCACCTGCTCATGCTGCTCCAAGAAATTCCACTTAGAACATTCAGAAGCAGCTGGGATGTGAATGTTTGATTCATCTCATCAGAAGCTGAAATTAGGATTGAAAACATAGATCATGAATTCTACTAACATTCCAAGAAAATATTTATTTCTTAATGTTTGTTGTTCTGTGAGATACCACAAACTGCTTATCATTTCCAGCTTGTTTATGCTATGGGTTGATGTGGTTTACATTAAACTTTGCAAATTACTATAAGGTGGCAAAATTACAATGATTGAAGCCTGCTGACCTGCAATTAGAATACGAAATGCAGCCAAAACTGGTTGTTCTTATTTTGACCTATAGAGGTATATCATCTGGCTTGAGATGTAGTGTGAACTAAAATAATGTATATATATACATATATAGATATTTAAAAAGTTTAAGAATAGAATTCTGGCTGAGAACTCAGGCGTTGCACACTCTTTGAAAGAGAGACTGAGAAATGTTTTGTTTCCTGGAACTCTCTGGCACACCATTTCTTAAGAATGTAAAGCAAGCAAACTCCATTAGCCAAAGAAGGTAGCTTGCTTTCTGGTCCTCTTTGCTTAATTGGGCTTTTACCTCTCTGAAGTAGAAAGCTGCAAAAAGCAAGAATCGTGTTCACTGTCAGTTCCTATGTAAAGGTAAAAAAGGAGAATTAATCCACAGATCATCCCAGAACTTGACTAAATCTCCCCCTTTATTAGCATTTTCTTGTATTTGCTATCAAAGAGTCCATTTTCATGACTAAAACTAAGGCTTTTTCTCTAGATTAGCTCTTCAATGCTCTTCTCAGAGCAAAAAGTTAATAAATAAACAAAAATCCAATGCGAGGTGGCCCCTCAGCACAGAATGGTTACAGCACAAGAGTCTCTTTTTTAGAGAGATGGGATTACCTTTTTACTCCCTCCATTCAACTGATCAGGGTGGACTGTTCCCAGATCGTTCAGCCCAAGACTGCTGTTAGCAGAAGCCCAGGGAGAATTTCTCATCTGTTGCCCAACACCTTACCCATTCTACCAACAGACCTGTCTGCAATAGCTGTAACAATGAAATGAAAATTGAGTTTAGGCTCAGCTCTGTCACTTTCCCCTTAAGATAGTTAGAACAATCTTCTCAGAGGCAGTAACCTGAGGCAGCAAGGTCTTTCAAGAACAAAAAGTAAAAAAAGAAAAGTATGCTGAGCAAATAGTTATTTATATGGCAGCTCAAGTGTTTTATGAAACAAACTAAAGAGGCAATTTTGCAATCTTTAGAAATGTAAGGCTCCTCTGAGGTGCCATATAGCATTGCAGGTTGGAAAGCAATTGCCTGATTTTATATTTGTGTTAGTCTTCTACTCTGCCATTTTAGAAAGCGTCACAAACCAGAGCAAGTTTCACCTGCTGCAGAAAGGAGTAGAGTCTGTCAGGACTCTGCAACTGATAGCAGTAAGTCCATAGAGTACACTGATCAATGGCCCGAGTTGCACGTTGTTCTTTGCCCAGACATAGGAAGAAATAAGGCTCAACCAATAGCGA
Organism: Nothocercus julius; assembly: GCA_013398735.1. Lineage (NCBI taxonomy): Eukaryota > Metazoa > Chordata > Aves > Tinamiformes > Tinamidae > Nothocercus > Nothocercus julius. Next base: position 701,722 of record VZSV01000019.1, on the reverse strand, counting down.
CTTTCCCTTAACCTCAAAGAGAAAATATGCCTGAGGCTTCTTTTGAAGTCTCTCAGTTCTTGAAAAAAACTGGTTCCTATGCTCTTCTGTATCTTTTTGCCTTTCGTAGTTTTGCTATATACCATGTACTATTACTTATTTTCTATTCATAAATTAAAGGATTGATTGTAGCAATGATCTTTGGAACCTTTTAACTGAAATACCAGAGCAGGCAGTGGTGGATTCTCATTCCCCCACTATTGTAATGAGTAGCTATTTTGTGAAATTTACTTTAATCCTACTTGGATATTCTCCTAACAGAAATACCTCACCTCCTACAAATATTAACTGTATTTGGCTGCACAGCTACTTTTGGATCAGAAAGGCTTGTTAGTTTTTCTTGAGATGGCAATAGTAAGAAAAATGTTTCAGATCACAAAAGTAGAAAAGGTACTTCTTTAATAGTCCTTTAAAGGTCATGCCACCGGTATGAAATTATAGTCTGTCCAGGAAGATTCTTTTATTAACCCCTGCTAGAATGGCTATCATCATTAAAAACTGTTTGTCAAACTTACTCCTGACTTGTGTCAATAAAAAAAGCCTTTTGCTCCTCATTAAAGTTAAGTGGCTCAATTTTTGTAGCTCACTTAGTGAAAGTAAATGAGGACAAGAGATATTAATATTTTTTTCCTTCTCTTCTGTGCATGTGTGTGTATGTACAAAGGCCTGAATGTCTAAGCGAGTATTGTTCTGTTGAGTATTGTATGAACTTCTTTCTGAGGGATCAGGTGATTTTTAGCCAACAGTAAATCTTTGAAGAATCATCAAATCAACAGAACAATTGATGTTGGGAATAGAAAGTCACCTGTTTATTTTGCAATTAGTTGGGATGGTTAGCTTCCTAAATAAATTTATTCTAATGCGTACACTCAAAGCAATTTTAAACTACACGATCAACCTGTTCTAGACCTTGTAGAGCCTGCTTGTTGCTGTACCTGACTGCCATTTACTCTACAATGCTCTTATCTTCCTGGTTCTTTTAAGGTGAAGAAGTGCCATTACCCATGTTTGTACATGGAATACTGAGATATAGACTAACTCATATTCCTGTAGAAAGTGGAGTAGAGATTGTTGCTTGCTCCAATTTTCTTAGTGCTAATGCAAAAGCAAAGGGACTCAAAGACTATCCATACTCCATCATCAATAAGGAAAGAAGAACCTTGTGCAGTGATATTCCGAGGTTCATTCTCCAAGGGCAGCCCCAGAGGTAGTATGATGGGGATGGGCCACATAAAGTAAACCATAACCTAAGGCCCGAATCCTAAAGCACTTGGAAAAAATCATGCATATCTTCTGAAATTTCCCTTGTACCAATGTAGATTCAGTTCTCTATCTATTTGTCATATATTTATTTATCTTTTTGATAGATATTTATCTACCTATTTGGATAGCTAATGACATAGTTTGACCTTCAGTAGGTAAAATTAAAATCATGCATAAACTCAGAGGGTCTAGAGTGTTTAGGAACCCTTTGGCATCAGATACTTCTGAAAATACATGAAATTCCCTTCTCCCCCTCAAAAAGAAATCCCACGGTAACTTCCCTCCTTGATAATTATCACTGAATTGTGATTATTATTAGAACAGCATAAATCCATCAAGAGGTGGAAGCTGCCAGATCTCCTGAAGCCTGAATTTTAATGTGGATTCCAGGCCTCCTGTATGGAAAACCTGCATGTGCAATGGGTGAGTGTGCACTTCTTGATCTCTTTTAATCAAGAGAAAAATGGATAATGTAATAGCAGAATTTTGGGAAAGAATGCAAATTGCTGCGCATTGCAATGAAATGTTTCCCCTTAGGATTAGAGTGCTTGGTAAGGCTCCTCTGCATGAGTTGTAGCTGATATATGAGGCTTTCACTTGCATAAAGGCAGATAGGTTAGAGCTCAGCTGGGCCAACCTTAGAGCTTGGTTATTCGTGCTTAATCAGGCAAAACACCCGCAGAAGTCAGAGAGGTTTGCCCCTTAATGAGAATTACCTGACTAAATCTTCCTCTGTAGGGCTGCCAGTGTAATCCTGCTGTGGTAAAATGATACATAAGGGTCCCTTAATAAAACTCGTAATTTGCTTTGACCACTGCTAGCACTTCAGGTTCACAATGAACTTGGAAGCTGTCGGCTGCACTTTGTTGGCCAGCACATTATATTTGGAGATAATATTTCTTTAGTGCTGCCATTCATGTCCTTTCTGCTGCCATTGACCTTTCTTCCCCCTCCTGTTTTTATTTCTGTTTCCATAAAGCAGAGCAATACTTAATAGGAAGTTAAGGTTTGCATATAGATGCAGCAAATTATTATCAATACTACCACCTCATCCTACCTTGCCAAGCCTCTTGGGAAATCTGGTTAAAGCTAAAATCCCATACCACTAACACCAACACAGATTATGGAGAAACTCATTTCTGGCTCACTAGGACTGAATTAGTCAAAAAACAGTGCAACCCGAGGGCTCCCGCAGGAAGAAACAAATTCCACATCAATGGACAAACCCAGAGCAAAAAAAACAGGTATTGAGTAATGGACCTTGCAAAAGCTAGGAAGACCCCCAAGCATTTCCTGAGCTGTACCCAAGCATGACTTCACTTTTGATGGAAATGAAACATTTTCCTAGCACTTCCTAGTTAGGTAATCCAGCCCATGTTATCTAGTGCAGGATGCCATCGCAAATAAGCTACAACAGTTTTCTTAGTAGCTTTGGGACTTCTTTGGGCAGCTAGTTTGATGCAGGAAACAATCTATACAGAGCAAATAAAGCTGGCTTCAAGTGTCATTTAAGTAGCCAAAATGTGTGACATCCTTTATTACCTTTGCCATAAAGTGAGCCTCCTTCCTGTTTGCTTTGGCGACATATATTACCTAGCAATTTTTGTACTATTTTTTTCTCCTAGTTTTCAAAGTATAAATAAAGTTGGAAATGTAATTCACAACTGCAGTGATTCAGAAAAAAATAAAATTACCTGGATTTACTTTAGGAAAAATATTCAGGAAAATAAGACTTCCCTTGTTTGGTGGGTAAACCTATTGTTAGGGCTGCAAGTTTAGAGGCCACCTCTCACATCTATTGCTCTACTGCAAAAACTGCAATGTTACTACATGGCAAGCCTGTCCTGGATGCACATGGTACCAGCAGATAAAGATGCTGTTCTCAGGTCTGATAAATTTCCCCACTTTCTAGTACGTTTGTCTCTCACCCTTCCATCAAAATTTATATCTCCTTTGCCAAAGTTCTCCTGCATGTTCCCAAACACTGGAGTTGCAGATGAAATTGCCACACATAAAAAAAAATCTTAAAAAAGAAATCCCATGCAAAAATAAAAATCCCATGTAAATGTCCCCAGTTCTTTCCGCAGGCTGCTGTACTGCCTGCAGGCAGCCACTGTGACCTCCTTAGGCATCTTAATTACTTTTGAAGTCCACAAAGCCAAAACTTACAATTACCTAAATG
>VZSV01000019.1:674432-698228 GCA_013398735.1 Nothocercus julius | reverse complement strand
TTTTTAACAAGTTTATTATGCCACTCCCAAAGCCTGTTAGCAGGGAGAACTTCGAAAAATTGAAAACATGGCTTTCTCTGATGTTTTAGGGAACAGGACAACTACATCATTTACCAATAGAACTAAAATTCATCCCTCTCCCTTTGCACTCTGTGACTTTCAGAAGAGAGGTCTTTGAGGGCTGATTCAGAGTAATCATGGAGGAAAGAGAGATGAGTAATCTAGATGCTACCCACAGCCTTATGCTACCCATGCCTGTCAGCTCCTTGCAAACTGATAGTATATCAAGTATATATGTTATTGCCCCATATGCTGGCCCTCTTTCCACCCCTTTTGTGTAGTAATAATACAATAACTTTCCTGTACAGTGACTCTCTGTATCCATAAAAGAAGAGGCTGGGCTTTCTTCTGAAGATCACGTCCCAAAGTCTTTGCTCAGTCTTTACACTTGTAAAATTTCAATCAAATCAATGGATATTTGCATGAGAAAGCACTCACTCAAAATTAGACCTGAGCCAAACAGGGTTTGGGGAGGGAAAGGGGGAGGTAGTGATGGGGGGTATTAGGTACTTTCAGAGATTAGCAGTGAAACATTAGATGTGATTTGCTATGATTCATGGAATTCTATTTTTAAGGATTTTATAGTATTTGGGTATTGGAGTAAATTGGGCTCTTTGAGTTTTGTTAAATGCGTTCAGTATTGTCTGAAGATTCTTTTTTCAAGTTCATTATTTTTGATAATAAAAAAACAACAAACAAAAAATAGATAAATAGATAAAATACATATAGATAAAATAAATAGATAAAATAAATAGATAAAAAAAAGATAAATTCAAGTATGGTTGATCATTCAGCCACAGAACATAAACAAATACAAGTCTATTGTACACCCCAAGTACAACATAGTTCTCATCTGTCAGAGATGCCAGACCCATGACTTTTCAATAACCCACCTGATGATACTGTACTTAGTGATGCCAAGGTTAAAAAAAAGAAGGGGTGGGGAAAGAGAGGCAACAGAAAAAGAAAGTCTAAAATGAAGCCCAAGTCCTCCCCGCTACCACATTACTACTTGTTTTGTTGTTTCAAGTGTGAGTGCCAAACCTGAACCTTATTATGAGGTACTGGCTCACACTCACACTGGCTACAAATGCCAAGGGATGACAGTGGGGACAATATACGTAGTGAGCAAAGAAGTCTGTGCTGTAGCCCTTTTAGGGGGCTGGAGATTGTGGGTTCTGCTGTGCATCCATATCAAGCTCTCCTGTTTACGCTTTATGCTGATGGAATGAATTTCATCCTACATAATTTTGCCTACCCCAGCTCAAGTCACTTAGGATGCCTTTATGTAGATTTTACTCTTAATTAACATACCATCATCAGACTTGGTGTTTTCTGGAATTTACACAAACTGGATGTCTTAAAAAACCCCGATCAGAGACAAAGTTGTAAGGATTGCTTTATTGAGAGAGGGGAAGAAAAATATCTGTATACAGCAATAAGACAAAGAAAACTTGGAGTAGAAGATGGATTTAGTAGGTTAAGAAGTCGCAGAACTTTGACAAAGCACAACTATACTAATACAAATAAGAACCCTGAGCTACATTTGAATTCACATCACACCACACCTGGTAAGAATTAGTCTAGCACAGCATCATCAATCATAGTGTGGTTGTCAGTTTTGACATCCTTTAAGTCTACGTTGTGTGCTTAATGACTACATTACAGAAAATGTAAACAGACACCAAACATACAGGTATGCCCTATATTTTTTTAACATGCTGTGTATTTAAAAATAATGGAAAAGAAGAACAAATATTGTTTTATATATAAAGTGAAGAAGTGACCTATAATACAAGCTGTTAAATATAACTATAAAACATTTCTAAAAACAAGGAATAATAATAATATTAATAATAAAAAGCTTGCAATATTTTGGAACTTTCATTGTTCCAAATTGGGAAAACATGAATTAATATTTAGTGTGAATGAAGAGTCCCTTTTATTTTGATGTTATGTATTTTATCTCTCAAAAACATCCCATAGAAAATAAATATTATTTTTATTCTACATCTTGAAAATTCTTCAGTTTGATATTATGACCATGATTTACTAATAAGGATTCCAGAGTCACTTGTGAGCCCATTATAAGCCCAGTATTAATAATTCATAAGGGAAAAACATGCTGAAGAAGTACTTGGGTTCATGACCTAAGTGAAATGCCTGAGTTCAAGCTAAAAATCTCCCAAATTCCATTTTTATTATTAGCAGATTTCTAGCATTACAACACTTACAAGAAAGCCTTCAGTTCTACAACACTGAGGGTTGCCCAGGTATTATGAATGTAAGACCCCTTGTCTCACTTGCTTGTGTGATCTGTGATTAAAACTTGCACAGACTTCAGTGAGAGCAGGATCAGGTCCCTCAGCAATTCATTCGGGGGGAGTTTAATTTGAGATTTTGGTGAGTGTTTATTTTTTGGCTCAAGAGCAGCATATATTGGAGGTGGGAAAAATGTATGCAAAAGAAGGGTCAAAATCCAGATGTAAGAATGAATAGCAAGGATATATTCAAAGGGTGAAGGAGTACTGAGAACTGTAAATACATGGCTGATCTGGTCTGTGGAAAGTAATGTTACCTCTTTACTGAAACTGCATTGTACTTGCTGGTGGTATGTATAGAATTGTCTCTGTAAAGGCATGAAAGAGGCTTTAAAATAAAAAGATCTCACTCTTTCTTTGAAAATTAGTTTGGTTAAGTTTCCCAAGTAGAAAGGAAACCAGAAAACAATGTTTTACTTTAATTTATTTGAATTGTCTATCTGCCTCATTTCTGTGATCTATTACTTACAGATAAGAAATACCTAGCAAGTCTTATTCCTTCTATGAAATGTATCATCTTTGATTAGCAACTGAAACTGAAAAAAACAGATCATAAACCTCCAGGTCTGTTTAAAATGCAAGGAAACGTTGAATGAAATGCATGATACTAAAAACTGCAATATGTCTTTGAAAATAAACATTCATACAGAAATTATTTGCAAAGTTTTTACTTAACGTGTGAAAAGCCCAAACATGGCTTGATTTTAGTTAACAGGAGCAAAATTTAAGTTGGAAACTGCCTCAGATATCTGTAATTTTAATTCATCCGTTTGGGAGAGTTAAAAAAAAAAATAAAGGACTTTCAAAGTTTAGTAAAACATAACAACCCAAAGAAAGAAAATTCTTGTCTCTATTCATCCCAAGCTGTAAATGAGAATTTTATTATGACATCATGTCTTAGATGAAAGAATGCAATTGAAATACTTGTATGTTCATGTTTATCACAGGTCTGGATTGTTATTTAAAATATGAGATGCTTTCACAAATATACATGAGTGGTGCACTAACAAAGCATTGAATATTATTTACTATTTTTTTAAGTAAAGTGATTCTTGTAAGTCTAAGCCAAGAGTCTTTACCCAAGCAAAACAAGCTGAATGCTGTAGGAATTTTACCTAGCTCAGTACTTTACTCTCCTAGAGATCAATAAATAATTAAAAATTTTATCATAAAATCTACCGTGTTTTAAAATTGACTCTGTTGATTTAATCTTTGCTTTACTTATTGGAGAAATAGTAAAGAATTTTTTTTCCATGCATTTGTGTCTGTATCCTCTCAAAAAAAAAAAAAAAAAACCCCACAACCTCTGCAGGAAACATCTAAACATACTGCAATGTTATATCCAGCCACTGTTTGGTTCTGAAATAGTCCTATTTTTGGATTGCTTTCCTTTAACAACATGACTACATTGCACGATTTACTTCCACGGTTCCAGTGCTTCTCATTACTAATTCCAATAGCAAAAACTTGCCAGAACCCCTGAGAAGTAAACCTTCAAATCTAGAATTAAATAACAGAATATATTACACATTGGACATTTTCAGGGAAACTTTACTTGAGGGAAAATAAACACAAACATCTTGTTCTGTGATCTGTAAGTAAACTAAATTAATGACTGTGCTGCTCCTAGAAGGGCTTCTGACAATTACTTCTTTCAAGCCAAAGTTTTAACAGTGTGCTTCTGAGGCAGGCATATATACTTCATACAGTATTAATAAAGGCTTTCCCGAATTAATGAAAATGCACCACGTTCGTGTATAATGAAGGAGCACCCAATTAAAAGCACAGTAAAGCCAGGAGCACAGATATTGTGCTTGCGTGTGTGTGCGTTTTTTTATATTAATATCCATTGTATTAGTTTAGCCTTTAATGTGAGCCTCTTCAGCTGACTGATGCCCAAAGGGGAGCTAACAAATCGCTCAGCTGGTGGCTGACACTGGTCCTGAAGAAAGCTAGTCAGGAACACTTTGCCGTCTTTCAGAGCCTCTACACCAGCTGTCACCCAGCTATGGGTGCTGAAAAGCTCCTGTCACTTCATCCAAAGGGATTTACTTGGTCAGAAGGAAAATTTAAATACAAAGCATGCAGCTAAGAAGCTAGTGAAAAGGATTATGAGTGCACAAGAGCACATGTGTATAAGACACTAATACATCTTTAGGAAATTTCAGATCCCCAAAGCCAGGATTACTGCCAGAGGCAGGGTGGTATACGTATGCTGGGACCTTTACCGTTAGAGTTATTATCTCCTAACTATTCAACTTTATAGGTCTTTCATCATGTGAGGTTTTTTTTTTTTTTTTTTTTTTTTTTTTTTTTGTGGGGGGGGGGGTTTTTTTTTTTTTTTTTTTTTTTTTGTTTTTGTTGGTGGGGGAGGTTTTTTTTTTTTTTTTTTAAAAGCCCTCATCTTCAACAGGGAGATGAGAAAAGACCTTCCCGTCCTACTCTTCCACGGAATTCACCTGCATGCAAAACACTGTAGATTTACTTATTGCCATTTGTACAGGCGGGGGTGAGCGTACCGTGGTCCAAACGGACCGAAACATTCAGCTTAACCGTTTAGTCGTGGCTAGGGCAAACAAAAGCCCGGAGCCTCATGCCCCCCGTCGCAGAGGCCGTGTAGACAGGTGAGCAGTGGCCGAGGCAGGTGCCAGGAGCACCCCGTCCCATGGAGGGGACTCCCCTCGTCCCTGTCGGGCCACCCTTGCGCGTGGGCACGCGGCGGGTGACATCTGTGAGCTGGACTTCCCCGGGCGAGGAGGCTGGGAGGAACGCGGCACTGTGGACGGCTGAAAACGCCGTGCCATGAAGAGCTGAGGGAGGGGAGTTCGACCTCGGCCTTCTTTTTTTAATCCCTTCATTTTTTATTCTTTCTTAAACGGCACCGAAAACCACCGAAACAAACAAGCAAACAACAAAAAAAAACAAACCCAAAACAACAACAAAAACAAGAAAGAGAAAATAAAAATGCGAAGCAGTAGAGTCACGTCCACAAAACCCCTCGTTGTCACCCGGCGCGGCCCCGTGCGGCCCGGGGCAGCCTCGCGCCGGCGGCCCCCGGGCGAGCGGCCCTGGCGCTGCGCTAAGGAACGCCGCGCCGGGCTGCTGCGCGTGGGGAAGTTGCTGCTGATGCCAAGGTGCCCGGAGCAGGATGCGTGGAAAAGCCGCCGCGCCGGCCCCTGGCACAGCACGTGTGCCCTGGGGATAGAGCGTGGGGCGTGCGGCAGCCCCGCGTCAGCCGGCAGCCCCCGGAGACGCGGCCGCCGGCAGCACCGGCCTGCGGAGGCTGCCGGGTGAGGCGGCGGCAGCCTCGGCCTGTGCGAAGCAGGGGAAGGTTCAATGGAAAAAAAATCGTATTTTTGGAGCGGGGGGGGCATGACGACAACAGCAATGACTCCCCAGGCAGCGCCTTTAAGGACGTTAGCGTTATGTGTCTTCCAGAGCGTGAGATTTGACACACACACACACAAAAATAAATAAAAAAAGGGAAAGAAAAAAGGAAAAAGAACGCTACCCAGCTGAAAGTAGCTGCCTTTAGAGGTCACTAGAACATCACTGCAGCGTGTACAAATTTCCCTTGAAGGATTAGAAGTTAGTCTAAAGCCCCTCTATACACACACCATATACAGTGCCAGTGGATGCTGTATACCATTATCTAAATTTCTTCACATAGACTATCATGTATCTGCCCCGGCAAAGCTGATTAGCGGAGCAGCTTGACTCTGACATATCCTTTATGCCAGCCACAAGCTGCCTTGCGCAGGCACCTTATTCACTGCGGAGACAGGCCCGGAGCGAGATTGTAACACAACAAATGCAAATGAGATGAGCCGCACACCACTTAAACCGAGATGGCTATAATATGTAACAGCTTAATGTGCCCGCAGAAGTGATTGATGCCCCTTCCATATCTCTAAAGGGCTTTGGTTTTGATGCACTTTTTTTTTTTTAAACAATAGTCCTTTTTTTTTTTTTTTTTTTTTTTCCCCTCACTCCTCTTCCTGGCAATGCCTTTTTCTTTATCCTCAGTGTCGTGGGGAGGGAAGGAGGAGGAAAACAAAATACAGAGGAATTTCTCAGAGTTTTCTCCCTCCAGATCCTGAAAATTCTACAAAAACAAAAATGTGGAGCCTCTATTCATCAGCTCCTCATAGTTGACTTAAAGTATTTCGGCAGAAGTCTGACCCATCATAAAGCAGTTATTAATAATAATAAACAACCTTCCTTCCTATGGAAAAGCAGCGCTATTTCTGATCTGACAGACTGCTTGTCATAGCGCAGCCCTGTTTAAGGGTCTCGAGGAGCCATTGCCATTAGCACTAACAGACCACAGTCCCGCCGTCACGCTGTCTGCCCTGCAGAGAAGCACAAATTTGGGGAGAATTTTGGACACCTCTCTCATCCTGTACTAACCTAACCAAATGCTGCACTAGCCCAACTGGTTATACATTTCTAATCAGTATTCGCTCCCTGTCCTTAAAATAAACAGAAAACAGATTTCTCCGTTTCCTCTAAAATCAATCTTTCACTGTATCTGCCAGTTGCTTTCTCCCAATTAGTATTCTAAATTCATTTATTTTTGTCATAAATTAATTTTTTTACGTACCTTGGCAAGAGTTTTTCATTCAATACTTGTGAGTAATGTGACAGACTTAACGTTGTGTTGCTTAGCAGTAATAAAAAAAAAAAAAAAAAGAAGTAACTTTGTTAATGAATTGAGATGAATCAAAAATGCCTTATTAATTATCGCTTGCCTAGTAGGCTAAGCTTTGGCTCTTCACCTCACTGGCCCAGAGAACATTTCTTGCCTTTGGCCATGTCGGAGGGGCTCATTAAAACGTCTCTTGGGAGCAGATAGAAATTGTTAGCGAAAAGCAATGGTCAGTGCCTCAGCTAGAACCCAGCAGGGAAGGGAATCCCTCATCACGGAGAACTAACAAGGCTGTATGTATTACACCTGTAATCAAACTGCTCTGAAAATGCCAGGAGACCACTGGGCTCTCTTCGTGATTGGTGAAGTTATCTGAAAATGCTGAATCCAATCCATAATTGATGTGCACACATACAATTACAAGCCTCCAGATATCAGTTAAAATGTTGTGGTTGCAAGCCTTGAGGAGGGATAAACCTTAACATGCAGAGCACAAAATAAGGTGTTTGACATAATAAAAGTGAACCTGCTTTGCTTCCATGCACTGTCAGTTAATTTTTAATTGAATTTGCTACATTTGTTAACAGATGTAATTATAGAAAACTTCACTGAAAAACAATGATATATGGAAGGGCTTGGATATCTTTTAGACATTTTGTGAATTAATTTGTATGTTTAAATAAAGATCTACATCACTGTTTTGCCTAAGGTTAGTAAAATTTACCATGACATGTAATGTGACCTTGGGATATTGAAGTCTGAGAATTGTACATGCTCTACGCTTCAGGTTAGCATAAGGTGAAAAATCAGTATCTCTGCAAGACTCACATTCATATCCAGCTTCTATGTGGTCTCCTACAAAATTCAGAACTGCATCCTGTTTTGAGCTCATGGCTTCCAAGTGATTCAGCTTCCAGGAGATAAGAAGCTGAAATATGAGAGAAAAGATGAGCTAAATAAGCTCAGCAGATAAACTTAGAAGTCAGTGACATAACTTTCCCCAAACGAGCATATATACTTACTGCAGCTCATCCCAGTCAGCCTCAGGATTAAAGTTTTCCTTTATTTATTTATTTATTTTTACTTGCTTGCTTCTTGATTATGTATGAAAAAGACACCCTCTCTTGGCGCTGTATGTACTGCTTGACATATAAGTAGATAGTCTCTTCCTGTAGGTGCTGCAGAGCACAGTGGCTACTTCCTTGCTCTGAGGAGAGGGCAGCAGGGAGACTGTTATAGCAGTATGGGAAAAAGAGAAAGGGGAGAAAGAAAGAGAGCATGCAGAACTGACAGACTGTCCCCTACAAGTATTGGTGAGGTGCACTCAAAAATTCACGGGGAATAATTATTATTGCTCTTCAAGAGGGTTGCCCAGTGGTTTGATTTAAAACTACAGTAGGTGGATCCAAGGGCAGACATGAACCCTGCATCAGTAGCATTAAACGCTTACCAATGAGGCTACAATATGAAGAACATTCTTTACTGACTCTGTGCTGTTCTTCTAAACAATTACGAGAATAAGCTAAAATTTCCACCAGACATAATGAGCAAGATTAGGTAGCAAATCACACAGTGTCTCTGCTCAGCGCATCTGGCTGTGTTTGGACTCTTCTCTCTCAAGCTTGGCAGAACAGAGAACAGCCTCTCTCCAGCCATAACTCTTTCGAAAGGTTGGTTGTTTAGGCTCCCTTTGTAGTAAATGGAAAGAGATAACTGTGTCCAAAGAGAGATTCAACCCACCATCTGACTGTGCCAGAGTTGCCTGTTGGAGGCAGAGGGAGCATGGTTGAATCTTGAGGTGACTGCAGCTTAGGTAGCATGGAACTTGCCTAGGGGGGAAGAAAAGTGCTGGTCAAATAAAATCTTAAAATGTTCTGTTGGTAAGTGTAAAAAGTTCAAATACCTATTGACATTTACTTGAAGGTTTTTTTTTTTTTTTTTTTTAAATGTGTTTGAGCCTGGTAAGGAAGAAAGATGCAAAACTCCAGACCATGGCAGGTTCTGAGCTAGAAAAAAGCCTTTTTCTTACATTTCCTGGACTGTTAGGCAGACAGCTGAGATCTAAGTGAATTTCAAAGTGTTGTCACTCTGAAATTTCATCCTGTTATTGTGCCATCCAAACTAGAGGCATAAAGACCTGGTTGTTGTTAGGACTGCCTGTTTGACTCGGAGCATGGCTACAGTGGTTGTAGTCCTTTCTACTGGGAGTTGTAGAAACAGAGAGCAAGAAAGACAGTTGCCACCCTCTTAGAGCAAATGGTTTAAGTGCATCATCAAGTTTGTGACAAGACTGCTGTGGTTTAGTTTGTAGAGCTCTCCTGGTAGTAGTGGGGTCTAGATAAGGAGCCAAACTCTTCCCTGAATCACCGGCTACATTCAGATCACATAAGATGTGAATTTGACCCCTTGACTTCACTGGCGTAAATGACAGATGCTGAGGAAGTGGACAAAAGTGGCTTTCACCCACCTTTGCCCTCGTGGAGTTTCAGGGCTGACAGAGGCTCGCCTGTATAATTCAGCACACCTCAAGGCTGCTCTAAGCTCCACTGGCTTGTAACCATCTCCGAGATGCTTTCACACTGTTGAGGGATTTCCAGCACATATGCTCTGGTCACGGCTCTGGGTCCGGCGGTGGCGTGGGGAGTGCAGCGAGATTGCCATCTCCGCAGAGCTCGGAGGTTGCCCTGCTCCACGCTCATCCCCCATGCTCCAGTGGGGCACTTTTCCAGGATCTTTGCACTGTGGGAGTTAGATCTGCATTCTGCTGGGAAAGAATTCTGCTTGTTCATCCTTGCCACTGCACATTAAAAAAAGATGATGTGATGTTAATTTATCACACTGGTTTTATTGCCAGCCTGTGTGAAGATTTCCACCTTTCCTGGTTATGACCTAGTTTTTTTTCCAGGAGGTTGTGTCCATTTTCTCTAGGTCAAATTTTATGTGAACATGACCCTAGTTTTTGAGTTGTTGCCAAAAATATATATTTTAAACTCGGAGTCATTTAGAAAAACCTGAATCTAATAAGCCTTTTAATCAAATGTGAAATCAGTAATACGAGTAATTAGTGACTATAAGTATGTCAGTGCACAAATAATTAACAAAGTAGCAGTAATTGATATTTAGTAGGAAGAAAAATGATCAATGTGAATTACTATATTAAATTCAATGATTGGGTATACCTGTATATGTAATAAGCGTGCATGTACATATGCTGAGTATACGTGTCCTTTGTATATCCAGGCATGTCGACTCTTACATACATACTCACATACATGGGTTGATTTCTGATCAAAACAAATAGATCCCCAGAACGATCATTTAAACTGCAAGCAAACGATGTTTCCAGCCTGTGGTCCCTGCTCTGAATGCAAGCAGGTGAGGAATGGTGCTAAATACTTTTGATGTTGCCAGCTCCCATTTGCCACCCAACTTTTTTCTCCTCCAAAACCTCTTAACAAACTTCAAAGCCCTCCTTGCTTCTTGCCTTAATCCAGTGCACTGAGACCTCTAGTTCAAAGAACTTTCCTTAAACCCTCTTCTTAAACTGCAACCAAAACTTTTTCTTTCCTTTCCACAAAGTAGCAATTACAGCTCTGTTGCGTGGCAATTGGGCTTGGGCCGATCAGCTCCTGCTATTAATTAATCTCACAAAGGGGGCTCATTTCCTGGCATTCAAATTGACAAGAGACCAGAGAACAGAAAGCCCTTTCAAAGCAATTCCAGTTAACTGAGGGAAGAGGTAGCAGAAGAAAGAGCCTCACAGTATTTGAGGTAGAGGGCACATTTGATACTGCCTATGCTTGCTACTGATTGAATGATTTTGTTAAGGAGGGCTCTTTGCTAATCTTTTACCTGTAAAAAGCTCAAGAGCAAGTAAATGCAGCACAAATATTGCTAAATTGTGGCAGAGAGGCTTCACAGGCCAGGCTTTCGTTTTCACTCTCCCAGTGCATCTTCTCGAGCATTATACTTACTTTAAACAGAAAGTGTTCACTTTACTTACACAGAAAAGCTCTTGGAAGAAGGGGAGGAGATGAAGAGGCAAGAAAGAAGAATAGCAGACAAGAGATTAAAGCTTTTTATTCAGTATCTCTTTCGTATTCAAATTGTGCTAAGGGCTCTGTGAAAGTTAGAAGCAAGCTTGTTCAGGAGGGCTTCTAAAGTGTGTACATGGATTTCATGGGAATAGAAAAGAAGCCACGGACTGGGTAATGAAAGAAAGATAAGATGTCCTATATAAAACAACTCAAGAGTGGTTCAATTACTTCAGCAAACCATCAAGCAAGCTTTGAAGATTTGAGGAAACATGGTTAAAATGTAACAAAAAACTCATGTTGCAGGTTTTGTACCAGGATATATTTGTATACTGTGTGAATTACTTAAGCTATATTCCCTCTGTGAACATTGTTTACTTCTTTGAGGGTTTTATTATTATTTTTCTGGAAAAGCTATGTTTGTCTGGAAGAGGTACAGAAAATGAAACATGTACGTTTGATCTTTGTATCTCTCTGAAAGGGAGCATGCCATGAAAAAAATGGCATCATTGTTTACAAAAATAAGCTTGGGAATTAAAGGTCTGTTGCTGACAGTATCACATATTTCTTTTTGCAGCTAAAGTAGCCGTCCTGACAAAGGCTAAATGGTATAAGAAATAATCAACTGCTTTCACCCAGGGAAAGGTCTGAACCAAGGAATACATCAGCTATAAAAATAAAAGTCTGCAGTTTAGAAAAATACCTATTTTTAATTGCAGCTATCTCTTTCCCTCTCCCTGTCTCCTTTCCTTCCCCAGTTCTCTGTGCCTTAGACTTGACAAGTAACATCAAACATGGCCTAAGAACAAAGCTAACCAACCATGGCCTGCAGCATCCTTCAGCCAAAAGTCACCTTTCGTCAAGCTCTGCCATCTAATTTGAGGTGTTTCTGTTTGTACTCTTCAAGCAGAAGTCTGAAACTCTTGCTGAATAAAGCTTTCCTGTTTTCTGCTCATTTAGATTACAATGGGGATGTTGGAATAATTTAACACTTTTAGAAATATTAAGCCACAGCTGCCCTAGTGTTATGACTTCAGAAGTGCAGAACAGAGCCCACTACTTGATTGCTCCCAAGTTTGTGCATGGGTGTGTGTTTTTAATTCATACTGAATAATACATCTGTAAGACTCCCAATTTAAAGTGCAACTTAATCCCCTTCTGTGCCAGTGTCCTGAAACAGAGCTAAATTACCTTCATAGGTTATTGTTTTTGTAATTTAGTTGGGTCAAATAGATGGCAGTGCTATACCCCTTCAAGTGAAGCACAGCAATGACTTATTTCCTTGAATCAAAATAAACAAAAACAGTATAAAAGATCTCAAAAGAAATTCACAAAGTCAGAATGTTATAACAAAACTCACAAACTCATAGATATAATGAAAAACAAGAAAAAAACTAAAAAATTTTAAAAAAATAGTAATTCTCTGTTTTCCTGCCCAGCAATTAAGGAAAATCATATACAGCCATTAAGCATAGCATTAGTATTTGAGAGATTAGCAATTGAGGCTTTCCACTGGACTGTCAAAATCTCACGATTCTCTAAAACATCAGATCATTAACTTAAGACTTCAGATGGTCATTAAAATACAGCTTCTGGTATGTTACTCTCTAACAGTCCTCTTGGCTTCATGCATACCTGGGTAAGGATTATAGAAATTACATTTTGTCCTGTAATGATTCCATCTCTTAATGACAAACTCCTTTGCTAATCATATCTATTCAGCCTCTGCCTCTCTTTCTGAGTGTGTGCTATGAAGGGGATTCAGTGATATCAGAGATCTACTGGTTAGATCTTAGGTTTTCCCTGTAAAGACTAGCTGTTGCAAGACACTGTAATGAGAAATGAAACATTGATCCTCTATTCCACATTGCATAATCCAATAAACCAATGTGGAAAACAAATGGATCCTGAAAAGCAAACAACAGCCATGGCAGAAATATCTTTTAAAGACATGGGTTTTCAAAAGCATCCTTAATCCAAAAATCAAAATCATATTCAAGCCTCATCTCAAATCATAGCGAAGAGCAAATGAAACTCAATAAGAATTGTCAAACTCATGAGTCAAATAGATGACAGTGCTATACCCCTTCAAGTGAAGCACAGCAATGACTTATTTCCTTGAATCAAAATAAACAAAAACAGTATAAAAGATCTCAAGAGAAAAGAAATTCACAAAGTCAGAACGTTATAACAAAACTGTTAAGACTCATGAATGTAGGACCACCTACTTTTCTCCATCTCTACAGGAAATCCTGTCAGCCACAGTAGGATGACTATGAAGAAATTAGATGAAGAAAATGATTTTCTGTGTGTGTGGTAAATGAACTTTCTCTGTTCCTTATTTGTTTATGATGGTCAGTAGACTATGCTGGTAAAAAACAGCATTAAGATAACTCCTCTTCCTACATTTTTTCCTCTTCTTTTTTTATATAATTATTTTTGCTTCTGCACTTTCTTCTTCAATAATTTAGGTCCTAGTGAAATCATATCATCTTCCATAGAAGTTCTCTCTATATTTTTCAAATATTAAAGATCCCCAAAAGCTTGAATTTCATGTACATATAAAGGTCTTCTCATCCCTTTTTGTTTGCTTTGCTTGGAATTCTGCCCATATTCTGCCCACCTTTGCAACAGAACAAAGCCTCCACTGTACTTCCAACCCTGCAGTGAGCAAGGTAACTGCAAGAAGCTAAGGCAAACTAAGACTTCACATACAGTTGCATGCCACTTGTTTTGAAGATATCAGTAATATCTGTCAGTGCCTCTATCACCTTCACTGAAACAGTGGAAGATAGTCTTTAATTCTATTTACAAAAGCTCTTGAAAGCTCCCTTGGCTTCCGTTTTCTTTCCTCTGTGCTCTCCGTATCCTGCTCCTTCTGTCTCTGTTCTGCTCCTTTACCCAACTAATTTAGGTTGCATACTCACTGAAGCGTGACTCTTGTCATTTTGGAAGTTCTGCTTAACACACATGGATAAACTGCCATCAACTTAGATTTCTGGGTGGATGCAAATAGGTGGCATGTAATTCTGAAATGTACCTATCTCCCTCTGAGCAGCATGTGTGTAAGTCTTCATAAAAAAAGAGTTCTTGGGAAGCCCAAGTGATATGGCTTTACTTGTGCTCCATTAAAGTTAATAGCAAGCTTCCCATTGTCTTTAATGGGAGCTAGATTAGGTCCTATACATAAGAGGAAATTATTTTTAAAAAATAGAATGTGAGAGACCATCAAAAAAAAAATCCTTGTATTTTCTTTCTTGAGATATATCAGAAAGAAAAACAGCTCAGCAGTTGTCTGAAATTCTTACTAATTTCTGAAGAAAAGACAGTTTCTCAGGAAATAAATAAAAGGCCTCTGGTTAACTGACCAACAAAACAAATGTCCTTCTCTCTTCCCAAAATGAGCAGCTCCCTTCTCTATCAGCTTAATAAAATTGTCTAAGGCAATTTTGCTGGTTCTGAACTTGATATAAAGACAAATACCATTCTTGAGAGACTATAAAGCATACCTTCAGATCAATAGAGCATAGGAAATCCTCCAGAGATACAGTCTTGTTTATGGTCAGGGAAGCCTTTTTGGGGAGTGGAAAAGGAGAGTTTCACAGGATTCAGGTTCATTAGAGTAAGTATCAGCCCAGAGAAGCCCTAATTTCTTTGAGAGTGCAAAAAAGAGATTCAATTCAAACCTAAGCTGTTTTTCAATTGTAGTACCAGAATAATAGATTCTATGGCAAGTATCTTGGAGACGGTGGAAACGGCTGCTCGCTTTTTTATGCATAGTTCACTGATTAACATCTGCCTGATTGAACCCTTATAAACTTGGAATGGACTGAAATTTTATTGAGTAGCCTTGTTGAAAGGTCTCTGAAACACATCTATACGATGCCTATGGCATAAAATAGATGGGACTTCATCAGGCACTGCTTGTGTTACCTGAGTGCTGTGCACAGGACAGACAATAAAAGCTGCTCAGACTGATGCAATCGGGTGGTAGGTGTCCTCTTGCATTCTGATGGATGTATATTATTGGGCTTGGATAGAAAAATAGGACTGTGGTGATCATAGGGGCAATAGACACACAGCAGTTATCATTGAAGCTTTCTTGTGTTTTCACATAAGACAAATAGGGTTGCCAGCTTAAATCATGTGTATGGGTCCTTTCTGCGAAAAGAAAGAGGGAAAAAACAGAGGACTAAATGATTTTTTAAAAAACTGTGTTAGAAATTATGTTTAATTAGTTCCACCAGAGTTAAAGATGAGGTACTCCATTACACATTGTAATTATTTGCCATCTTTAATGCTATAACACCGTGAAAACAGTCTGACTAGTTTCATAATATCAGATTTGGGTATAACAACACATGAGTTAATGCTGTATATGGTAAAAAATGCGAGAAGACAGTAGTAGCTTTTTCTCAAGGTATATTTAGTATGCTTCTCTGAGAAGTAATTGTACTATGACTTCTAGAGCTACAGATACAGTATTGGTGGATTATTATACCTAGCAGATCTTCAAAAGGGAAATTTCATGACTACACCTGAAAATTGGGGAAATTCTTAACATGTCTGTGAAAGAATATATAAAATTACATGTAATTATTGTGATGATGCTCACTATATTGTGGTTTTGCTCACTGTATTTCCAAGGATTTGCTGCTTGGAAAAGAGCTGCCATTTTGTTTGAAATAAAAACTGGAAGGACTAAGTAGGCAACACAATTGGTGCTGAGCCTTTCCTCAGCTGGTTATCTTTAGTCTACTCTAATTTGGTGATATTTTCTGAGTTCAGGGATATAGGCTGCTATGCAGTGAAATGGCTTGGTTTCAGACCAAGGAAAAGAGCAAAGCTACAGCATACAACAAATACTCAGGTTGTAGCCACTTGTGGCTCTAGTAGCAGGGAAAATCTGCTCTGGAAAAATCTACATAAGATCTATGGTTTGATTTTGCAGTCCCACGGGGCCTGTTGAAAAGACTGAAGAGGATAACATACTATTTCTACACAAATGAATGTGTTTCTAAAGCTGCCAAGGAGACTTCAGACCTGAAAATCAGGCTGTATGGGCTTTTATCATGCTGTTCTCTCCAGAAGGGTAGTCTCCTCCCTTGAGATGAGCAGCTGCAGGCACACATGGGACCCATGGATATCCCAAGAATGTAGCAATTTTTGTTATTCTAGGAGACAGGACCATTTGTCAAACAGCATCAAGGCACATAATCTTGGGAATTTAGAATAATCCATGCAGAGACACAGGCTTCTCTGGAAGGCAGTTCAGAGCCCATACATTTGGGCCTTGCTCTGCATCTTTTTCTGAGTAAGACAGTCTCATTCCCAGTATATTATTATATACAGACATCAGGGACACTAGCCTTTCTATGTACACCCTAAGCATCAACCTGTTTCCATTGGTGACACTTAACTTGGAGCTCATCACCTGTGTTTTGGCTCTGCATGAATCCCCAAAGAAGTGAGACTGGAATTTGCAGAATGCAGAGGTTACAGATGTCTGCCTTGGAATGAGATTATTTCTTCTGAGAATTCTTGCGAAAATCTTGATAACTATTTAATATTATATGCCTAACTCATAGGTGTAGAATTTCAGTGGGACAAATTCTTTAAATCAGTGCTTTTTATTTTTTTCTTTCTAGTATTAGTTAAATTGCCTTTTCATGGTGGGTGAGAAGTGGACACTAGTTCACAGAAGATGTAGCTTGGAAGGCTCTTATATCCTTTTCCCTCTGAACAAGGCTTCCCTACATATTTCAAATACTCTACAAGTGCTTCCAGTTAGACGACTTCCATGATATTCCACATTAGCTTCCACAGTGTTGTCTTATGGGACAGTATAGTCGTCTAGGGAACTTTGCTCATAGAAATGGATGGAAGCCTAAATAAAATCCTGTGAAAGAGTAGATTTCATTTTGAATGCATTTTTAAAGAAAACTCATGATATAAAATAGAATATTTCAGATATTTTGGTGAGGGGGAAATGATTTCTCAGAAAATTACGTATTCTATTAGAGAAGTCTATGACAGGAAATTTTCATAAATCCCTTCTTCTAATTTTTTTTATATTCAAAGAAAAAGGTCAGCAAAATAAGTTATTGCTAGAAGTAATGATATGCAACTGAACAAAAAACCCTCCGTCTAGACGAAAAAAGGCTTTCCCAATGGTTTTCTGCAGAAGGCTATGCAACAGACACTTGCATATAATAATGAAAGGAGTATGCATCATTTAAAACTAGCCTGACATAATGATTTAAACCATCCAAATAATATTTTTTGGCCAGTGATTTATATGTGATCTCTGACGGCTCATGCTGTATACACAGTAATGACAAATAATTAGTGCGCATTATAGTTAATAAACATTGAGAAGGAACTGTCTTAGAAATCATTTCAGACATATTTTTCTTTGTACCTGTATTATGCATTACACCATTTTGATAGTCTACTGATGATGTGAAAATATTTCAAGTATATAATGGATTAAGAAATTTAAAATAAGCAACTCTTTTCTTAAAAAGAAATACTGGGTTCTCAAAGGCTAAGACACCTAATAGTGGGAATGTCATTGTATTTCAGTACTGCTTTTTTTTCCTTCAAAATTCTACCTTCCCATTAGTCTGATTATTACATTTAAAATGGTGAAAATAAGTATAATTGCTTGCAATATACACATTCCTATGTTATAGCAAAAGGCATCCTATTCACCAAGAAGGTTACAACATAACATAAATCAAGCTGAAACTCATAAAAGCAATAACTTACATATATTTTATTGCTATGGGCACATTTATTAGGATTAAAATTTTACAATATCATAATACCCATACTCGCTCACCTTAAAGTATTAATGTGCTAGGAACACTATTAATAAATACATATCATGCAGTATGTATTTTCTAGAAAAGTGTGAATTTGAACTCCAGGTATTCTGTTAGTTATGAAGGACTTTTAGGTGCTGTTTAATATTAATTCCCACTTCACAAACAAGCAAGCTAACAAAAATACAAACAGGTAATTCTCACACAGACAATATCAGTGTGCCCCATACTGTCTAAATGTTTGCACCAGTCTTTTCCCAGAAACGCATCCTTTAGCAAAACACAAAATCAGTGAATCACAGAATCATTACAGGTGGAAAAGACCTTCGAGATCATCAAGTCCAACTGTAAGCCCCTCAGTTCTGTAAGCCTGCTGTAAGCCTGTAAGCCTGCAAACTGTGTTCATAAGTGCCTCATCTACAAGTTTCTTGAACACTGCCAGAGATGATGATGCCACCAATTCCCTGGGCTGACTGCTTTTGGTATTATCCTTGCAAATGCCTATTCCAAAACAAGTTCTTTCATCTTGAAAAAAATGGTTTTGATCCTGTACTATTTTCAATACAGTATTTTAAATGTGAATATTTTGGACATTTGTTCTTTATCAGTATTATTTTGAACACTTGCTCTTCAATATTGTCAATATCATTAAATCTATTATCATTGAAATATCAGGTAGTATTGCAACTTTAACAAAAGAGAGCTTAGTTTCCAGGGTAAATCAACCACTGAATAAATAGAGAATCTGGAGTTTGGCAGCCTTCTTTTAGTCTTTCAGGTTTTATTCTCTCTCTTTTTTATTTTGCTGCTAGCGATTCTAGATGACTGAATTATATTCAACTTCTATCAAACATCTATTGAATCTTCTGTAGAACACTCCAGATGTTCTTTACCTTTGTGTAACAAGCACTTTTCCAGCTGTTCGTTATTGGTCTTCATTACTTCATTTTGACAATAACATAAAGTAAAGGGCACTTCAGGGGAATGTTTAATATAAAACCATAGCAGCCATCAACTTGATGTGTTTTGGGATGTTTATATAGCATTTTCTTGTCTAATACATCATTGTGGGTGGGACTCATCTCACCTACCTTCAAAACCTATAATCTCAGCTAGTCATTCCATGGTCTCCTGGAGACTGATAGGCATATTTAGAGCATCAATCAATTGACAAAATTCTACATTAGGAGGAGATGAACCATGCCTCCAAAATCCCTACTTCTACCCACTCACTAATCATAAAGCCTAAGGTGATTAACTCAGATGCAGATGTCGGCTTTGTAAACATTGACATTTCACATTTGTATCTTACAGAGATACAAGAAATCCTTAAGCTCCAGTGTAGATATTTTGGAATTAGTGTGTTTGGAATACGAAGTGATTCTGACATAAGGCCAGAAAAAGGGGAGATAACCTGGACAATGGTGTAACTCAAAATTTTGAGGGGCTTATATTTGGCTCAAGTCATTTCAAATATTTTCTGAATAACTGGCATTTGTCCTTAGGGATGTGGAGAACTTCCATTTATATGTGGCACTGCAAGTGCATTGCTGCTGGATTGGGACAAGTCACTCTTTGTTGAAGAGAAGAACCTACCTCTTCCTCTTGTAGACTGGGCCCCTCAAAGCTAGAGCCAACTATGGAAAAGAGTAACTGA
The DNA here is from genome assembly GCA_013398735.1 of Nothocercus julius. Classification (NCBI taxonomy): domain Eukaryota; kingdom Metazoa; phylum Chordata; class Aves; order Tinamiformes; family Tinamidae; genus Nothocercus; species Nothocercus julius. The sequence goes on along the minus strand of VZSV01000019.1, from coordinate 678,681 downwards.
GACCAAAAGGGGTGAGGAAGTCCATTCTTCACTGGTCTGCTGAATGGGCTTGAATACTTAGGAAACCAGCCTTCAGGGTCTTCTTAAAAGCACATCTGCTCAGCAAATGTGTTCTTCCAGAGGACCTTCTGGAACGGTATCGTTCTACACAACCAGTTACCTCTTAACATAAAGACTTCTTGCTACCACTTCCCTCTTTGCTATAGAAAAGACCTGCTTATTGAAATGAAAATGACCGTGAGGCAAGTTCTGTGTAAAAATAAAATGCAAATACATGATACTGTGATCATTATCAAGTGAGTATACAAATAAGCATTGCCATCTGTGATAGTTATTTCAAATGTAATTTTCAGGATCTGCGTCGTCTTTTTGTTTTCAGTGAAGCACAAAAAATGGAGAATTGTAGGGGAAATCTGGCCTGAAGTATTTGTCATCAGTATATACATTTCTTCTTTACCAGCAGTACTTACTTATATTTCATTTGTGCTCTTTTCTCTTCCCATTCTCTTAGTCACGGAAAATCAGTTGGTTGGAAGGAAATACGTGAAAGTGAATTGGCATGGTATTTTGCAGATCAATATTGATTTTTCCTGTTCAGTGCATATATTATTGTTAATTGGATATTGGGCTACTCTTGTTTGGATATATGCAAATATTTCTGAACTTTACTTGCAAAAATAATAAAACATAATTAAAAAGAATGTATTTCAATATATGTCGAAAAACAAACCTAGTTTAGACTTTGGACAGATGGTCAGATTCAGTGCAGCTGAAAAATAGCACAATTAAAACCTAAATATTATATGTTTCCACACTGAATGAGTCAGAGGTCAAATGTAGGCATTTATTTTTAATTTTACCAGAAGATCTTGTCTGCTGCACCATATAGAGCAAAACTAAGCAAGATTAATGCATATTCCTGACTAAGTATGATTAGAACTTTCTGCTGGCATTTATACATAGGTTTAAATTCATTAAAATATAACTATCTAATATTTGCTTTATATGACTGAATTAATTACATTTGTAAATGTTAACACTCAGTGACAGGTCTACACAAATCACCTCATTAAAATACAAGTGCACTGTGTGCCTGAACTCTTAATTTTAATTTGTTTTTAGCTAACACCAACATAACTGTTGATGTTAAAAGCATTAACCTATTGAGGAGATTGCTTACCATTTCCTCTATATCCTTTGTTAGGAATAAAAGATTTATTAAGAGAACAAAAAGACAGGAATCTGCCTGGACTTTGAATGGCAGCTATCAACAGTGGAAGAAGGTGAAGACCTAGGCTGGGCAATGTATCCTCTTGTCCTAATTGCAAAAAGAGTGAATACATCATGCAGAAACTCACATGCTTTCAAGCTTGTAAAAGTTAAAATAGAAAACGGAGTGGTTTCCTCTTCATTCTTTCTTTTACAGTCTCCTTTAAACATCCTCAAAATTAAATAAACTAAAATCAAGTGGAATTTAGCTGATCTAAAATTCTGCTGCCAGCGCTTAGTGTAAAAAAGAGATTGCCCCATTTTGTGCTTCCTGGTGATCCTAAGTTCTCCATTTTAATGTCTTCCTAGAATGTTCTTCTGCTGCAGTCTGGCACTGAGAAAACATCCCAAATTTGTTTGCTTGTTTCTTTTTCCCTCCTTCCTCCATCAAAATCCTTCAAAGTCCCACCTCTCCTTGGAACCATACTGTTCTTTTTTTTTACCTTTATCTGTTTCTGATTATCCTAGAAGATTCTCAGACAAGATACTGTGTTTTCCTCCAAGTCTCTCTGTCTTTTGTCTAGCAAAAATACCTAGCCAATTTTAACAGTACCTTCCGTGCCTCCTGAGACAGGTTTGGAAAACATGTGAGTAAACCCTTTTCTGCATGAGAATGATATTTATCAGTGAGGCAGATGATCACAAGCCAGTGTATATCACACACATATTTTGAAACACATCTTTGACTAAACACATATGCCAACGGAAGAAAAGCTAGACAGGCAGGTGAGCAAAGGGAGAATTTTAAGACTCAGCCCTCGAATGATTAACCAAGACCTTCCTCTTAAAGAAAACGCCTCAGGAATTGTAATGCCCCAGTGGTTCATGCAAACAGATTTTCAGTTGCTAATGCCCAGTCCAAAGACAGCCACTTTTTGATTGCTCGTCTTTCAAAATATCTAGCCTGAAAGTTTAAAAACACTGAGTGTCTTCAGAGCTTCAGACTTTATGGTATTGTTGTTTCTAACCTTTTAGATTTTACATGTCTTGTATTTTGCATCATGTCCTCTGCTAATGCTAAGCACATACACGGATACGCATGAAGTGTTATGCACAGAAAGTGGGTATAGTTCATTATTACTCTCATACTGCTCTGTTTTTAATACCAAATAGGTCATTGTAGACTACACTAAACAATGTGCTAATTTAGATTCTACCTACATACCCACCAAAATACTTAAAGTTTGCAGTATACTTACTTGTTTTATTTATAAAATTCTCTGTCTAAGGAAATCTCTTTGATCAACTGAAAAATGGAATAGAAGATTCAAAAAAAAAAAAGTGGACACAAAATTTTCAAAGATTCACTGTGCCATTAATTTACATAAAATTTCAAATTCATTTAGAAAAAAATGGCAAATCATTTTTGAAAGCCCATTTGGTTAAAGTATACAGAAAGTATACAGTATACAGAGATATACTAAGATAGATGCAAAGATCAAAACAGGTGTGCTTCAATTTGAAAAATTCCAGACATATTCTTAATAGGATAAAGATGAAAAGTTATGCTCATATATGATTTATCTGAAATGGTGATTCTTGCTGTTAGTATTTATGCAAACCTTACATGCTTAAAGAAACTTTTGTTTAGGTATATTTCTTTTTTTGCTTCCTATACCAAAAGCAAAAATTGATATTTTGTAGCTATTTGATCTATAGCCTGTGGAAAGCAGACAAGATTCTTTGATGTATGTCATTCTGCAGAGCTTCAAACTGTATGGTATATATGCTTTCTGTGAAGGAAAATGAGTTATCAGTTTTGAAGTTTTAGCACCCTACACCAATACTGGGAAACCTAGAAATACTGAATAGGTTGCTGTTGTTTAGGATATCCTATCAACATTTTCAGGTGTTATGCAGAATCCTGAACACTAAGTTTGTGACTTTGTTTGTGTAAGTATTTGAAAAACAAAAAAAGAAAAATACAGAGACAAAGCTCATCAAATTCAATTGATGCTGGAAAAACATGCCTCCTGTGCCTATTGTATGTTAGCATATACTTCCTTATGACCTGAGAACGTCAAAAGAAAAATAATTTATTTAGCTTTCGTGTTGTGGAACGTATTAGTTAAAGTACAATATTGCCTTCAGACTTTATATAAGATTAATATAATAACAACAAAATACTAACAAATAGAGAGGGACTTGTTGGAGATTTGAGGGTGGGGGGCAGCCTCGGCTGCAGTGATCATGAGCTGGTGGAGCTCAGGATCCAACGAGGAGGGAGCAGGGCTGTAAGTAGCCTTGCAGCCATGGACTTGAGGAGGGCCAACTTTGGCCTCTTCAGAGACCTCCTCAGAAGAATCCCACGGGCTAGGGCTCTAGAAGGAAGCGGGGCCCAAGAGAGCTGGTTGGTTTTCAAGTATCACTTCCTCCACTCCCAGCAACAGTGCAGCCCTGTGTGCAAGAAGTCAGGCAGAGGGGGCAGGAGAGCTGCGTGGATGAGCAAGGAGCTTGTGGCAATGCTCAACCAGAAGAAGGCAGTATACAGAAAGTAGAAAAAAGGACAGACCCCTTGGGAGAAATACAGGAACGATGTCAGGGAATGCAGGGAGGCAACACGGAAAGCTAAGGAACATTTGGAAAGCAATCTGGAAAGGGATGTTAAAGATAACAAGAAAAACTTCATCAAATATATTAACAGCAAAAGGAAGATGAGGGAAAATGTGCGTCCGCTGGTGAATGGGGTGGGTGCCCTTGTTACAAAAAACACAGAAAAAGCGGAGTTGCTGAACACTTTCTTTGCTTCGGTGTTTACCAAGGGCAGCCCTTTTGAGTCCTGGGCCCTAGGGATAAGAGAAAGTGCCTGGAGAGAGGAAGACTTGCCCTGGGTTGAGAAAGACTGGGTCAACAAGCACCTAAGGAAACTCAATACCCACAAATCCATGGGCCCTGATGGGATGCACCCCAGAGTGCTGCGGGAGCTGGCAGATGTCATAGCTAAGCCGCTCTCCATCATCTTTGAAAGGTCCTGGAGAAC